>JASVEL010013253.1:0-479506 GCA_032618575.1 Nicotiana noctiflora
GTCCAGCTCCCTCTGCCTGGACTCGTCGAAATTAGGGGTGGGCATTCGGTATTTCGGTTCGGGATTTAAGAATTTCGGTACGGTATTTCGGCATTCGGTTTATCAATTGTATATACCAAATACCATACCAAAATATTTTGGTACGGTTCGGTATTTCTTATTTTGGTTCGGTACGATTTCGGTACGGTTTCGGTTTAATAATTATACGTTGCGACCTCTCCAATAAACTGCTCACTTCATTATGATTATCTAGTCTCTAGCTCAATTAGTTCTTGCGGATGCATTTTAGTAATCTGTTACGTCAAATTGTTTAGATCGCAAAGCTATGTAACTAAGACCTCTAATAATTCACAAACTGGAGTACTGCTGCTCGTTACTCGTTAGGCAACTGGAAGTCTGGAACATAAGTAACCAACTGGAAGGGTCTCATTAGGCAACTGGAACATAATCTGCTCGTTAGGCAACTGGAACATAAGCTTCAGTGCTTCACTGTGTTTGCATTCCAGTTTACAATATTTTCCCTTGCACTGTGTTTGCATATCAGCAGCCACAAAATTCTAGTTTAACAGTTAAACACACAGTGCAGTGTTTGCATATCAGCAGCCACAAAATTCCAGTTTAACAGTTAAACACACAGTGTAGTGTTTGCATATCAGCAGCCACAAAATTCCAGTTTAACAGTTAAACACACAGTGCAGTGTTTGCATATCAGCAGCCACAAAATTCCAGTTTAACAGTTAAACACACAGTGCAACTGGCCAACTACAAAAGTCTTAACAGTTAAACATAATGCAACAAAAACATAGAGGGCATCCCTCAACAAAAACAGTCTTAATTCTTAAATACGGACGGTCTTAATTCTTAAATACGGATTTCAGGAAGACGCCCAAGACAATACTTAACATGACTCCTTAAACTAGCTGTTCCATTCCTCTTTGGATGAACACTATAGACTCGACCACAATGCTTGCACTCTACTTTGCGAACTTCTCCATTATCTTCTTTCACCTCAAAGTGTTCCCAAACATCGGAGCGTACTTTAGGAGCACGGGGCATGATTGCACTTGAACCTAAATATAAATCATAAGTTAGAATATAATATTTTCATGATAATAAAACAAAACTACAAAAGTATTAAGTATATCACCAAACAAATAGAGTATTAAACTTACCACTCAAGATGCAAGTTGCAAGTTTGCAACTATATATCAAACAATGCTAGTAGTGCTTCCATTATTTTCCATATCTATAGATAATTCGACCAAATATGTCATACAAATGAAAAACCATGATATATTATTTTGAACTAAAATACACAAAATATTAAAGCTTACCAAGCTCGAGTTCCTCAAGATATTTCAAGTCTTCTTCAACACTAATAGGATTTTTATCTTCTCTAAGCCAATCTTGAACGCAAATAAGAGCTTGCACACATTTAGGAGTCAATGAACTCCTAAATGAATCAAGAATACGACCACCGGTGCTAAATGCGCATTCCGATGCCACACTAGAAATTGGAATAGCCAACACATCACGAGCCAACTCCGAAAGAATAGGAAATCTAGGAGCATGTGTTTTCCACCAACTCAAGATATCAAATTCTTCACTAAAAGGCTCTTGTTCTTCACTAATGTATTTATCCAACTCCGATTTAGCACTCCCACTTCCATTGTCTTCCTTTTGTTTCTTCAAGCTAAGCTTAGTCCTTATTTTTTATGCACTTATAACACTCCCACTAGATGTGTTGCTAGATGAAGTAGATCTAGATGGAGATTGAGGACAAGATGTTGTTGAATACTTTTTTAGATACTCCCCAAACAAAGAATTCATATAAGTATACACCTCAACATTTATTTTCTTACCTTTTTCCTCCCCAAAAAGTTCTTCAAGTGCTCCCTCAACATATTCAAATTTGTTACGTGGATCCAAGACAGAAGCAATAAAAATTATTTTATTCATCTTTTCAGGCTCACCCCAATACTTCTTGAACTTTTCTTGCATCGCTCAGCCATTTTTCTCAAATGCTCATCCTCACTAGCTAAACACATTTTCAAATGACAATAAAGTTCAGATACATCCTCAAAATGAGAATTACAAGTGACATAACGTGAACATGAAACTTTTTTAGTTAGCTCGTGAAATCTTGCAAGAAACT
The DNA here is from genome assembly GCA_032618575.1 of Nicotiana noctiflora. NCBI lineage: Eukaryota > Viridiplantae > Streptophyta > Magnoliopsida > Solanales > Solanaceae > Nicotiana > Nicotiana noctiflora. The sequence goes on from JASVEL010013253.1 coordinate 2,156, forward strand.
CTATCACATTCCTCACATTCACCCAATCATCAGATTCAAGAGGACCTGCACTACTACCATCTTCACAAAGATGAGAACATTGATAAGCAGAAAATCCCTCATCAAAAAGATGAAACTTGTCAAAGGCCTTTTCAAAGTTTTGTGCTGTGTCCAACATCAAATAGGTGGAATTCCACCTAGTAGGAACATCCAAGCACAACGTTTTGGTACATTCTACCTTTACATGTTCACAACACTGTTTAAACTTTAAGGTCCTTGCAGGCGAAGATCTCACATACCTCACAATATTTCTAACACGTGTCACAGAAGCATCAAGTTCTTTCAAACCATCTTGCACAATTAGATTTAGTATATGAGCCATGCATCTCACATGAAGATGTTTACCACTCATCATATTAGTTTTCCAAATATCTAACTGTTTAGAAAATTCTTTGACTGTGACATCATTTGAAGAAGCATTGTCCACGGTAATAGTGAAAACCTTGTCTAATTTCCATTCAAGCAAACAATCCCTAATAACTTTAGCCATATCTTCACCCTTATGACTAGTGATAGGGCAAAAATTTAGTATTCTTTTATGCAACTTCCAATCCCTATCAATGAAGTGGGCTGTCAAACACATATAATTTATTCTTTGTAATGAAGTCCATGTGTTTGTTGTGAGGCAAATTTTTGGTTGTGCTTCTTTAAAACACCTTCTTAGATTTTGCTTCAAGTCACCGTAAACTTCATAACAATCCCTTGTTATTGTTCTACGAGAAGGAAGACGAAATAGTGGTTGTGTTTTTCTCATAAACTTCATAAAGCCTTCATTTTCTACAAAGCTAAATGGTAGTTCATCAATAACTATCATCTCAATTAAGGCCCTCCTAACCACTTCTTGTTCAAATTTCCAAATTGGTCCTTCGTCATTTTGGCAAGATTGAAAATTTAACTTTGTTTGACTATTTCCTTTATTGATGTTAAGTGGGTATTCTTTGCATCTAAGCAAATGATTCTTCAATCCTGTTGTTCCATTCCTAGATGAATGAGCCGCATAGGCTTGTTTACAATATCGACACCGTGCTTTCCCAACCCCATTAACCTCAAATTTTTCAAAATGGTTCCAAACTTCAGACCTAGGTTGCATGGCTTTCCTTTTCTTGGAATCTTGGGTATCAATGGTGTTGGTGTTACTATCTACCGTAATAGGTAAACTTTCACTTGAACCAGCATCACTTACTCTACTTGTATCTGCCATCTATACAAAATTAAACAAATATAAACACATATTAACAAGAAAGCTTTAATCATTGTAACTGATATACCGATAACATGGCTAGCCAGCACAGATTACAGTGTTATGGAGATACATATCAAGCAGGAGACGACTCAAATAATAACCCAACAATAAACATTGAATTGAACTTGTAAAAGTTTTTGATACCATATAAGAAAGTAAAGAGGTGAAAATGAAAGAAGGTCCAATGTGCACACTGTCGGACTCGGTTAACTTTATTGCCGAGAGGAAGAGTCATTTAACTATTTCTTACGTACAAAGATTTAGTGACACAAGTCCTATAATCTCTCCAGATTTGAATTTGAAGATGTACAACAAATCATAACAATAATTCAAAATAAAAAGTTGATTCAAAATACCAAATCATAAAATACCGAATTTGAAGATGTACAACAAATCATAACAATAATTTCAAGATATTCAAAATATGCTAACATATAAAGTAGTAAAAGTACCGAATGAAGTCATGAACTGAATCTGAAGCATACCTTGACGGCTTGGCCTTCTGATTAACTGGAAGAGTAACTGAGTAACGGAGAGATTAACCGGGATAAATCGCCACTCAATCGCTGAAGAAAATCGCCGCTCCAAATCACCGAATTAATCGCCAAATCGCCACTCAATCGCTGAAGAAAATCGCCGTGAAAAATTGCCGTGAAAAATCGCCGCTCGCTCACAGCCTCACAAAGCAGTCACACTGTCACACACCAAAATACCAAATGCAAAGGCCGCCTAAACCTAAACCTAATGCCCTAACTCTTTTCTGAGTTTTCTCCTAAGGCTAGACGTTAGAAACTAGAAAGGTGGGCTGGAAATTGGAATAGGAGATTTACTGATTTAGGGCTTGTAGTTGGGCTGGGTGCTGGGCTAGTAGGTGGGCTAAAGTGGGCTGACCGTGTATTATACAAAAAGGCCTATTAAAAATTGGTATTTCGGTTTAACCGAAATACCGAAATTTAAGAATTCTAATACCGAGGACCATACCGAAATACCGAAATACCGAAATTTTAGAACCGAATTAGACCGAAATACCGAAATACCCGAAACCGAAATACCAAAATAATTTGGTCCGGTTCGGAATTCGGTTTTTCGGATTTTATGCCCACCCCTAGTCGAAATCATTAACTAAGTGTGAAAAAGATTAAATCATTTATCAGGCAAATCATACGTACACTATCACTTCATTATCATATTTCAACTAAAATGTAACTCCGATTTTTATTCATCTATCAACGTTTGGCAATCAAATTGTATCAGTCAAATTGTATTGAGATACATGTTCATTCAGACTCAGGTCTATTTGATTTTACTTGTTACTTCGAAATAGCTAAACTAATTATACAGTTGACATGTTTTTGACTAAATCCCGAACTTTATTCATACTGTATTCGAGTTTCATATCTGGTTTTTAATTTAATACGAAATCTAAACAAAATCTAACACTTCAAAATTACGAACAAATGTGTCTAACTATTTCATTACTGACAATCGATAGTTCTAAAGCTTAAACAACGAAAATACTCTAATATTTTGTATTCACTTCTTAGTTTCAGAAATCAAATGGAAATTCATAATCACTCAATTAGATTTAACTAATTTTGAATCTATAAATCTAGGTGATCACTTTTAAACTAAGCTACTTGGTGTTATTCCTATATTAATTCCTAAGCTAACGATTCCGCAATATAATTAGTTTTAGTTCATAATTCTCACAGTCCAAGTCCACATTATACAATAAGAGTCCTAATGAATTACACAATTTCTAAGTATTCTACAGCTATAAGTAGAATAGAATTACAAATGCAGAAAAAATTAGTGCGTATTTTATTTTTTCAGAACTTCAATTACATCCTTGAAAGTCAGTAGTGTACCTGGTCAAATTGAGAGGAAAATCAATGAGTTCTAAGGATGTAAGGAACAAGAAGAACAACAACGGCAGGAATCCAAGTAATAACAACAGTAGCTCCAATATAACACAGCAACATGCTTGAATTCATAGTAGAAAACCCAACAGTTCAACCAAATGACGCAGAACAGCGATCGAAACACCAGAAACCCAGAGTTTTACTCGAATTGAACCAATGAAACAATAGTAGAACCAAAATTTTTGTGTATTTCAGACTTAAAAACTTATGAACCTCCTAAATGGTGGCCTAAGAAGGCCTATTTATAGAGCAAAATTGGGAGGGAAATTTGAATTTAATATTCATATTTCCCACCCCTACTTTTTCCAATTTTTTCTAGTTTAGTATACACGAATTATTCGTGAATACACTTGCACCCTTGCTAGAAGGTTCTAGTGTATTTCATATTATTCTATTTAAGCTTAAATGCCTTTATTACCTCAATTGCTAGTGATTTCTACATATTCACCCTTTAGGTATACCTAAGATACCCCTTATTATTTAAATAATTACATGAGAACCAGGCAGCTTTGCCTTTTATACCCTTAAACTTTTCAAATTATTTTCAGAATACCATTTATCCCTTCCCCTTTTACCCCTATCTTTTATTCCTATTTACCCGACCAACTTCTAGGTCAATTAGACTTTGAGAAGTTGAAATCATAATTTATTTAACAAATAGCCCCAATTAAGTAGTCTTTATATTATAGTCAATTTGAAGCTAAGTAATATTTACAGAGTTATCCAACTTTGCAAACATAGCCCTAATTACGATCAAGTACCCAATTAGCCCTTTTAATTAATCAGAAATTCAAAAAAGGTCAAGAGTTAAAATTACATTGCACCAATATCCAGTATTAAACATCCTTACAAATATAGCCACATATTGATTAAACATTCGATTAATAGGACTCAGAGGAAAAATTGGATATAGGTTGAATCCATTAACAGAACATTCAATCAAAATTAGATCTATCAAGTAAGAAACTTAAACGGATATAAAGCATGCAATTTTAACTAATGACTTAATCAGGAAAATATCATATAACATGCAAATCCACAGTTGGGTTTCATGTATGAAGAATTTAGACGCACAACAGTTTTCAGGATAGCATGCAACTAATAACAAAGTGAAGTAGTAGCACAGTAGAGAAACTAGGGTTTGGGATACTAAGCTTTTCCTGTGGGTTTTCCTTTTCTTTCTTTCTTTCTTTTTTTTCTTTTTTTCTTTCTTGTTCTTGATTTTCTTGTTAACCAGAGTTTATGAGCCTTTCTTGGCTATTGGACTTCCAAACATACTCATTGAGTCTTATTTTTTGTAAAAAGATCTTGTTTAAGGGCCTGAGGTTTGATTGGGGTAGTTTTTGGCTTAGGTGTACCCTCCAGAGTAGGGTTCCGGCGGAATACTTTTCAAGATTTGAGGGGTTTGGCTTATATTCAAAGGAAAACAAATGGATAGGGTGAAAGAGGGGTTCAGGCTAGTTCAGGGGTGTTACTGGTGGAAGGCGGTTCAAGGTGTGGTGGTCGCCGGCTAGGGCTAAGGCAAACCATTTTTACAGATTTGAAGTGAACGAATTGTTTTTGGTTGGAGTTATGGTGATGGGCTGAAAGAGGAGGAAAAAAGGGTTCTGGGGTGTGTGGGATGGTCGGAGAAAATGATTGGTGTTGAACCACCGGTAGGATTCCGGTGGCTCAAGTAGAGAGAAGAAGAAGATGAAGGCGTCTAGGGTTTTGGGAGTTATAAGGTGTTTAATGTATAATGAATTGAAGTATATCGGTAGGCATAGACATATCAGAGGTCTAATTGTGATTTTCAACCGTTAGATTAAGCCAGATGAAGGGCCAGGATTTATTTGCTACCATACGACGTCGTATGATTAAGTATGCCCTCCGTCCTTGACCGTTGGATGATTTAGATGAACGGTCCTGATGTAACAACCCGACCGATTGTTTTAGAAAATAATGCCCCGATCCCCAATTTAACTATTCCCCTAAGTTCATTTATGCTATTGTGGTTTGCCGGGAGAGTCGGTTCTGAAATTTGGAGTATTTTGGGACACTTAGTCCCTAAATGGGAGCTTTAAAGTTGGAAAATGGTATGTAGTTGGAACAGTGTTAAGACGACCTCGGAACGGAAATTCGAAGGTTCCATTAGCTTCGTTAGGTGATTTCGGGGTTGGGAGCGCGTTCGGAATGTAATTTGGAGGTCCGTAGCTCAATTAGGATTGAAATGCCGAAGTTTGAAATTTTGGCGAATCCGAACGATAGGTGAGATTTTGATCCGGGGGTCAGAATGGAATTCCGACAATTTCTGTAGCTTCGTTATGTGGTTTTGGATATGTCCGCATATTTTCAGGTCATTCAGATATCGTTTGGTCGGGTTTTAGATCGAATGTGTAATTCGGAAAGTTTTAAGGAATTTAGGCTTGAATTCGATGTGAATTATGGGTTGTGATGTTGTTAGACGCGTTTTGAGGATTGGTACAAGTTTGAATAAGGTATTAGGATGTATTGGTGTGTTTGGATGAGGTCCCGGGGGCCTCGGGGTGGTTTTGGATGGTTAAACGGGAGAAAACATGGAAATTGCAGGTTTAGGAATTCTGCCTCTGTTGTTTTCGCCCCTGCGGAAATGGAACCGCAGAGGCGAGTCCGCTGAAGCGGAAATTGGAGCGCGGAAGCGGACTGGAGCGCAGGAGCGGTCCTTTTTCCGCATAAACGACATCGCGGGTGCGAGGATGGGGACCGTAGAAGCGGTCAAGAGATGAGTTGGGAATTCCGCAGAAGCGGACAAGTCTTCGCTTAGGCGAGTCCGCAGAAGCGGACTCCTGTTCGTAGGAGCGGAAAGTTACGCAGGAGCGGACGTTTGTCCGCAGGAGCGGCCTCGCGGAAGCGGCTTTAGGCTCGCAGAAGCGGAGTGGGCCAGCCAGGCCTAGGGTTCACAGAAGCGACAAAGTGTCGCGGAAGCGGATCCGCTGAAGCGGAAAATAGTCCGCAGAAGCGAAATTTGCAGAAGATTAATTGTATCAGAAGTTAGAAAATTTCAGAAACATTTCACACATTTGGGGTCTCGGCTTAAGAGGCGATTTGGGCAATTTTTAAGGGAGATTCAAGGGAAATCATCAGGTAATCAACTATGGACTCATCTTATGATTAGTATTGATAATATTATGCAATTATATCATGAAAATGGAGGAATTTGGGGTAATTTATGGAGGATTTAGCCCTAGGCTTGAACTATAGAAAATCAAGGTTTTGAATGGGCAAATGAAGTCCGAATTTAGTAAATCTTATATGTATAGACTCGTATTGAGACGAGGGTTCCGAATATGTAACTTTCGTGATTTTTTGATAAGCATACCAAAAGTCGGGTTTTGGCAACTTATGGGTTTTGGTGTATCTTGAGTTGTTTTGATTGGGTAATGCCCAATTGGCCTATTTTTTTATCAGATACTACACCGGTGGAGGCCGACATTCGCGGTAAGAGAGTTGTTTCTTAGCGGTTTTGTACCGGAGTTGAGGTAAGTGGCTTGTCTAACCTCGTGTGGGGGAACTTTCTCCCTAGGATATTATGTGATAGTTTAAATGCCTTGTACGCGAGGTGACGGGCGTGTACATGTGCTGGTTGTTGAACACATACTTTACTAGAATTGTCCGATTAGTGATATTCCTGCTCTTAGCTGATTAAATCGATACTCTTACCCGGTATTAGTTAGAAAAGCATGATTAGGAAGGATTTAACTGTTTAGTTGCCTAATTGTCTTACTTGAACTTCTTGATAATTGTTGGCACTAGTCTCGGTGAAGTTGTAGTTAAGCATGTTATATTCTCTCTGTGTATTTCTTATTTGTTGTGTTTGTGGACTGCGAGTTCGATTCCCGGAGATCCCAGGGCTGTGGGTTTGATTCCCAGAGACCCGGAGTGGTATTCTTTGTGGACTGCGGGTTTGATTCCCGGAGATCCTGAGTTATTGAGATATGGACTGCGGGTTCGATTCTCGGAGATTCTAAGTTATTGAGATATAGACTGCGGGTTCGATTCCCAGAGATCCTGAGTTATTGAGATATGGACTGTGGGTTCGATTCCCGGAGATCCTGAGTTATTGAGATATGGACTGCGGGTTCGATTCCCGGAGATCCTGAGATTTACTAAGACATGGGCTGCGGGTTCGATTCCCGAAGACTCATTTATTGAGGGCCTGATTCTGCCGATCCGATCCAGCATGGCCAGAGAGTTGGAGACAGATATATCTTATCAGCAGGTCGTGAGCATTGCCGGGAGGATCGAGAGTATGCTCCCTAGAGAGCGGGGAAAGAGAGAGGCCAAGAGGTCTCGTGAGTCAGGCTATTTCTCTGGTGCCCACACTTCAGCAGCCAGTCGTTTTGGTAGGGGTTATTCTGGTCGACCAGTTCACTCGGCTTTGCCAACAGCCGGTAGCACTCCAGCTCTTTCAGCACCTCAGGAGCCCTATTATGCTCCCCCAGTTTCCAGTGAACCTCCTACGCGGGGTCCTTCCAGGGGTCAGACTAGTGGGGGTGAGGCCGGTCAGTCACAGCCACCGCATCCTCCCAGAGCTTGATTTGAGTGCGGGGATACTCGCCACCTAGTTAGGAGTGCCCCAGGCGTAGGAGGGAAGCACATCATCAGTCTTCGCAGCCTCAGCATGGTTCTCAGGGCCAGCAGGCTATCATTCCACCTCCAACTGCCACTCTACATGCCCAGCCAACTAGGGGCAGGGGTCAGGGTGCCAGAGGCCGCCCTCGAGAGAGGGGATAAGCCAGATTATATGCTATTCCTAATCGCGTTGCGGCTGTTACATCTGATTTTGTTATCACAGGTATTATTCCGGTTAGTCACAGGGAGGCATCGGTTCTATTCGACCCTGGTTCCACTTTTTCATATGTGTCTTCTTACTTTGCTCCTCATCTGGGTGTGCCTCGGGATTCTTTGAGTGCCCCCATTTATGTTTCCACTCTGGTGGGTGATTCTTTGGCTGTGGACCGTGTGTATCGGTCGTGTTTGGTTACTATTTGTGGTTTTGAGACCATAGCGGATCTATTGTTGCTCGGGATGGTTGATTTTGATATTATTCTGGGCATGGACTAGTTGTCACCCCATGATGCTATTCTTGATTGTCACGCCAAGACCGTGACGTTGGCTATGGCAGGCATTCCACGTATTGAGTGGAGTGGTACTTTAGATCACACCCCTAGCCGTGTTATTTCCTTTCTTAGAGCTCAGCGTATGGTTGAGAAGGGGTGTGCTACTTATCTAGCCTATGTGCGGGATGTCAGTATTGACACTCCCTCTATTGATTATGTTCCTGTGGTACGTGACTTTGCTGATGTATTTCCAGCTGATCTCCCGGGCATGCCGCCTGACAGAGATATTGACTTTGCTATTGATTTGTTGCCGGGCACTCAGCCCATTTCTATTCCACCGTACCGTATGGCTCCTCCTGAGTTGAAAGAGTTGAAGGATCAGTTACAGGAGTTATTGGGCAAGGGTTTCATTCGACCCAGTGTTTCACCTTGGGGTGCTCCCGTGTTGTTGGTGAAGAAAAAGGACGGTTCTATACGTATGTGTATTGACTATCGTCAGCTGAACAAGGTTACAGTGAAGAACCGGTATCCTTTGCCCCGCATTGATGATTTATTTGACCAGCTACAAGACGCACATGTGTTTTCTAAGATTGATTTGCGCTCTAGGTATCATCAGTTAAAGATTCGGGAGCCAAATATCCCGAAGACTACCTTCAGGACTAGGTATGGTCACTGCGAGTTCCTCGTGATGTCTTTTGGGTTGACTACTGCCACAGCAGCCTTTATGCATTTGATGCACAATGTGTTAAGGCCATATCCGGACTCGTTCGTGATTGTTTTCATTGATGATATTCTAGTATATTCCCGGAGCCGGGAAGAGCACGAGCAGAATTTGAGGATAGTGCTTCAGATTCTGAGGGAGAAGCAGCTATATGCCAAGTTCTCTAAATGTGAATTCTAGTTGAGTTCAGTGGCATTTTTGGGCCACGTGGTGTCGAGTGATGGTATTCGAGTAGATCCAAGAAAGGTGGAGGCCGTGCAGAGTTGGCCCAGACCCTTCTCCGCTACTGAGATTCGTAGTTTCCTTGGTTTGGTGGGCTATTGCCATCGTTTCATAGAGGGGTTCTCTTCGATTGCAGTACCTATGACCAGATTGACCCAAAAGGGTGCCCCTTTTCAGTGGACAGATGAGTGTGAGGCGAGCTTTCAGAAGCTCAAGACAGCTTTGACTTCGGCCCCTGTATTGATGTTGCCTACAGGTTCGGGGTCCTATACTGTATATTGTGATGCCTCACGAGTTGGACTCGGTGCGGTATTGATGCAGGACGGTAGGGTGATTGCCTACGCATCGAGACAGCTGAAGGTACATGAGAAGAATTATCCTGTTCATGATTTGGAGCTAGCTGCCATTGTTCATGCCTTGAAGATTTGGCGTCATTACTTGTATGGGGTTCCTTGTGAGATCTATACTGATCACTAGAGCTTGCAGCACTTGCTTAAGCAAAAGGACCTGAATATGCGTCAGAGGAGGTGGTTGGAGCTGCTGAAGGACTATGATATTACTATTCTCTATCATCCGGGCAAGGCTAATGTGGTTGCCGATGCCTTGAGTCGTCGGGCAGAGAGTTTGGGGAGTTTGGCATATCTACCAGCTTCGGAGAGGCTTATGGCGATGGATGTTCAGGCTTTGGCCAGGCAGTTTGTTAGACTGGATCTTTCGGAGCCCAACCATTGTGTGGTTTCTCTGTCTTCTCTATTTGACCGCATCAGGGAGCGTCAGTTCGATGATCTTCATTTGCTTGTCCTTCAGGATAGAGTTCGGCGTGGTGATGCTCGAGATGTTACCATTGGGGATGATGGAGTTATGAGGATGCAGAGGCGTATTTGTGTGCCCAATGTAGATGATCTTCGAGAGCTGATTCTAGCAGAGGCCCATAGCTCACGGTATTCCATCCATCCGGGTGCCGCGAAGATGTATCAGGACTTGAGACAGCATTACTGGTGGAGGCGGATGAAGAGGGATATTGTCGATTATGTTTCTAGATGCCTCAACTGCCAGCAGGTGAAGTACGAGCATCAGCGTCCGGGTGGATTGATGCAGCAGATTGATTCCAGAGTGGAAATGGGAGCGCATCACCATGGACTTTGTATCCGGACTTCCACGGACTGTTAGGAAGTTTGATTCCATTTAGGTTATTATGGATCGGCTGACCAAGTCCGCCCATTTCATACCGGTGAGCACTACTTATTCATCGGAGCAACTGGCGGAGATCTACATCAGGGAGATAGTTCGGCTGCATGGTATTCCAGTTTCCATCATTTCAGATAGAGGCACCCAGTTCACTTCACGGTTCTGGAGAGCCGTACAGCAGGAGTTAGGTACTCGGGTGGAGCTGAGCACATCGTTTCACCCCCCAGACTGATGGTCAGTTCAAGCGCACTATTTAGATTTTGGAGGATATGCTCCGTGCGTGCGTGATTGAGTTTGGAGGTTCATGGGATCACTTCTTGCCACCGGCGGAGTTTGCTTATAATAATAGCTATCAGTCCAGCATTCAGATGGCACCGTATGAGGCCCTATATGGTAGGAGGTGCAGGTCCCCCGTGGGTTGGTTCGAGCCGGCGAGGCCAGGCTGCTAGGTACTGAGATAGTCCAGGATACAATAGACAAGGTCAAGGTGATTCAGGACAGACTTCGTGCAGCCCAGTCTAGACAGAAGAGTTATGCGGACAAGAAGGTTCGCGATGTGGCCTTTATGGTTGGTGAGCGGGTTCTGCTTTGAGTCTCGCCCATGAAGGGCGTTATGAGGTTTGGGAAGAAAGGGAAGCCGAGTCCTAGATTTATTGGCCCTTTTGAGATTTTGAGGCGTGTTGGGGAGGTTGCTTATGAGTTGGCCTTACCTCCCAGCCTAGCCGGAGTCCACCCCGTGTTTCATGTCTCTATGCTTCGGAGATACCATGGCGACCGTCGCATGTGTTGGATTTCACTTATGTTCAGCTAGACAAGGATCTGTCTTATGTTGAGGAGCCAGTAGCCATTCTAGACAGACAAGTCAGGAAGCTAAGGTCAAAGAACATCGCTTCAGTAAAGGTTCAGTGGCGGGGTCAGCCGGTCGAGGAGGCGACTTGGGAGACCGAGCAGGATATGCACAACGAGTACCCTCATCTCTTCACCACTACAGGTATGTTTTCTTTGCTCGTTTGAGGACGAACGAATCTTTTAAGGGTGGGAAGATGTAACGACCCGACCGGTCGTTTTAGAAAATAATGCCCCGATCCCCAATTTAACTGTTCCCCTAAGTTCATTTCTGCTATTGTGGTTTGCCGGGAGAGTCAGTTCTGAAATTTGGAGTTTTTTGGGACACTTAGTCCCTAAATGGGAGCTTTAAAGTTGGAAAATGGTCCGTAGTTGGAACAGTGTTAAGATGACCTCGGAATGGAAATTCAATGGTTCTATTAGCTTTGTTAGGTGATTTCGGGGTTGGGAGCGCGTTCGAAATGCAATTTGGAGGTCCGTAGCTCAATTATGCTTGAAATGCCGAAGTTTGAAATTTTGGCGAATACGAACGATAGGTGAGATTTTGATCCGGGGGTCAGAATGGAATTTCGACAATTTCTGTAGCTTCGTTATGTGGTTTTGGATATGTCCGCAAATATTTAGGTCATTCGGACGTTGTTTGGTCGGGTTTTAGATCGAATGTGTAATTCGGAATGTTTTAAGGAATTTAGGCTTGAATTCGATGTGAATTATGGGTTTTGATGTTGTTAGATGTATTTTGAGGATTGGTACAAGTTTGAATAAGGTATTAGGATGTATTGGTGTGTTTGGATGAGGTCCCGGGGGCCTCGGGGTGGTTTCGGATGGTTAAACGAGAGAAAACATAGAAATTGCAGGTTTAGGAATTCTGCCTCTGTTGTTTTCGCCCCTGCGGAAATGGAACCGCAGAGGCGAGTCCGCTAAAGCGGAAATTGGAGTGCGGAAGCGTACTGGAGCGCAGGGGCGGTCCTTTATCCGCATAAGTGACATCGCGGGTGCGAGAATGGGGACCGCAGAAGCGGTCAGAAGATGAGTTGGGGAATTCCGCAGAAGCGGACAAGTCTTCGCTTAGGCGAGTCCGCAGAAGCGGACTCCAGTTCGTAGGAGCGGAAAGTTCCGTAGGAGCGAACATTTGCCTGCAGGAGCGGCCTCGCGAAAGCGGCTTTAGGCTCGCAGAAGCGGAGTGGGACAGCCAGGCCTGGGGTTCGCAGAAGCGACAAAGTGTCGCGGAAGCGGATCCACAGAAGCGGAAAATAGTCCGCAGAAGCGAAAATCGCAGAAGATTAATTGTATCAGAAGTTAGAAAATTTCAGAAACATTTCACATTGGGGTCTTGGCTTAAGAGGCGATTTGGGCAATTTTTGAGGGAGATTCAAGGGAAATCATCAGGTAATCAACTATGGACTCATCTTATGATTAGTATTGATAATATTATGCAATTATATCATGAAAATGGAAGAATTTGAGGTAATTTGTGGAGGATTTAGCCCTAGGCTTGAACTTTAGAAAATCAATGTTTTGAATGGGAAAATGGTGTCCGAATTTGGTAAATATTATATGTATAGACTCGTATTGAGACGAGGGTTCTGAATATGTAACTTTCGTGATTTTTTGATAAGCGTACCGAAAGTCGGGTTTTGGCAACTTATGGTGTATCTTGAGTTGTTTTGATTGGGTAATGCCCAATTGGCCTATTTTGATATGATTCTATTGATTTTTATCAGATACTACACCGGTGGAGGCCGGCATTTGCGGCAAGAGAGTTGTTTCTTAGCGATTTTGTATCGGAGTTGAGGTAAGTGGCTTGTCTAACCTCCTGTGGGGGAACTTTCACCCCTAGGATATTATGTGATAGTTTAAATGCCTTGTACGCGAGGTGACAAGCGTGTACATGCGATGGTTGTTGAACACATACTTTACTAGAATTGTCCGATTAGTGATATTCCTGCTCTTAGCTGATTAAATCGATACTCTTACTCGGTATTAGTTAGAAAAGCATGATTAGGAAGGATTTAAAAGTTTAGTTGCCTAATTGTCTTACTTTAACTTCTTGATAATCGTTGGCACTAGTCTCGATGAAGTTGTAGTTAAGCATGTTATATTCTCTCTGTGTATTTCTTATTTGTTCTGTTTGTGGACTTTGGGTTTGATTCTCGGAGTTCCTAGGGCTGTGGGTTCGATTCTCAGAGACCCGGAGTGGTATTGTTTGTGGACTGCGGGTTCGATTCCTGGAGATTTTGAGTTATTGAGATATGGACTACGGGTTCAATTCGTGGAGATCCTGAGTATTGAGATATGGACTGCGGGTTCGATTCTCGGAGATCCTGAGTTATTGAGATATGGACTGCGGGTTCGATTCCCGGAGATCCGGAGTTATTGAGATATGGATTGCGGGTTCGATTCCCGGAGATCCTGAGATCCTGAGATTTATTGAGATGTGGACTGCGGGTTCGATTCCCGGAGATCCTGAGATTTACCGAGACATGGGCTGCGGGTTCGATTCCCGGAGACCCAGGGGTACTGTTAATGGGACTGTGGGTTCAATTCCCACAGGTCCTCGTTAGCTTAATTGTAGACGGTTGTAGAAATCACTTTATTGTTGTTTTATCATAATTATTATCATTTAAACTGCTTATTATTGTTATTATCATTCTGTTATTGTTTCTCTCAGTAGAGCCCTGACCTTCCTCGTCACTACTCCATCGAGGTTAGGCTTGGCACTTACTGAGTACCGCCGTGGTGTACTCATGCTACTCTTCTGCACACTTTTGTTGTGCAGATCCAGGTACATCAGGACAGGCTCATACTAGGTGATTTCGCAGCTTTCAGGGAGACCTCGAGGTATGATCCGCTACGTCCGCGGATCCGGAGGCTTTCCTTCTATTATGATAGTATTAGTTGACATTTTCCTTTTTCGTTGTTAGATACTCTTTACACATAGAGCCACAGTTGTATATTCTCTTTTAGTCTGTGTTACCCGTGGGATTCCGGGTCTTGGTGGTATTTTTATACAGTGTGATTGACGAGTGTATGTGCCAAGCGGCATGGATTACATTCCTATTTATATCGTTTTTCCGCTATTCTTGCTTTTAGTTCATAAACTTATTCCGCAATGTGTTAGGCTTACCTGGTTGCGGGGACTGGATGTCGTCATGACAGGTTCACGATTAGTGAACTAGGGTCGTGACACCTGATTATTTCCTACTAATGACGTCGTTTTATTTAATATACAACCGCTATTTCTGGGCCGTTTGATCAATTGATCAATGGTCCAAATTTAATTTTGTTAAACGACGTCGTTTGGTTTTAAGTATATGTAGGCTGGCTGGGGTCCTTATCTTTGGGCCTGGGTCATTTGGTGTATTTGGGCCAATACATTGCCCAATTGTGTATTTTTCTTTGTATTCTTGTATTGTTTTATGTATTTCTCTTGTATTTTTGTATTGTATATATTTTTATTTGTATTTTATTTATTAATTGTATTTCGTATTACTACTGTATTCAATATTCCACGTATTTCTTTTGTATTATCTTTGTATTTTCTTTTAATCTTTTTGATTTTTCTAGAACTAAGAGTAATTTTATTATATTTTTTTGGTATTTTCTAATTAATACAAAATGTATTTTGTTTTAATTTCCTTTGCTTTATTTTCTTCAAAAAATAAAAATAAACACTGGTATTTCTACAAAATTCTCAACAAGTTACACACAAAAATTCATTTTTTATTATATTTTTGGAATAGTTTTCTTTGGGGCAAAAATCACGTGCTCACAGCTGCCCTTCTTTGCTCGGGAACACGCAGAGTTTCAGTGCAAAGATAAGTGAGCAATAATGAGGGATTTCTCCCCATTCGCATGTTCCGTGTAAAGCATTTTTGAAAGTTTTGACCGCACCATGCTTCAAAGATTGCCTACATATCCTGGGCTAAACAGGAATCATGTCAGTTTAGTTTTGGAATGTCTGGTAGTTGGAACTACCAGAGAGCTATGATTCTATTGTTGTTGATTGTTATCAGTGCCCGCTGATCTCCTTATTACAGCATGGTAAAAATAAAAGACGCTAGCTTAAGCTATACTCTATGATTTACAAAAATCCTAGCTATGTCTTCCAGCCGGTTCTTGTGTTACTTTTGTATCTTGCATAACTTTGATATTGTCCATTATTCGGGTGGACTCCCGCTTACAGCTTGCTTTGAAATGTATTCCCTTGTTCTTCGGGTGGGTGCCTGCTTACAGCTTGTTTGAAAAGTATTCCCTTGTTCTTTAGATGAGCGCCTACTTACGGTTTGCTTGAAAAGTATTCCCTTTTTCTTCAGGTGGGCACCTGTTTACAATTTAAAAACAAAGAAAAATTTTCTACCCCAGTATGGTGCTTAGGTATATCATGCTATTAAATGTCAGAATTTAAAGAAGAATTTCAACTTGAAAAGTTTTCCCTTGTTGTTCAGGTGGGCGCCTGATTGCAAAAAACATGAAAAATTATTTCCTTGTTATATAGGTGGGCGCCTGATTGCAAAACTTGAAAAAGTATTCCCTTGTTATCCAGGTAGGCACCTGATTGCAAAAACCTGAAAAAGTATTCCCTTCTTATCCAGGTGGGTACCTGACTGCAAAAAAACTTGAAAAAATATTCCCTTGTTATCAGGATGGGCGCCAGATTGTAAAAACTTGAAAAAGTATTACCTTGTTATCCAGGTGGGCGCTTGATTGCAAAAAACTTGAAAAAGTATTCCCTTGTTATCTAGGTGGGCGCCTGATTGCAAAAACTTGAAAAAGTATTCCCTTGTTATCTAGGTGGGCGCCTGATTGCAAAACTTAAAAAAAATATTCCCTTGTTATCCAGGTGGGCGCCTGATTGCAAAACTTAAATATGTATTCCCTTGTTATCCAGGTGGGCGCCTGATTGCAAAAAAACTTGAAAATGTATTCCCTTGTTATCCAGGTGGGCGCCTGATTGCAAAACTTAAAAAATATTCCCTTGTTATCCGGGTGAGCGCCTGATTGCAAAACTTAGATAAATATTCCCCCGTTGTACAGGTTGGCGCCTGATTGCAAAACTTAAAAAAGTATTCCCTTATTATCCCGGTGGGTGCCTGATTGCAAAACTTGAAAAGGTATTCCCTTGTTATCCAGGTGGGCGCCTGATTGCAAAAACTTGAAAAAGTATTCCCTTGTTATTCAGGTGGGCGCCTGATTGCAAAAACTTGAAAAAGTATTCCCTTGTTATCCAGGTAGGCACCTGATTGCAAAACATAAAAAAGTATTCCTTTGTTATCCAGGTGGGCTGATTGCAAAACTTGAAAAAGTATTCCCTTGTTATCCAGGTGGGCGCCTGATTGCAAAAACTTGAAATAGTATTCCCTTGTTATCCAGGAAGGCGCCTGATTGCAAAAACTTGAAAAAGTATTGCCATGTTATCCAGGTGGGCGCCTGATTGCAAAAAATAAGAAAAAGTATTCCCTTGTTATCCAGGTGGGTACCTGATTGCAAAACTTGAAAAAGTATTCCCTTGTTATCCAGGTAGGCGCCTGATTGCAAAAACTTGAAAAAGTTTTCCCTCGTTATCCAGGTGGGCGCCTGATTACTGATTCTTTCATCATGGACTCCATCATCTATTGTTGCTTCTTTTAGATTGTTTTCCCTTAGTTTCCAGGTGGGTGCCTGATTGCCGAGCTTTTGCGCTCTCTGGTTTATCCACATTGGTCACATTCACTTTAAAGTGATTAGTACGAATTTGCATCTTTTGTCCCTGTTCTAATCAATGAACAACTTGTTAGTATAAAAACGATGGTTAGCCGCTGGCATTCCTGTTGGCCTTGCTTCAACTTTTGAATCTGCTCCATCTTGCTTTTGTACTGCCTTGCTGTAACTTTTGTTTGTTTTCCAACAATTCTCTGACCCCAACTTTTCCTTGTGACTCCCTCTTACTGTTTATTTTCCTTTTTACTTTTCTTCCGACTATATGATTGCCATATGTCATTTGTTTCACTTGTCCTTTGATGGACCCCAATCTCGTTGTGCCATATAACTGAGAAGCTGGTAATTAGCTTCAACCGACAATGTCTTATAGACAGATTTCAAGAAAAATGAAATGCAATGACCCCAAAGTTTTGAGGGTAGGAATACTTTCAAAATAAAAGGACGAGACTTATCTAAGTGGGAAGGCTGATTCCTCTGATCATGCCATGCATTCGGGCTAACCGACCCAGTCTGTCCAACCAAATCACTTGCCAACTTTATTTCTCAAACCCAAACTTTGCTTGGTTTGCCGCCTTCTTCCCACAAAATCCTTTCTCACTTTCGCCTTACGGTGCCTGTGAGGGTTTTCACCAATAAGACTCTCTCATTTCATTTTTCTCAGCTCGCGTCGCCTTACAGTGCCTGTGAGGGTTTTCACCAATAAGACTCTCTCATTTTTATTTTTATTATTTTCTTCATCTTCCGATCCCCAAGTGTTATCCGTAACATTCCTTTCTTCACCTATTTGTAATGCCATTTTCTTGAAATTAATCAGAAGGTCTTTCTTTGGACCGTAATGTGGCTTTTGGATGGGTTTTAGAAAGAAAGATATAAAGGCTCAAATTTTCCAATTAGGGTTTCAAAATTACAACTTTCGGAATCATATTCTCTACAATGATCATACACCTTGGACTTTCTTTTTGTTATGGCTGAACCTCAGCGAGGTTGCCTATGTACCCTTTCGGTATCAAGTCAAAACGTAGTTCGGATAAGAGATCGCTTTGTTGTTGCGATGTTCACTTCTTCCAATTTTCTTCTTTTACATTTTCTCTTTTCTTTTTGTCATTTTTCACATCTTTCTTTTTCCACGTCTCTTGTTTCTTCTCTTTTTTTTCAACTTTTCTCTTTTCTTTTTCATCTTTTCTTTTCATATTTTGCTTTTCTCTCTTTTTTTCTTTGTCATTCCATCATTCCATTTTCGACTTCTTTGCCGATTCTGAAAGAGGGGTATGAAAGAATAAAGTAGTAAGGCTTAAAGGTATAGCAATGGATAAAGTGTTTAGATACCGAAATAAAATGCCTTCATCATTTTAATTTCAAAAATATGACAAATACAATTAGATACATGAAAGGAATCATACATAGTATATTTTGACCGCGTCAGAGTTAATGGTCGTCTCTACGCATTTTCCTTCTATGTTTGTCAAATATAACACTCCATTGGACAACACCCGACGGCCCTTGCCAATTAGGAGCAAACTTCCCTTTTGCCTCTGCCCAATGAGGCAAGATGCGCCTTAACACCAACTGTCCGACTTCAATCTTTCGTGGACGTACCTTATTATTATATGCTCTGGCCATTCTTTTTTGATATAGTTGTCCATGACATACTGTTGCGAGTCTTTTCTCATCAATTAAACTCAATTTATCTATATGGGCTTTTACCCATTCATCATCGTCAATCCCTGCCTCCGCAATGATTCGAAGGGAGGGTATTTCTACTTTTGCAGGTATCACTGCCTCCGTGCTATACTCTAATGTATAAGGGGTTGCACGTACCAAAGTGCGAATGGTAGTGCGATATCCCATCAAAGCAAATGGTAATTTCTCGTGCCATTGTCTCAATCCTTCCACCATTTTTTGAAGGATTTTCTTGATATTTTTATTTTCTGCTTCAACTGCTCCATTCACCTTAGGACGATATGGTGTGGAATTGCGATGCATAATTTTGAACTTTTGGCATGTCTCTACCATCTAATGACTGTTAAGGTTGGCCCTATAATCTGTAATAATCACCTTTGGAATTCTGAAACGACAAATGATATTTGCATGTACAAAATCAACCACTGCCTTCTTGGTTACCGCCTTGAATGTCTTTGCCTTTACCTATTTAGTAAAATAATCAATGGCAGCCAGAATAAACTTGTGCCCATTAGATGCTGCTGGCTCTATTGGACCAATGGCATCCATGCCCCAAGCAAACAAAAGGCCATGGTGCCGACATCGTATGCAATTCATATGGTGGAGAATGAATCAAATCCCCATGTATCTGGCACTGATGACATATGCGCACATAGCTGATACAATCTCGTTCCATAGTAAGCCAGTAATATCCAGCCCTAAGTATTTTCTTCGCTAGCACATACCCACTCATGTGGGGTCCACAGGCTCCTGCGTGTACCTCAGCCATAATTGCGGTAGCCTAATTTGCATCTATACATCATAACAAACCCAGATCCGGGATCTTTATGTACAAAACCCCTCCGTTAAAGAAGAATCCACTCGCCAATCGCCTTATGGCTCTTTTCTAATCTCCTGTAGCTTGTGTCGGATATACCCCCATTCTGAGATACTCTTTAATATCGTGGAACCATGGTTCGCCATCAAGTTCTTCTTCTACCATATTACAATAAGCATTCTGATCATGAACCTGGATTTGTAATGGGTCCACATAAGCTTTATCCGGGTGGTGTAACATAGATGCTAGAGTGGCCAGAGCATCAACAACTTCATTATGCATTCCCGGGATATGTTTAAATTCTATGGACTGAAACCGTTTACATAGTTCATGTAGACATTGCCGGTATGGTATGAGCTTTAAATCCAGTGTTTTCCATCCTCCTTGAATTTGATGTACCAAGAGATTCGAGTCACCCATGACCAAAATCTCTTGAACACCCATGTCTATCGCCATTCTCAATCCCAATATACATTCTTCATATTCGGCCTTATTGTTAGTACAGAAAAAATGAAGTTGGGCTGTAACAGGGTAATGCTGACCCGTTTCTGAAATAAGCACAGCTCCAATTCCAATGCCTTTGTTGTTGACAGCCCCATCAAAATATAACTTCCAACTCGGCTTTTCCTCTTGTTCCAATTCTTCAATATTCATTGCTTCTTCATCAGGGAAATATGTTTTTAGTGGCTCATACTTGTCGTCAACTAGATTTTCTGCTAAGTGACCAGCAACTGCTTGTGCTTTCATCGCAGTGCGGGTTACAAAACAATATCAAACTCTGTCAGCATGATTTGTCATTTAGCGAGCCTCCCTATGGGCATAGGCTTCTGAAAGATGTACTTCAACGAATCCAAACGGGATATGAGATAAGTGGTATAAGCTGACAAATAGTGCTTCAATTTCTGTGCCACCCAGGTCAAAGCACAGCACGTTCTTTCCAACTTAGTATACTTGACCTCGTAAGATGTGAATTTCTTTCTAAGATAGTAAATTGCTTGCTCCTTCTTTCCCGTTTCATCACGTTGACCCAATACACAGCTAAGGAATTATCCAATACTGTCAAATAAAGGATTAAAGGCCTTCCTGGCTCTAGAGGAACCAATACAGGCGGATTGGCCAGGTATTCCTTGATTTTATCAAATACAGCTTGACATTCATCAGTCCATTTCACTGCAGCATCTTTCTTTAGCAATCTAAAAATAGGCTCACAATTTGATGTAAGTTGGGCAATAAATCTACTAATGTAATTCAATCTCCCAAGCAAACTCATCACATCTTTCTTGCTCTTTGGCGGAGGCAACTCCTGAATAGCCTTGATTTTGGACGGGTCTAATTCAATACCATACCGACTCACCACAAACCCCAATAATTTCCCTGATGGTACCCCAAAAGCACATTTTGCTGGATTAAGCTTGAGATTGTATCTCCGAAGCCTCTGGAAAAACTTTCTCAGTCTTTAATATGATCGTATTGCTTTATGGACTTGATAATGACATCATCCACATAAACTTCAATTTCTTGATGTTTCATGTCATGAAACATGGTAGTCATTACCCTCATATATGTTGCTCCAGCATTTTTCAATCCGAATGGCATTACCCTATAACAATATGTTCCCCAAGGCGTAATAAATGCTGTCTTTTCTGCATCTTCTTCGTCCATCAGGATCTGATGATAGCCCACTTAACAATCCACAAAAGATCCAATCTCATGTTTGGCATAGTTTTCAATTAATATGTGGATGTTTGGCAATGGAAAATTATCCTTCGGACATGCTTTTTTGAGGTCTCGATAATCAACACACCCTGGTTTTTCCGTCTTTCTTCGGAACCGGTACAACATTGGCTAACCAGGGGGGATATTTGGTGAACCGTATGACCTTTGCCTCAAACTGTTTATTGACTTCCTCTTTTATTTTCACACTGACATATGTCTTGAATTTTCTCAACTTCTGCTTGATGGGCGGGCATTCCGAACAAGTGGGCAATTTCTGTATTACCAAATCGGTACTTAGCCCTGGCATGTCGTCATATGACCATGCAAATATATCTTTGTATTCATGCAGCAGCTTTATCAAGTCCTCTCTGAGTGAGGATTCCAAATGAACACTTATCTTCGTTTCCTGAATGTTTTCCTCATCCCTCAAATTAATGGACTTTGTCTCATTCAAGTTTGGTTTGGGTTTTTCCTCATATTGGTTCAGATCTTTACTAATTTCTTCCAAAACTTCCTCGTCATCATACTCTACCTCATTATTGTATTAAATTTCTTATATTACTATTTGATTATCAAGAGTGAGCCGAGAATTCCTTATGCATGACACATCATTGAAATCAGCATAAAATGGACTGTACAAGAAAAGAAAAGAAATAAAATAAGTTTATTAGGAATGGAGGAAGAAAGAAATTGCATTTCATTAAAATTTCAAAATATAACAAGGTTTGACACGTCCGATTGGACGGAACATAGAATCTGTATTACAGCCTTGAAATAAAACGGATTTTAAAACATCAAAGCTAACTACCACATCTCCCTTCTAGTCGGAAAAGGTGTAGCTTCCTAGTTATTCAGCTTGGTCTGGGATCCAACAAATTGGACATCCATTTTACTTGTGCCCTCAATCACCTGTACCATGTTCACATCTTCAAACAGCTTTTCAAATCTTTCCAGCAGCTACCTGGCTGATCTTCTCTCTGCTAAGCTGGGCATGACCGTCGCCGGACGCCTTTTTGTACCAGGCCTGACGAATGAATGGGAGAGTTTAGGGATAGGCTTAGGGAGGGTCCAATCTTTCTTTTTCAGTTTTCGGGCTCTTTTATGTCAGTAATGGTCGACTTAAAACCCAACCCAAAAGTGTCAATGATTCCTGGAAGAGATACTGGCTGTGTGATTCCCTGTAGTGCAGCTCCTAATCCTTTCCCAGGAAGAAACCCGTTTTTCAACATCTCTATAGCAACCATGACAGATGCGAAAGCTATCTTGGGCACCAGAACGTTCTCACCTTAAGATATTTTATCCACAGATATAGTGTCCACCACTTGGTATACCCAGGGACCTTTATCGCCCTCAATTTATTCAAAAGGCGTGATGGTATTGCAGGAATTATCTTCACCATGAACCACTATTTCTTGATGATCCCACTAGAACTTCACCATCTGATGGAGTGAGGAAGGTATAGGCTTTGCTGCATGAATCCATGGTCGATCCAGTAGGAGATTATATGACACAACAACGTCCAAGACATGAAATTCCATAGTAAACTCTACTGGTCTGATAGTAAGCTCCAATATGATGTCTCCAACAGTGTTCTTCCTACCTCCATCAAATCCTCTTACACAAATACTGTTTTTGTGGATTCTTTCATGATCAATCTTGAGCTTGTCCAGAGTAGACAAAGGGAATATATTGGCACTCAACCCATTATCAATCAACACGCGGGTCACTACCGAATCTTCATATTTTACCGTAAGAT
This sequence comes from Nicotiana noctiflora, assembly GCA_032618575.1. NCBI lineage: Eukaryota > Viridiplantae > Streptophyta > Magnoliopsida > Solanales > Solanaceae > Nicotiana > Nicotiana noctiflora. The sequence continues at coordinate 25,084 of JASVEL010013253.1, forward strand.
ATAAAGCCCTGTTATGCTCTGTTCCTTCTATCGGTAGTTCATCGTCTGAAAACGTTACTCTGTTCACCTCAAAGATTTTATTTGTGATCTTTTCCAAATGACTCATTGTAATCTTTTCTGGCATATGAGCCTCATTCAGGATTTTCATTAACGCATTACGGTGTTAATCGGTTTGATAATGACCAGCTCTATTTGCACCCCTTTTACAGTCAATATATGTTTTACACTTGCTCTGGCCACTGTCACCTTCATTGGCTTGGGTTCTGCTACCACCACCGACTCATTCACTAATGGCTTGATTATTGCTTTCTCGCTTATTACTTTCTCCTCTGCCTTGCCTCTGCCTTGCCTCTGCTTGCCTTAATCATCATTACAACTTGAGAGGGTTTCTTTCATTCTCCCCCTTGTATCACTTCTATCATATGGGTCTCATGATGCACTGGTAGAGGGTTTTGTGTGATATTGGGAGCCTCGGGAGCCTGGACTTCAATTCTTCTAGAATCAATAAGTTCATGTGCTGGAGCCTTAAGATGCCAGCACTTTTCAGTGTCATGTCCTGGAGCTCCCAAAAAATATTTACATGTAACAGATTGGTCTAGGTTCCTCGGTGGTGGGTTAGGGATTTTGGGTTCTATGAGGTTTAGCATTCAGAGATGCCTCAATCTATGAAAATGTTTGGTGTATGACTCACCTAAGGGAGTAAATGTTTTCTTCCTTTGCGTCCTATCATTCTTGACTCCAGGATTAGGAGGGAAACTTGTTCCACTTGGATTTTTATATGTTTTGGGTGGTGGGTATGTGTTCTGAATGTGGTAGGTAGTATGAGGTGCTGGTGTTCGCCGTTGAATAGGCGGTGGTGGGTAGGTTTGGGCTTCATGTATGGAAAATGAAGAAATAGGAGGAGGGTAGTAATGTTGTGGTGGGCCATATGGTACTGGTGGGTAGGGTTGATGATGTAGGCGAGGTTGATGGTAGTATGGATTAGGACTCCTGGACCAAGATCTCCCTTTTATGACTGCCACCTCTTCCTTCTTCTTTTTCCCGAGAGCTCCACCAGTACCCGTTTGGATTGCCTGGGTCATAGCTTTTATGGCTGAATAGCTCATAATTTTATTCGATCTTAACCCTTCTTCAACCATGCTCCCTATTTTAACTACCTCGTTGAATGTTTTCCCAACGGCGGATACTCAATGCCCATAGTATGTTGGTTCCAAAGCTTGCAGAAAATAGTCTACCATATCTCCTTCCTTTATAGGTGGGTCTACCCGAGCAGCTTGTTCTCTCCACCTAAAGCTGTATTCCTGAAAATTTTCTCCCGGCTTCTTCTCCATCTTTGTTAGTGACAACCTATCTGGAACAACTTCCAAGTTGTACTGGAAATGATTTGCAAATGATTGAACCAGGTCATCCCAAATAAACCATCTGGCATGGTCTTGCCTAGTGTACCATTCCAGAGCTGATCCGCTAAGACTTTGGCTAAAGTAAGCAATGAGCAACTCATCTTTTCCGCCGGCACAGCACATTTTGCTGCAAAAGCCCCTCAAATGTGCTACTGGGTCACCGTGACCGTCATATAGATCAAGTTTCGGTAGCTTCAATCCTGCTGGCACCTGCACTTCAGGGAACATACATAAATCCTTGTAAGTTACGCTCACTTGGCCACCCGGGCTCTGCATGTTCCAGAATGACTGCTTAAGGCTTTTTATTTTTCTGATCATTTCATCCTGTTCAGGATTTTTAGGTGGTTTTTCCTCTTCGGCCATGTCGATGAGAGGAGTATAGGAATCATGCTGTCGGAAAGTAGGTTCCGGGGGATTTGATGTGAAACAATGGTTCACTGGATGATTTGTGTAATGTGGCTAGTGGAGGGGCCACATATACAGGAGCAACATGTGGTGGTGGTGGTGGTGGTGGTGGTGGTGGTGGTGGAATTTGTTTAGGAGGTGGAGGAGCTAGTGCTTGTGAGGTGGTTGTATAGTAAGGTGGGTATGTGGGATAAGTAGAGGTTGAGTTTACGGTAGGTGGGTCCTGTGCTTGGACTTATAGAGGGATGTAAGTAGGATTTGTCGGGTATGTGGGTAAAGGTTGTCCCTTCGCCCAGGGCTGGTACATCTCGGCCATTTGTTGTTTGAGATTATACATATCCACTTTCATACTGACCACGTCCACTACCTCATCTTCCTATGCTGGACCATAACTGTGGCTTCAATTTCCTGAGTAATTGCCTTTGTCATGTTCTTAGAACGAGTGTTGTAATGATAGGTTGCTAGAATGCCAGTTACTAACCACCTATCTGTTACTCAACAAAAACTAAACTTGTTAGTGGTTAGGCCATAATGGGTCAAAAAATGACATGTTGGGAACACAAATACAATTTTGCCTGGCATTATGCGTCATCCCGGCCTTATTGTTTTTATGTTGTCTTTTCTCGTTTTGCCAATTCTTTTGTTTCGGCTTTTCTTTTTCATTCTTTCCTTTTGTTTTTATTACCACCGTTCCTTTCTTCCCTTCTTTTTTCATTAATCGATCCTATGTATTTGGCTACCTCTTAAGTACTTAAAGAAAAAGAATATTAAAGACAAATTTTGGAAATTTCAACTTTATTAATAACCAACATTGATTACAAAGATAAAATCCAAAATGATAGTTGTGCTACAATCCTCTAATAATGCAGAAAAATGGAAAATACAGACTCAAAATGCATAACCTAAGAATACATTAAAGATCCTAGTGCCCGCGGGACATCGTTCGGTCTCGCCACGGGCCTATATGCAAGTCCAATTTGTAGTTTATGTAAATCTCTCATTATTTGCTTCACAAATATCATTGCTAAGGCGAAGAATGTGGTCTGGGTCATATCTTCACAATTCTCTCTCTAATCATTCCTTTTTATTGAAGCAACCTCCCTATTTGTTTGGCACGAGCATCTAGAGTTTGTTGACTTTTCTCTTGAAGCTGCTGTAGTTCCATTTCTAATCGGGCCATGGCCATATAGCAATGTTCTCTTTCCATGCCAAACTCTTTTACCTGTTTGCTAATTTTGACCTCGGCAGTGACAATCCTTTTCCATAATCGAGCAACTTCGACATTATGTTCTTCTTTCAATTGTTGGATCATACGAGCCCTTTCTTCAGCATTCCTAGCCTATTGCTTTCGAAGCCCGATTAATTCTTTTTCGGCTAATCCAGGTCAAAGTTGTAATCGTTCATCTTTCGCCACAAATTGTCAATCAGTTTTTCATCTCGGGCATTTCGAATAGGGGTTTCAGTTGTTGTTCTCATTTTCAGAATTTGAGCTTTTAAGGCCTCATTTTCTTTAACCAGTTGCTTCTTTTTACTCTCATCGGCTGCTATTTGTAAGCTATTTTCGAACTTGTGGTCTTGAACCTGTTTCTGTAGCATACTAATTTTGGCTCGGTATTCGTTCTCTTTAGCCAACCAATCCCATTGCTCTTTTGACAGCTCGGCAAATTCTTGGATGTGAGGTCTCTTTGTTGGTCTTTCATGTTCACAATCTCTTCTATACCATGCGGAGTAACCAGGTGACACTTCACCTCTGGTCCGATCCCTTACACAAGTGTCCAATTTCAGGCATTGACATTCATTCTATATTTGACGGACTTTTACTTTAGGAAATTGTCCTTCAGGACTAATCTCTATTACTTGAATGCTGAGATCTCCATCTTTTGGCACTATTTGATATCTTCTGAGTTGCTGTAACACTCGATATGGGGCGTAAGGATGAATAGTTTTGAGCCCCATTAAAAGAAAGTGAGATCCTTCTGTCGGCATGTGTATAATTTCATTGACGGGTAACCACCTGAATGCCCATTCTATTTGGCTAGCAGTAAGAGATCGGAAATATGTGATCCAACCTTTAAACCTTTCCGGCAACTTGACCCCGTTTACCCTCTGTCACACCTCCTTTTTACGCACCCGCGGGAGCGCGAGAGAGTTTTTCCAATTAAAGGACAATCGAAACGGGATTTATTTAATTAATTCAGAGTCGCCACTTGGGAAAATAATGGTGTCCCAAGTCACCGGTTTAATCCCGAACCGAGGAAATTTATGACTCTGTATTATAGTCTGTGTACCAGAAATCCGGATAAGGAATTCTGTTAACCGGGAGAAGGTGTTAGGCATTCCCGAGTTCCGTGGTTCTAGCACGGTCGCTCAACTGTCATATTTGGATTCTTTATCCGATTTTATAATATGCCTTAACTTATGTATAAATTTTAATTTTTAACCTCTTAAGATATTATTATTATTATTATTATTATTATTATTATTATTATTATTATTATTATTATTTTTACAAAGAATTGCAACATTGTGAAAATGTATCTCGAACCACGTCGCACCAGTGCACCCGTGGTTGTCAACACATTTCGACTCCGTTGAGATTTGGATTTGGGTCACATAAATGTGCACCCGTGTTTAGGGAGATAGCATTATTAAATACGCGCCTAAAGATACTAACGTGTTATTGTTTTGGGAACGCCGTGAAATCCGCTAAACGGCACATCCCGGAATCTAAATATTTATATATATATATATATATATTTATGAGGGCCCCGCGATTTGTATAATTTTGTTAGGCGAGGCACACCTCTAATTCTAATTTAAAAGAGAACTACATTCCGCTATATTCATTTAAGAATTGATTCGAGATTATTTAGAACATGTTGCAAGCCACGCTACATGAAATGCACCCGTGGTCCATGACGTGCTTTATTTAACCTTGTTCAAAATTGGAGTCGGGTCACATGAAATACATCCCCCGATTCCTTTAATCTAATTCCGCCGTTCGGTTGAGGAATAAGGAACCAATTTCGATAATGTGACAAAATCATGCTCAACTATAACCAATTCGAGTAAACATACGAGTAGATAACTAAGTGAGCAAATTCAAGACTACGGCGAGCAACTACATAAACAACGGAAGCATAACTAGTTGGCGAGCATGTGAAGGATTAGTTATTTTCATTAGCTAATTTCGACACTACAAGACCACCATTAATTGTGAAATTGCATGTTCAACAGAATCATATATTTACAAAAAAAATAATATGAATCATACGAAACTAAATCAAATGAGAAACGATCCAGAATATTAACGAGAAGAACAATATCGGAAAAGAACATGCACCTTTATTTTTTGCATATTTTCAACGTACACAACGAGAAAACGAACCTTTTATGACGATCTCAAACCTCGACCTCTCCGGACAGAACTCGAATCAAACGACGACCTCGACTGAAGTTGTACCTCGTCGGACGACGAACTTCTTTCTTTCCTCTTTCTTTTCTGTCGTTTCTCTTCTGTTTCGTTTCCTTTTTTCTTTGTTTTCCGAAAATCTTCTTTTCTGTTTCGTTTTCTCTTCCTGTCACGTTTTTTCCTTTTCTTTCCTTTCTTCTCTTTTGCCGTTTTTTCTCTTCTTCTTTTGCTTTCTCCTTTGTTTTTTCCCTTGTTTTTCCTTTCTTTGTTTTTTTCTCCTTTTTTGTTTCGTTTTTTTTTCAATCTTTTCTTCCGTTTCTTTTCTTTGTTTTTTCTCTCCTTTGTGTTTCGTTCTCTCTGTTTTCGTTTTCAAAAATCCTCCTGTTTGCCGTGCTTCCTTCTTCTTTTTAAAGAAGATGTGTAGTACATCTCTTTGTTATATTTTTTTTTTAATTTTTAGTCCCATATTGTTTTTGTCTTTTTCTTTTGTTTTTTTTTACTTTCTTTTGTCATTTTCTAATTTATTCCCATCCCCCATTACCTATTGTCCCCCTAGTGTGTGCATGTGTGGGTATGGGTTGGTTTTGTCCGTGTCCCCCACATGTGTGGTGGACTCGGATTATTATGGGCTAGGTCCGAAAAATTATAAAACCGGGTAGTTTGAACCCGAATGTTATTCTTTGCCCGGAACCGAGAACGAGAACACGGTGTTATTAATTAATCACTACGTAAGCAAAATAACTGTAAGACTAATAATTAAAACAAAAATTATTTTTATATTTTCCAAAATTAAAGTAACTACAAAATGTTAATGAAACTATTTTTTTATTATTTTCGTTTTTATAAAAAGATAAAAATATAAAGTACTATTTTTTGTATTTTTCAAGTTTAAAAATGACTACGAAACATTAATAAAGCTATATTTTGTTATTTTTCATTTTAAGGTAAAAATAAAGTAAAAGAGTCAAATTTAGTTAAAATAGCTATATTAAAACTAAACTAAATATTTTACGCTGAAAAATATAAAAATCTCGGGGAGGGTCAAAAATCACGCGTTTACAGCTGCCCCTCTTTGACTGAAAACACAAAGAGTTTTCGGACAAAGAACGACTAGACAAGTGTTTTTGACCTGACCCTTATTGGGAGGGACTAAACTAAAAGAAGAGGAATGTGACCGAGCCCTTGTATCTGAGCTGCCTACATATCCTTGGCTATAAAGGAATCGGGCCACGTGTAGTTCGAAAGTGAGTGAGGAAGGGGTATACCGAGGTGGAGAGCCAGTCGAGGTGTCGTTCCGTCGAGGTTCCGTTCCATCGAAGTTCCGGTCCGTGGTCCTGCTATTACATCAAAAATCAAAACATGAGAAAGACTAACTAAGCCTATCAGCTACTAGTTACAAGATTCCTATCTATAAGTCTTCTGAAGCTTGATCTTGAGTATTGGTTGGTGCTTCATGCGGACTCTAAATTTGAACCTTGACACTTGCTAGTTGCAGGTGCTGCTTTTCGGATCAAGACCAGGTATACAGTGCTTTTGACATCGGCCATGTCTTGAGCACACCACATCTTTCATCAACTTCTGCACTTAGATTAACTCCTTGCCTTTTTTTTTTTTTTTAATTGTGACTAAACTTCTGTTGATCCCCTCGGACTGTTGACTCGCATTCTGGTTGCAAGCTTCTTTTGTTGCTATCTTGCATTGCACTCCGAAGTGAATTCCCTTACTTGTGATCTTCGAGCTATTCTCCTTCGAAGTCTGAATCTATCTTTTCTGATCCTTGTTGCCTTCCTTCTGATTTACGCTGGGGATTTCCGTTACACTCTGCCGCTTTCCTTAAACAACTTCAACAATAAATCACCACTCCATTCTTCAGGCGGGCTCCCTGACTTCAACTACAATTTCAAAATTAAATTGCCACTCCATTCTTCAGGCGGGCTCCCTGACTTCCACTACAACTTCAAAATAAATCGCCACTCCATTCTTCAGGCGGGCTCCCTGACTTCCACTACAACTTCAAAATAAATCGCCACTCCATTCTTCAGGCGGGCTCCCTGACTTCAACTACAATTTCAAAATTAAATCGCCACTCCATTCTTCAGGCGGGCTCCCTGACTTCAACTACTACTTCAAAATAAAATCGCCACTCCATTCTTCAGGCGGGCTCCCTGACTTCAACTACAACTTCAAAATAAAATCGCCACTCCATTCTCCAGGCGGGCTCCCTGACTTCAACTACAACTTCAAAATAAAATCGCCACTCCATTCTTCAGGCGGGCTCCCTGACTTCAACTACAACTCCAAAATAAAATCGCCACTTCATTCTTCAGGTGGGCTCCCTGACTTCAACTACAACTCCAAAATAAATCGCCACTTCATTCTTCAGGCGGGCTCCCTGACTTCAACTACAACTTCAAAACTAAATCGCCACTCCATTCTCCAGGCGGGCTCCCTGACTGCAACTACAACTTCAAAACTAAATCGCCACTCCATTCTTCAGGCGGGCTCCCTGACTTCACCTACAACTTCAAAATAAATCGCCACTCCATTCTTCAGGCGGGCTCCCGACTTCAACTACAACTTCAAAACTAAATCGCCACTCCATTCTTCAGGCGGGCTCCCCGACTTCAACTACAACTTCGAAATAAAATCGCCACTCCATCTTCAGGAGGGCTCCCCGACTTTAACTACAACTTCAAAACTAAATCGCCACTCCATTCTCCGGGCGGGCTCCCGACTTCAACTACAACTTCAAAACTAAGTCGCCACTCCATTCTCCGGGCGGGCTCCACGACTTCAACTACAACTTCGAATAAATCGCCACTCCATTCTTCGGGCGGGCTCCCGACTTCAACTACAACTTCAAAATTAAATCGCCACTCCATTCTCCGGGCGGGCTCCCGACTTCAACTACAACTTCAAAACTAAGTCGCCACTCCATTCTCCAGGCGGGCTCCCTGACTTCAACTACAACTTCAGAATAAATCGCCACTCCATTCTTCAGGCGGGCTCCCTGACTTCAACTACAACTTCAAAACTAAATCGCCACTCCATTCTCCAGGCGGGCTCCCTGACTTCAACTACAACTTCAAAACTAAGTCGCCACTCCATTCTCCAAGCGGGCTCCCTGACTTCAACTACAACTCATTAACTCAATCCCATCCTTTCTTCTGAATTACCTTGTTTCGGAATTGCTTTCCTCCTAGGTCGTGTTACTTTTCCCTTGACTGCTGGGGATATCTTTAGAATTGTTTACTTACCTGCTGATGATAATGATGCTGGGAAAATTTTCCTTCATTCCCTCCCTTCCTTTGACTCATGCGCTTGAATTTGCGTTGGGAACTCTTGTTGTAACTCTCTACTTTATGGTGGGTTACTGGTTTCAAGACCTGCAATGTAAAGACTGAAGACTTGCCTTTTGTTATACAGGTAGGCGCCTGCTCTTAGTAGCAACTTTTGAATTAAAAATGCATTATGGCAATAATTTATGAAATATGCAAAGGACAATGTAAAATAAAACCAACGTAAAATATCCTATTCGAGGGCGGATAGTCCCATCGTATTCTATTTGAGGGTGAATACTCCCATCGTATCCTATTCGAGGGCGAATACTCCCATTGTATCCTATTCGAGGGCGAATACTCCCATTGTATCCTATTCGAGGGCGAATACTCCCATTGTATCCTATTCGAGGGCGAATACTCCCATTGTATCCTATTCGAGGGCGAATACTCCCATCGTATCCTATTCGAGGGCGAATACTCCCATTGTATCCTATTCGAGGGCGAATACTCCCATTGTATCCTATTCGAGGGCGAATACTCCCATTGTATCCTATTCGAGGGCGAATACTCCCATTGTATTCTATTCGAGGGCGAATACTCCCATCGTATTCTATTCGAGGGCGAATACTCCCATCGTATTCTATTCGAGGGCGAATACTCCCATTGTATTCTATTCGAGGGCGTATCCTATTCGAGGGCGAATACTCCCATTGTATCCTATTCGAGGGCGAATACTCCCATTGTATCCTATTCGAGGGCGAATACTCCCATTGTATCCTATTCGAGGGCGAATACTCCCATTGTATCCTATTCGAGGGCGAATACTCCCATCGTATCCTATTCGAGGGCGAATACTCCCATCGTATCCTATTCGAGGGCGAATACTCCCATTGTATCCTATTCGAGGGCGAATACTCCCATTGTATCCTATTCGAGGGCGAATACTCCCATTGTATCCTATTCGAGGGCGAATACTCCCATTGTATTCTATTCGAGGGCGAATACTCCCATCGTATTCTATTCGAGGGCGAATACTCCCATCGTATTCTATTCAAGGGCGAATACTCCCATCGTATTCTATTCGAGGGCGAATACTCCCATCGTATTCTATTCGAGGGCGAATACTCCCATCGTATTCTATTCGAGGGCGAATACTCCCATCGTATTCTATTCGAGGGCGAATACTCCCATGATATCAATGTATGAAAGTGAACAAACCTGAGATGTCCTGTTCGAAGGTGGACAAACCTGAAACATCCTATTTGAAGGTGGACAAACCTGACACGTCATGTTCGAAGGTGGACAAACCTGAAACATCCTATTTGAAGGTGGACAAACCTGATACGTCATCTTGAATTGCTTTCCTCGTTTCTCCGAGAAAAGTTTCAACAACGGCAGAAAATTTTCTGCCCCAGTATTGGTGTTCTTCCTTGTGGCATGACTTTCTTCTATCAGTAGCACTTTCTTTCCCTGTTTAAAATCAAAGAAAATTTGTTAGTTCAAAACATTGTGAGCGGTTGTGCCGCTCCTGTGTGGTGGTTTTTTTCCTTTTCTCCTTTCCCTCGCTCGGGGTTCCCAAAACTTGTTGGGGAATGATTTCATTTGCTGGAGATGATATTCCTGTTGGGGATGTGTTTTTCCATTTATCCCTTCCCCTTTCTGTGTTTCTCAACTTGCTGGGGGTTATTTTGTTGAAGATGGGATTTCCTTTCTTCCTTTACCACTCTGTGTTGTCCGACCACCTCGGAACTTGCTGTAGATGACATTGCTGGGGGATTTTCATTTCCTCAAAATTGGTGTTTCACTCTTCTTGAAGGCTGTTGAGGATGACACTGGTTTGAAGACCATTTCCCTTAAGACTTTCCTTCTTCCCTAAGTGGATATTGACTTCCAGAAAATTTTCAAACTGAAAAGAAAATTTTCTGCCCCAGTTTAATAATCTTCTTTGTACCATACTTCTCTGTCGTCAATGGCATTTCCTTGCCTTGCATAATAATTGGAAAGTTGGTGGCAAGTTTTGAAGTCATTTCTCACTATGTTTTGACTAGACTGACTTTGATGGAGAATTTTGACAAAAGGAGAAAGATAAAAAGAAACAACAAATAGAAGACAATGGAGGACTGACTCTCTAACCAGAAACAACTATAAAAACTCATCAAACGCGGATACCAACTCTACTGGTCATGACATGCACATATGGCTTATCCTCCGTTGTTAATTTCTTTTCACAATTTCTGTCTCGTGATTTCCATCTGATTATCACCTTTATTCGACTTATAGTGCCCGAAGGGTTTTCACTTTCAAGCCTCTCTCATTTTGATTTTCTCTCAGCTTTCGTCGCCTTATGGTGCCTGTGAAGGTTTTCACCGGTAAGACTCTCTCATTTGTATTACTTTTAACTGGGATTGGGGTGTCATTGCCAAGACTCTCTCGTAGTTCCTTTCTGCTGGGAATCAGAGTCTTTTTCTGTTGGGAATCAGAGTGTCATATTCTGATGAGACTCTCGTGTTTATTTGACTTGGCCTATTTTGAAGACTGATCGGAAGGTCTTTCTTTGGACCGTAATGTGGTATTCGGATAGGGCTAGAATGAAAGGGTATTAAAGGCTCAAACAAATCAATTTTGGGTTCAAAATTTACAACCTTCGGGCCTAACTTTATTTATAATAAATACAATTTTTCTTTGCCCCAGTTTCATATTTGGGGAATTCTTATTTCTTTATTTACACTATGACCGAGCTGTGAAGCGCCTACGTATCCTCTTTAAGGAATCAGGTCAAACGTAGTTCACAATTCCTTCTTTTCAAGTTGCTCTTTTTCATTCATTTTTCTTTTTCTTTTCTTTTCTTTATCTCTTTTTGTTGTTTTCTTTTCTTCCCTTTTTTTTCTCTTGTCTTTCAAACCTGTGTTTCTAGTCTTTGCAACTAACTCCGAAGGAGGGGTATGAAAGATTTTAAAATAAGGCTCAAAGTGTTGACGATGGATAAAGTGTTTGGATAGCTGAACAAAATGCCTTCGTCATTCCAATCTTCAAAACATGCCAAGTTCAAACAACATATTCACGACATCTTCTGTTTGTGCCCTGATTGATAACCATATCGTCCATTCGCCTTTTCATCTGTCATTTTAAAGTATTGTTGGACGATGCTTTCATTTCAGTATCACGAGCGAACCCCCCTGTCGACACGGTCAACTTGCCTTTAAGATTTTCTTTATGTTTTACATGCCCCGGTTTCACATTACTCGGGCTCCAAATAATGTCAAACCATTCTTATTTCCTTTAAATGCCCCGATCATCTTCCAATTGCTTCATGATTAACTTTCAAGATTAAGCCAAAATTATGTGTGGATGCCATGTCACTGGAGTTGACAGAAAAATGGACTATAAAGAGGAAAGACTTAAATCAAAGAAAAATGACTAGAAGTAAAGGAAGACGGATAATTGTATTAGACAGTGAAACGGTTCGGACGACACGACAAACATAATAAACTAGGGTAAGACCCTGTGAACAAACCTAGACAACACTAAATGAGATACTACAACCCACCGAAAACTGGATAAAATAGAATGATAGAAAGGTTTGGGTTACAAGACAATATCCCGATTAACAACCCCGAAATAATCTGGACGACAGAAATGACAACAAAATAAACCACCAAAACTCCACTCTGGTTGGCCAATATATGGAGAGTCTTCCCAATTACCAAACACGACATTTTGGCCACTGAGCTTCACATCAATATTACCAAGGCCACTATCCGCTTCAACATTTTCAGTTTTAGTCAATACATTCCCACAAAGTGTGCATCATGGTGTGCAGGTGAAGGACTCTGTACGATATTCTGGATGTCACTGTCTTGGATCAAAATAAGGTTTTCCTGGATCTTGTGTTTCCGGTTCACCACAAACCAACCACCTCAATTTTCTCAACGATTCAAAACAAAATATTTTAGAAATGGACTCAGTCAGTCCTTATTATTATCAACATTTTTCACTCTTTTTTTTTTCTTTTTCGATTTTTTTTTTCTTTTAGCGGTGGTCGAATCTTATATAGATTGCCTACGTATCATGCCCCCGCATGAATCAGACCGTGCGTAGTTCGTGCAAATTAATACAAGAAGTAAAGAGATATTTATTTGATTTTGATTTTTTTTTTGTTTTCTTTTTTTTTAAGAAAAATTGTAAAAGCTCACTCCAACTACAAACTCTCACGAAAAAAAAAACCTTTCACACCTTGTGCCAGAGATTTCTACAAGAATCAGAATAGTTTTAACGTCAATTATGACTATTTTTACAAAATTAACCATGTAATGGCTTATTTGGCAAGATGGCTATTTTTGCAAAATTTATTTAAGAAAGATAAACTTGAAAAAAAATTTCATCCTATGGCTCATGGGGCATCGTTCAGCATCGCCATAAGCCAATCATCAGACTGAGAAGTCTCTAATGTCAATTGACTATTTTTACAAAATTGGCCATGTAATGACTTATTTGACAAAGCGGCTATTTTTTGCAAAATTTTGTTTAAGAGACTACAAATTCAAAATTTTTCATCTTAGGGCCCATGGGGCATCGTTCAGCTCCGACACAGGCCAACATAAGACCGAGAAAGTTTAAATGCCAAATGTGGCCATTTCAGCAAAACCATATGTTTTTTTTTTTTTAAATTTTGCAAAAGGGTGTGAACCCGGACTTGATTTTGCGGCTATGGCCTTGCAATATTTCCACAAGGAATATTTCAAGGCTATGCCCGTAAATTATTTAAAATGACTCAAAGTGACTATTTTTGTAAAAACAGCCTTCCGGCGTCCTTTAGGAATATTCGGCTATTTTTCAAAACGGTATCACTTTGATTTTATTGACAAAATTAAACACATATTTTTTTTTTTTTTTTTGAAAGGTGTGGTAAACCAAACTTGATTTTGTGGCTACGACCTTTCAACATTTCCGCGAGGAAATATTTCAAGGTTGTGCCCAAAAAATTATTTACAATGATTCAAAATGGCTATTTTTGCAAAAACCGCCTTCCGGCGTCCTTTCGGAACATTCGGCTATTTTTCAAAATGGCATCACTTTGATTTTATTGACAAAATTAAACACACATTTTTTTTGATTTTTTGAAAGGTGTGGTTGGACCCGATGAGGGTTGCCTACGTATCCCACCTAATGGCGAGAATCAAACCTGCGTAGTTCGGTCAGATTATTTGACCAGTTATTTCAACAAAATTGTTCTTCCTATTTTTCAAACCTTCTTTTCAAATTTTCGACAGCATTTCGGCAATATTTTGATATTTTTCTATTCCAAAATTCTATTTCTTTTTTTTTGTTTTCAGGAATTTAACCAATCATCATAATAATACATGATAAATAAATGCAACATATAATATGCTCGGTCTTTGATTATCGGGTCACCTGTCCTAGACGGACCCAACCCCTGTGTTGAGTCCCCTAAGTCAAATGCAACGTGATGCAAATAAGCGTTTCCTACTAGGGATCCGGCATGAAGTCATGTTATTCTAAGCTCGGAACCTCGGTATGTGATCTAGACTGTGTACCCAAGTGGACAACTCGGGCTGAGGAAGGAGCTCCTTTCCGGGAACCAAAAGGCCAGCCGGCTTAGAAACTTTCCGAGCCTCTTTATTATTTCGGGGTATGACACTAACGGAATAGGGAGTCTCAACCAGTGAGCACATCCCCGGGGGCGAGAAGAGAAGGGTTTTTGGCACAGTTTATATATACAGTTCAAGATAATATCAAAGCGGTAAACATATAGCAGTTTGTATATACCGCGCAACTAGTATCAAAGCGGTAGACATATAGCACATTAATTAAACATATAATAAAATCAGATATAGACAAAAACAACAATTTAACTGAGCTCGAATTCTTAAACCCTGAACCGAAGTTCAGAGGCACATCCCCAGCAGAGTCGCCAGAGCTGTCACACCTCCTTTTTACGCACCCGCGGGAGCGCGAGAGAGTTTTTCCAATTAAAGGACAATCGAAACGGGATTTATTTAATTAATTCAGAGTCGCCACTTGGGAAAATAATGGTGTCCTAAGTCACCGGTTTAATCCCGAACCGAGGAAATTTATGACTCTGTATTACAGTCTGTGTACCAGAAATCCGGATAAGGAATTCTGTTAACCCGGGAGAAGGTGTTAGGCATTCCCGAGTTCCGTGGTTCTAGCACGGTCGCTCAACTGTCATATTTGGCTTCTTTATCTGATTTTATAATATGCCTTAACTTATGTATAAATTTTAATTTTTAACCTCTTATGATATTATTATTATTATTATTATTATTATTATTATTATTATTATTATTATTATTATTATTTTTACAAAGAATTGCAACATTGTGAAAATGTATCTCGAACTACGTCGCACCAGTGCACCCGTGGTTGTCAACACATTTCGACTCCGTTGAGATTTGGATTTGGGTCACATAAATGTGCACCCGTGTTTAGGGAGATAGCATTATTAAATACGCGCCTAAAGATACTAACGCGTTATTGTTTTGGGAACGCCGTGAAATCCGCTAAACGGCACATCCCGGAATCTAAATATTTTTTTATATATATATATATATTTATGAGGGCCCCGCGATTTGTATAATTTTGTTAGGCGAGGCACACCTCTAATTCTAATTTAAAAGAGAACTACATTCCGCTATATTCATTTAAGAATTGATTCGAGATTATTTAGAACATGTTGCAAGCCACGCTACATGAAATGCACCCGTGGTCCATGACGTGCTTTATTTAACCTTGTTCAAAATTGGAGTCGGGTCACATGAAATACATCCCCCGATTCCTTTAATCTAATTCCGCCGTTCGGTTGAGGAATAAGGAACCAATTTCGATAATGTGACAAAATCATGCTCAACTATAACCAATTCGAGTAAACATACGAGTAGATAACTAAGTGAGCAAATTCAAGACTACGGCGAGCAACTACATAAACAACGGAAGCATAACTAGTTGGCGAGCATGTGAAGGATTAGTTATTAGCTAATTTCGACACTACAAGACCACCATTAACTGTGAAATTGCATGTTCAACAGAATCATATATTTACAAAAAAAATAATATGAATCATACGAAACTAAATCAAATGAGAAACGATCCAGAATATTAACGAGAAGAACAATATCGGAAAAGAACATGCACCTTTATTTTTTGCATATTTTCAACGTACACAACGAGAAAACGAACCTTTTATGACGATCTCAAACCTCGACCTCTCCGGACAGAACTCGAATCAAACGACGACCTCGACTGAAGTTGTACCTCGTCGGACGACGAACTTCTTTCTTTCCTCTTTCTTTTCTGCCGTTTCTCTTCTGTTTCGTTTCCTTTTTTCTTTGTTTTCCGAAAATCTTCTTTTCTGTTTCGTTTTCTCTTCTGTCACGTTTTTTCCTTTTCTTTCCTTTCTTCTCTTTTGCCGTTTTTTCTCTTCTTCTTTTGCTTTCTCCTTTGTTTTTTCCCTTGTTTTTCCTTTCTTTGTTTTTTTCTCCTTTTTTGTTTCGTTTTTTTTCCAATCTTTTCTTCCGTTTCTTTTCTTTGTTTTTTCTCTCCTTTGTGTTTCGTTCTCTCTGTTTTCGTTTTCAAAAATCCTCCTGTTTGCCGTGCTTCCTTCTTCTTTTTAAAGAAGATGTGTAGTACATCTCTTTGTTATATTTTTTTTTTTTAATTTTTAGTCCCATATTATTTTTGTCTTTTTCTTTTGTTTTTTTTTTTTACTTTCTTTTGTCATTTTCTAATTTATTCCCATCCCCCATTACCTATTGTCCCCCTAGTGTGTGCATGTGTGGGTATGGGTTGGTTTTGTCCGTGTCCCCCACATGTGTGGTGGACTCGGATTATTATGGGCTAGGTCCGAAAAATTATAAAACCGGGTAGTTTGAACCCGAATGTTATTCTTTGCCCGGAACCGAGAATGAGAACACGGTGTTATTAATTAATCACTACGTAAGCAAAATAACTGTAAGACTAATAATTAAAACAAAAATTATTTTTATATTTTCCAAAATTAAAGTAACTACAAAATGTTAATGAAACTATTTTTTTATTATTTTCGTTTTTATAAAAAGATAAAAATATAAAGTACTATTTTTTGTATTTTTCAAGTTTAAAAATGACTACGAAACATTAATAAAGCTATATTTTGTTATTTTTCATTTTAAGGTAAAAATAAAGTAAAAGAGTCAAATTTAGTTAAAATAGCTATATTAAAACTAAACTAAATATTTTACGCTGAAAAATATAAAAATCTCGGGGAGGGTCAAAAATCACGCGTTTACACCCTCGCGTAGAATTCTTCTATGCAAGTCCTTTCCGAAGATCCATAACTCAGAAATTGAGGACGATGGCATAAGTGGTCGATCATCCACATTTGTAATAGCAAGTTGCATCCTTCGAAGAATTCTACTCCGGCTTTACAAGCTATGAGGGCACGAAAGATATCGGTTACTATCATACGCGCCAAAGTACTATTAACGTGTGTTAGGAGAGTACTGACAATTCCGGCAATTCTTATGTCAATGCTCCCGTCTTTCCTTGGAAATATTAGTAAACCCAAAAAGGCCACCATGAAAGCAAAACGCCTATGTTCCTCCCATTTTGCCCGACTTTCTTTGCTGCAGAGTTTGTTTGCCAGGGTTGTTAAATCTTCCGATGTGACCATATCTATGGTATATGAAATTCATAGTGCAAAATCTATGGGTCAAATCTTAATTATGGATGCTTCGGGCTATTTTCAAGGAATCCAGGAATCTATGAGCGGTGACGGATCTTGGAGCAACCGGATATTTGTCTTTCAGGGGGACCTATTCTTTCTCAATATAATTAGCAATCTCCTCTAGTGTCGGAGTGAGCTCAAAGTCCGAGAAATAGAGCACATTGTGTGTGGGATCCTTGCAGGTGACCAAGGCTCGAATAATGTCTCCCCGAGGTATACTATCAAGCAACCTGGTAAGATCTTTAAAATATTTCATGATCTCGTCTTGTCCGTCCTGACCCAAGTCATTCCACCATAGACCCAACTCCAAAAGGATTTTATTCATTAATGAAAAAGGTTCATTTTGCATTGTGCTCATCCTTCACATTTATTAAAGGTGATTTAATCACATATTATTTGACCCAAAAAGATAAAAATATATTTTCAAAATTTTTTTCATTTTTGAAAAATGAAAAGTCCCCATTTGCAAATACGGCCTTTCAGCACTTCCTCCGAAGATTTTAAGGTTGTACCTATTATCTTAGGGAAAATGACTCAAAAGTGGCCATTTTTGCACAAACAACCGTTCGGCTATTTTGTCAAAAATGACATCACTTTGATTTATTCAAAAAAAGTTTTTTGGTTGTTTTTGCAAAATAGGTGGTTGGACCCGTCAAGGGTTGCCTACGTATCTCGCCTAATGGTGAGAATCTAACCAACGTAGTTCGGTCAAATTATTTAGACCAACTATTTTAATTTTGACTTATTCCAACTATATTTCATAATTTTCTCAAATTTTGGACAAAGTTTTTAACAGTATTTGGACATCGGTTTCTCTGTAAAATTGCTATTTTTCTCTTTTCTTTCTCTCAAGTATTTAGCCGATTAGCATAATGGCCCAAGACAGATAAATGCAATATATAATCATGCTCGTTTTTTTCATATCCGGGTTACCTGTCCTAGACGGACCTAACCCCTATTTTGAGTCCCCTAAGTCAGACATGATGCAAATAATCGACCTAATTCTAGGCTCAATATCCTGATTTTCATTGGTTTTAGACTGTGTACTCGAACAGACAACTCGAGTCGAGGAGGGGGCTACGTATCGGGGACCCGCGGGTTCGTCCGGCTTAGTACCTTATCCGGCCTCTTTTCTTATTTTGGTATTGAATTAACAGAAAGGGGAGTCTCAACCAGTAAGCACATCCCCGGAGGTAAGAAGAGAAGGATTTTCAGCACAATTTTTTATATACAATTCACGTAATATCAAAGCGGTAAACATATACCACATTGATAAAAAACATATTGGGAAATCAGATATAATCAAAATAGCAATTTTTTTGAGCTCAAATTCTTAAACCCTGAATCAAAGTTCTAGGTTTCTTATCCCCAGCAGAGTCGCCAGAGCTGTCACACCTCCTTTTTTATATATACTACTTTACCCGCGAGGGTGTAGAGGAGTTTTTCCAATTTAAGGACAGCCGGAACGAGATTAGTTATTATGTTTTTCAGAGTCGGCACTTGAGAATATAATGGTGTCCCAAGTCACCAGTTTATTCCACCGAGAAAAGATTGACTCGGTTATAGTCTGCGAACCAGAAATCCAGATAAGGAATTCTGTTAACCCAGGAGAAGGTGTTAGGCAGTCCCGAATTCCGTGGTTTTAGCACGGTCGCTCAACTGTTGAATTTGATATTATCTGATTCCATTTTTTTGTTTTTTAAGTGATATGCATTAATGTTCCTCTTTTCAATTTTTAAGAATTACAACGTCATGAAAATGCACTCCTTAACCACACCGTATCAGTATGCCTGTGGCTTTAGATACATTTCGACTTCGTTGAGAATAGGATTTGGGTCACATAAATGTGCACCCGTACTTGAGAATGTATATTAAAATTGTGCCTTATGATATCTACTTCTTTATTACTTTGGGAAAGACCGTGGAATTAGCTAAATGGTCCTTCCGATGTCTAAAATATCGTAATGGCTATTTGAGGCCCCCATGTATCTTAGTTTATGACGAGGCTCATCTCATTGTATTTTAAAGATTAAACCTAGATCATGCTACATTTTCTATCATTGTTTTTCCGTTAATTGAAATAATTATCAATGAAGTTTTTATGAACATTTGTATTTATTCAAATCCAGGCCACTTTATGTTTTTGGGCCTGGAGTTAGGACTTAATTTAAAAGAAGTGCAGGTGTGCACAAGGATAATTAAATCCCAGTCCATAATCATGAATTCAAGTCTCACGGGCTAGAAGCTTTCACAGTTAAGTCCCGCTTCCTCTGCCTGGAGTCGTCAAAATCATTAACTAAGTTTGAAACAGATTTAATCATTTATTAGGCAAACCATATGAACACTATCACGTCATTATCAGATTTCAACTAAAATGTAACTCCGATTTTTATTCCTCTATCAACGTTTGGCAATCAAATTGTATCAGTCAAATCGTATTGAGTTACATGTTCATTCAGACTCAGGTCTATTTGGTTTTACTTGTTACTTCAAAATAGCTAAACTAATTATACAGTTGACATGTTTTTGACTAAATCCTGAACTTCATTCATACTGCATTCATGTTTCATATATGGTTTTGAATTTAATACGAAATCTAAACAAAATCTAACACTTCAGAATTACGAACAAATGTGTCTAACTATTTCATTACTGACAATCGATAATTCAGAAGCTTAAACAACGAAAATACTCTAATATTATGTATTCACTTCTTAGTTTCAGAAATCAAATGAAAATTCAGAATCACTCAATTAGATTTAACTAATTTTGAATCTATAAATCTAGGTGATCACTTTTAAAACTAAGCTACTCGGTGTTATTCCTATATTAATTCCTAAGCTAACGATTCTGCAATATAATTAGTTTTAGTTCATAATTCTCATAGTCCAAGTCCACATTATACAATAAGAGTCCTAATGAATTACACAATTTCTAAGTATTCTACAGCTATAAGTAGAATAGAATTACAAATGCAGAAAAAACTAGTGCGTATTTTATTTCTCCAGAACTGTAATTACATCCTTGAAAGTTAGTAGTGTACCTGGTCAAATTGAGAGGAAAATCTGTCACGCCCCAAATCGAGGGACATGACCGGCGCCTGACCGGGTTGCCCCAGTCAAGCGGACCTGGGTGCCTTTCATTCCCACGCGTTACCCCTGTGATGACTGTTTCTCATTAACCAAATAAATTACTAATCATAATTGATTTCACATTAAACAAATAAAACGATACGAGTGATTTATTAACAAGATTTCAATTTTTACAACGCCCGACATAACACAATATATATACATAAGGCTGGAGTCCCACAGTTTACATGTCTACAGAGCCTCTAGGATACAAAAAGGAAATACAATACTTGCCGGTAACAAGGCTCCGGCTATACCTTACAAAACCAAAATGAAATCTAAACCGAGTGGCATGAACCACACAAGGCCCCGAGGAAGAAAGGGGCTCACCAAAACGGGCAGTGGAAGGAGAAGGATACTACTGCCGATGAGCTGAAGTGCCTGCTACCGATCCACCTACAATCATGACACGAATGTAGCGCCCCCGGCAAAAGGGACGTCAGTACACTTAAATTGTACTGGTATGTATGGACAAACTTTGTCCCAAGTAAACTCAAGCCATTAAATTACTTCAACAATTAATTAAGCCAGCCAACCATGTTTCCACATTTTCCTCATTTCAAATAATTCTCACACAAAGCACTTTCTACAATCAACCAATTTAACAATAACCAATCAATCACGTAAAGCACAAGTAGTCAAACAAAGGGGCAATCAGTGCCCCACAGGTTGCAAACTCTCCTGCTGTCTCCTTTCACAATTTCACATTATTGATTTATGTATCAATTTTCAGTAGCGATTTCGATCGCTTTCCATCCTTATTGCCCCCTGACCACCCTTATTACCTCGGCCACCCTTATCACCCCAACCCAAACCTTATTTCACCACGTTGCGGCGCGCAACACGACCTCGCCTTACAGTTGAAAACACAACAATTTCAAACAGGCAGATAAGGTACTACACACAATTTCAACAAGTTCAAATAAGCAACTTACACATTGGTTCATGTTCTCAATTTCTTCTCAATTCAATATCACAACCATGTTACAATATTTCCACAATTCAAGTGTTTCATCTCTTTCCAAAAGGAACCATATATGCCATAACAACAATTTTCCTCAGTTCTTTACCAATTTCAATTCCTTTGTCATCTTTCAATTCATATTTCAAACCATACCAAATGTAGTTCAATCATCAATTGTATACCCAACAATGATATCGAAAAATCACATAAAATCCCTCAAATTAACACATGCCAAACAATTTCACACATATGGGCGATTTTACAAGAATCAAAATTAGCCATACATACCTGGTGATGAGTTTTCTTCCGTTAACTTCCTACTTTATGCTTACCCAAGCTATCTTACTCTTGCCAACCTTGTTCTTGAAGACTCTTACTTCTACTCACTTCTTTTTACTAGAAATCAAGTTCAATAATCATGCATGAGTGTAAAAATTCTATTTTTAAAAACTATTATATGCAAACCTCTCTTTACCCAATTAAAACTGAAAATCAAAGAAAATAGTTAGGGTTTTTACCTTAAAAATATTGGGGAAGTTGAATCCTTGCCCTAGGATCCCTGGGAATTAAGTAGTTGGAACAATCTTTGAAGATGAAGAACTTCTCTCTCTAAAAACCCTCTCTTCTCTCTCTAATTTTGGTGAGATGATACGATAAAAATGAAGAAGAAATGTGTTATATTAAAGAAGAGATCGGGTCAAAATGTTACAAAAATCTGGGCCGGGGTCAAATATGCGGTCACTATGCGACCGCAGAATCCACATGCGGTCCGCAAAGTGACCGCAAAAATGGCCTCAAAGTTATGCAGGTTCTGTTAAGGAATGCGGTCACTATGCGGACCGCATGTTGATTCTGCGGTCGCAAAAATGCACCGCAGATTTGACATGCGATCGCACATCGACCGCACTTTTGACAGATTTTTGGGAAACTCTCTGGAACGATTTGCGGCAAGAATGCGGTCCGCATGTCAGGTTTGCGGTCGCATTCTTGACCGCATATTTGACATTTTTCTGGAAAATTTTATTCTCAACATTTTTGAAACTTAAATCACTACCAAGGGTCCGAACCGCGGCGAGCTTGCTAACACATTATTCGGACCATGACACCACAGCTACTAGGTTTTATGCACAAAAATTTTACGGGGCCTTACATCCTCCCCCCCTTAAGATCATTCGTCCTCGAATGAGGATTTTGAAAGAAATGAGTTTTGAAAGACATGGTATGCAAGCTATCAAGATTTTGACTAACTCTTATATTTTAGAAAAATTTCGCCAGAGTTTCCTTTGTATTATGGACATATCCACCTGTTAGAGGGCCCCCGAAACACATTACCAAACAACAATATACAACTACAACAATTTTCACAACTGGTATACACTTTCTTACCTCAACGAATGCACATATTCTATCACATTGTTACAATTGCACATAAACTAGTCACTTCAATGAATTTTCACCTTATTAAACCAATTTAACACGCGAATATTTATAAGGATTTCATTTATCAAAAAAAGTTCAAGTGACCCAAGGTAACAACACATTAAATTCATTACAAAATGAAGGAGACTTTACTAACACTAAGAGAGAAACGACTTGGACAAAATGACAATTACTAGGAGTAGAAGGGTCACCTAATTTCTTCTAGGCTTGATCAAACAAATGGGGGTAGTTTTCTTTCATCTCTTTTTCCGCTTCCCATGTGGCCTCCTCAACTTGTTGACTTCGCCACAATACTTTAACAGAGGCAACTTCCTTATTTCTCAACTTACGGACTTGCCTATCAAGAATGGCAACTGGAACTTCTTCATATGATAAATCTTCATTAACCTCTATAGCTTCGACTGGCATGATGGTGGATGGATCTCCAATCACTTTCTTCAACATGGACACATGGAATACCGGGTGCACTGATGACATCTCGGGAGGCAACTCTAGCCTATAAGCAACTTGACCAATCCTTTGAATGATCCGATATGGCCCGACATACCTAGGACTCAATTTCCCTTTCTTTCCGAATCGCATGACTCCCTTCATAGGAGATACCCTCAAGAACACCCAATCATCGACTTGAAACTCCAAATCCTTCGACGAACGTCTGCATAGGACTTTTGACGACTCTGTGCTGTTTTCATTCTCTCCTGAATAACCTTAACTTTTTCCATGGCTTCGTACACCATATCTGGCCCTAGCAATTCTGCTTCACCTACTTCAAACCACCCGATTGGCGACCTACATCTTCTCCCGTACAATGCCTCAAACGGGGCCATCTGAATGCTAGCATGATAGCTGTTATTATAAGCAAATTCTATCGGTGGCAAGTGTTCATCCCAATTACCTTTAAAATCTAAGACACAAGCCCGCAACATATCTTCAAGCGTCTGAATGGTCCGCTCGGCCTGTCCATCGGTCTGTGGATGGAAAGCTGTGCTGAGATTCACCTGAGTTCCCAAACCTTGCTGAAACTTCTTCCAAAAGTTAGCTGTGAACTGAGCCCCGCGATCCGAGATGATAGAAAGTGGAGTTCCATGAAGCCTTACTATCTCCTTGATGTACAACCTTGCATATTGCTCCGCAGTATCAGTGGACTTGACTGGCAGGAAGTGAGCTGATTTGGTGAGTCGATCTACTATCACCCATACTGAATCGAACTTACGCTGAGTGCGAGGTAACCCCACCACGAAATCCATATTGATCATCTCCCATTTCCACCTTGGTATTTCTATAGCTGAGTTAATCCACCAGGCCGTTGATGCTCGGCCTTCACTTGTTGACAGTTCGGACATTTAGCTACAAAGCTTGCTACATCTCTTTTCATACCGTTCCACCAATAAATCTCCTTAAGGTCATGATACATTTTCGTTGAACCAGGGTGCACAGAATACCTGGAAGTATGAGCCTCTGCCATCAATCTCTCCCGAAGCTCGTCCACATCCGGAACACATAGCCTATCTTGACACCGCAATACACCATCTTTGTTGCTGAGTACAAATGCTGAGGTCTTGTCATTCATGACTGCTTCCTTCACCCGAACCAATGCTGGATCCATGAACTGTTTTTCCTTGATTTCCGCGACCAATGATGATTCTGCTCCATTATGCACCAAGATATCCCCCTCGTCTGACGCCGAAATACGAACCCCCAAGCTGGCTAATTGGTAGACCTCTCGAGCCAGGGGTCTCTGATCCACGCCCAAATGAGCCAAACTACCCATGGATTTCCGACTAAGAGCGTCAGCTACCACATTTGCCTTCCCTGGATGGTACAATATGTCCATATCATAGTCCTTAAGTAGTTCTAACCACCGCCGCTGTCTCAGATTCAGCTCTTTCTGCTTGAACAAATACTGGAGGCTCTTGTGGTCTGAAAACACATCTACATGAACCCCATAAAAATAGTGTCGCCATATTTTCAAGGCAAACACAAAGCTGCAAGTTCCAAATCATGCGTCGGATAATTCTTCTCATGGTTCTTGAGTTGTCTGGAAGCATAAGCTATAACCTTTCCGTGCTGCATCAATACACATCCCAAACCGACTCTGGAGGCATCACAATAGACTACAAATCCCTCCGTGCCTTCTGGCAAGGCCAATACTGGTGCCGAGGTCAATCTTGACTTCAATTCTTGGAAACTTTTCTCACATGCTTCGGACCACTGGAACTTAATTGCTTTCTGCGTCAATTTAGTCAATGGGGAGGCGAGGGTTGAGAATCCCTCTACAAACCTCCGATAGTACCCTGCCAGACCCAAAAAGCTGCGAATCTCTGTCGGGGTCGTGGGTCTAGGCCAATCTTTCACTGCCGCAATCTTCTGAGGATCCACCATAATTCCCTCACTGGAAATAACATGCCCTAGAAAAACTACGGACTCCAACCAAAACTCACATTTTGAGAACTTGGCATACAATTGATGCTGAAGAAGGGTCTGCAATGCTGCTCTGAGGTGAACGGCATGATCTTCCCTGCTCCGAGAGTAGATGAGAATATCGTCAATGAATACAATCACAAAGGAATCTAGGAATGGCTTGAAAACCCGATTCATAAGGTCCATGAAAGCTGCTGGGGCATTGGTTAGCCCAAAAGACATAACCAAAAACTCAAAGTGACCATAACGAGTTCTGAAGGCGGTTTTAGGAATATCCTGCTCCCTGATTTTCAACTGGTGGTACCCGGACCGTAAATCAATCTTTGAGAAGAACCTCGCTCCCTGCAATTGGTCAAACGGATCATCCACTCGAGGCAATGGATATTTATTCTTAATGGTGACTTTGTTAAGCTGCCGATAATCAATACACATTCGAAGTGACCCATCCTTCTTTCTGACAAAGAGAACCGGAGCACCCCATGGCGACACACTCGGTCGTATGAACCCTTTCTCTAATAAATCCCTCAACTGCTCCTTTAACTCCCTTAACTCTGCTGGCGCCATTCTGTAAGGTGGAATGGATATTGGCTGAGTATCCGGCAATACATCAATTCCGAAATCAATCTCCCTATCCGGCGGGATGCCTGGAAGCTCATCTGGAAACACTTCAGGAAATTCATTCACAATTGGCACGGACTCGAGGGTAGGCACCTCTGAGGTGGTGTCCGTTACCCGAACCAGGTGATAGATACACCCTTTCTTAATCATCTTCGAAGCCTTAAGGTAGGAAATAAACCTACCCCTTGGCACCACACCATTTCCTCTCCATTCAATAACTGGCTCGTTAGGGAACTCGAGCCTCATAACTCTCGTTCGACAGTCAAGTTTGGCAAAGCACGAATAGAGCCAATCCATCCCCATAATTACATCAAAATCTACCATCCCAAGCTCAATAAGATCGGATGTGGTATCACGACCACCCACCGTAACAACACAATTCCTATAGACTCGTGAGGCTGTAATAGAATCACCAATAGGAGTCGACACAGAGAACGGCTCATGAAGCTGTTCGGGTTCTATCCCAAAGCTTGAAGCAATGAATGGAGTAACATAAGACAAGGAGGACCCCGGATCAATAAGGGCATAGCAATCAATAGTCTGAACAGACATGATACCTGTAACAACATCTGGAGAAGCCTCGGCATTTTGGCGGCCACTCAATGCATAGAATCGGCTAGGTCCACCCCTACCACGAGCTCCACCCCTAGCTGCACCACGCCTTGCTGATGCTGGAGTACGCGCTGATGATGTAGCAGCTGAAGAACCGGATGACTGAGCAGATCCCCTACCCATACCCTGACGGGGTGCACGACAGTCCCGCTGAATGTGACCTCTCACCCCGCACCCGAAGCACACTGGAAGGTCAAGGTAGCAAGTTTCTGTATGACATCTCCCACACTTGGGGCATGTAGGTCTCCCCTGCTGCTGGGACCTCACCCCAGGATGACCAGACTGACGAGACCTCCTGCTGTCTGAACCGGGTCTCGAGTAACTGCCTTGCTGATGACTGTGCACGGACGGCGGTGCACTCGCGGAGGACTGAGCATATGACTGGGATGGCCCTGATGACCCCTTCCCTGGAAGTGATCTCCCTGAACGACCCGTTGACCGGGCCCTGTTGCTACTTTCTCTTTCTGCACGAATCTTCAATTTCCTGGCCTCTGTGGCCTGAGCAAACCCCACAATCCTCCCATAGTTCATGTCTGAGTGCAAAGCTGCTGTGGCGGCCTCATTCACCACCAAAGGGCTAAGGCCCTGAACAAACCGTCGAACCCGGGCATCCATGGTCGACACTAAATGAGGAGCATATTTGGATAACCTTACGAACTCCATGTGATACTCCCAAACACTCATACTGCCCTGTTTGAGAACCTCGAACTCAGTGGCACGGGCTGCCATTGTCTCTGCATGCAAGAAGTGGTCCATGAATGCATCCACGAACTCGTCCCATCTGGCCGGAGGGCTCCCTTCCTCACGGGAATCCTCCCGCATTTCGTACCATGAACGTGCCGCTCCTTTCAGCATGTATGAGGCTAACTCTACCCCCTCTATATCTGTTGCCTTCATCACTTGAGGGTCTTGTATATCTCATCGAGGAAATCCTATGGGTTAGCCTCTAGATTGGTGTCTGAGAATTTCGGAGGGGCCAACCGCAAGAACCGGTGGACTCTGGAGCCGGAAGAATCTCCCTGTCCGCTAGAGGATACAGGGGCAACATGGGATCTCTGGGCGTAGGCGGCCACTAACTGTGTTAACATATGAATGGCTCCCCTAAGATCCTCATTAGAGATACCAGAACCAGAAGCTGGAATTGTATCTGAGTCAGGAGGAACACTGGCAGGAGGAATGGTGGCATCCTCTGCCGCAGCTGGAATAGGGACACTTGGGTTTTGAACAGATGGGCCAGGCAAATTCGGGACCGGTGGGTCATTCTCTCCCACGGCATCGGGTACATGATTAACAGCTGTACTTGGGCCGGCATTGGCCCTAAGGCCGAGTCTAGCCTTCTTCTTAGGTGCCATATTCTGAAAATTTGGGAACAAGGCACGAATTAGACACGGATATCTCCACATTGCACTTTACCGCACGATATAGATTATCAAAGAAGTAGGTAAATTCCTAAATGCCCGTGTAGCTCCCTACTTATATGATGTGGTCGACAACACACCTATAAGAAGGGCACTACTAGACACGGCTCCGAGATATCCTAGGACACTTTAAAACCTTAAGCTATGATACCAAGTTTGTCACGCCCCAAATCGAGGGACATGACCGGCGCCTGACCGGGTTGCCCCGATCAAGCGGACCCGGGTGCCTTTAATTCCCACGCGTTACCCCTGTGATGACTGTTTCTCATTAACCAAATAAATTACTAATCATAATTGATTTCACATTAAACAAATAAAACGATACGAGTGATTTATTAACAAGATTTCAATTTTTACAACGCCCGACATAACACAATATATATACATAAGACTGAGTCCCACAGTTTACATGTCTACAGAGCCTCTAGGATAAAAAAAGGAAATACAATACTTGCCGGTAACAAGGCTCCGGCTATACCTTACAAACCAAAATGAAATCTAAACCGAGTGGCATGAACCACACAAGGCCCCGAGGAAGAAAGGGGCTCACCAAAAACGGGCAGTGGAGGATGAAAGATACTACTGCCGATGAGCTGAAGTGCCTGCTACTGATCCACCTACAATCATGACACGAATGTAGCGCCCCGGCAAAAGGGACGTCAGTACACTTGAATTGTACTGGTATGTATGGACAAACTTTGTCCCAAGTAAACTCAAGCCATTAAATTACATCAACAATTAATTAAGCCAACCAACCATGTTTCCACATTTTCCTCATTTCAAATAATTCTCACACAAAGCACTTTCTACAATCAACCAATTTAACAATAACCAATCAATCACGTAAAGCACAAGTAGTCAAACAAAGGGGCGATCAGTGCCCCACAGGTTGCAAACTCTCCTGCTGTCTCCTTTCACAATTTCACATTATTGATTTATGTATCAATTTTCAATAGCGATTTCGATCGCTTTCCATCCTTATTGCCCCTGACCACCCTTATTACCTCGGCCACCCTTATCACCCCAACCCACACCTTATTTCCCCACGTTGCGGCGCGCAACACGACCCCGCCTTACAGTTGAAAACACAACAATTTCAAACAGGAGATAAGGTACTACACACAATTTCAACAAGTTCAAATAAGCAACTTACACATTGGTTCATGTTCTCAATTTCTTCTCAATTCAATATCACAACCATGTTACAATATTTCCACAATTCAAGTGTTTCATCTCTTTCCAAAATGAACCATATATGCCATAACAACAATTTTCCTCAGTTCTTTACCAATTTCAATTCCTTTGTCATCTTTCAATTCATATTTCAAACCATACCAAATGTAGTTCAATCATCAATTGTATACCCAACAATGATATCGAAAAATCACATAAAATCCCTCAAATTAACACATGCCAAACAATTTCACACATATGGGCGATTTTACAAGAATCAAAATTAGCCATACATACCTGGTGATGAGTTTTCTTCCGTTAACTTCCTACTTTATGCTTACCCAAGCTATCTTACTCTTGCCAACCTTGTTCTTGAAGACTCTTACTTCTACTCACTTCTTTTACTAGAAATCAAGTTCAATAATCATGCATGAGTGTAAAAATTCTATTTTTAAAAACTATTATATGCAAACCTCTCTTTACCCAATTAAAACTGAAAATCAAAGAAAATAGTTAGGGTTTTTACCTTAAAAATATTGGGGAAGTTGAATCCTTGCCCTAGGATCCCTGGGAATTAAGTAGTTGGAACAATCTTTGAAGATGAAGAACTTCTCTCTCTAAAAACCCTCTCTTCTCTCTCTAATTTTGGTGAGATGATACGATAAAAATGAAGAAGAAATGTGTTATATTAAAGAAGAGATCGGGTCAAAATGTTACAAAAATCTGGGCCGGGGTCAAATATGCGGTCACTATGCGACCGCAGAATCCACATGCGGTCCGCAAAGTGACCGCAAAAATGGCCTCAAAGTTATGCAGGTTCTGTTAAGGAATGCGGTCACTATGCGGACCGCATGTTGATTCTGCGGTCGCAAAGTGCACCGCAGATTTGACATGCGATCGCATATCGACCGCACTTCTGACACGATTTTTGGGAAACTCTCTGGAACGATATGCGGTCAGAATGCGGTCCGCATGTCAGGTTTGCGGTCGCATTCTTGACCGCATATTTGACATTTTTCTGGAAAATTTTATTCTCAACATTTTTGAAACTTAAATCACTACCAAGGGTCCGAACCGCGGCGAGCTAAGCATTCCTAACACATTATTCGGACCATGACACCACAGCTACTAGGTTTTATGCACAAAAATTTTACGGGGCCTTACAAAATCAATGAGTTCTAAGGATGTAAGAAAGAAGAAGATCAGCAAAGGCACGAATCCAAGTAATAACAGCAGTAGCTCCAATATAACACAGCAACATGCTTGAATTCACAGTAGAAAACACAACAATTTCAACCAAATGATGCAGAACAGTGATCGAAACACCAGAAACCTAGAGTTTTACTCGAATTAAACCAATGAAACAGTAGTAGAACCAACATTTTTGTGTATTTCAGACTTAAAAACTTCTGAACCTCCTAAATGGTGGCCTAATAAGGCCTATTTATAAAGCAAACTTGGGAGGGAAATTTGAATCTAATATTCAAATTTCCCACCCCTACTTTTTCCAAATTTTTCCAGTTTAGTATACATGAATTAACCGTGAATACACTTGCACCCTTGCTAGAAGGTTCTAGTGTATTCCATATTATTATATTTAAGCTTAAATGTCGTTATTACCCTCACTTTCTAGTGATTTCTACCTATTTACCCTTTAGGTATACCTAAGATACCCCTTATTATTTAAATAATTACATGAGAACCAGGCAGCTTTGCCTATTATACCCTCAAACTTTTCAAATTATTTTCAGAATACCATTTATCCCTTCTCCTTTTACCCCTATCTTTTATTGCTATTTACCCGACCAACTTCTAGGTCAATTAGACTTTGAGAAGGTTAAATCGGAATTGTATTGAACAAATAGCCCCAATTAAGTAGTCTTTATATTATAGTCAATTTGAGGCTAAGTAACATTTACAGAGATAACCAACTTTGCAAACATAGCCCAAATTACGATCAAGTACCCAATTAGCCCTTTTAATTAATCAGAAATTTAGAAAAGGTCAAGAGTTAAAATTACATTGCAATAATAGCCAATTTTAAATATCATTACAAATATAACCACATAATGATTAAACATTAGATTAAGAGGACTCAGAGGACAAATTGGATATAGGTTGAATCCATTAACAGAACATTCAATAAAAATTAGATCTATCAAGTAAGAAACTTAAACGGATATAAAGCATGCAATTTTAACTAATGACTTAATCAGGAAAATATCATATAGCATGCAAATCCACAGTTGGGTTTTATGTAAGAAGAATTAAGATGCACAACAACTTTCAGGATAGCATGGAACTAATAACAAAGTGAAGTAGTAGCACAGTAGATAAACTAGGGTTTGGGATACTTAGCTTTTCTTGTGGGTTTTCCTTTTTCTTTCTTTCTTTCTTTTCCTTCTTTTTTCTTTCTTGTTCTTGATTTCCGGTTTTCCAGAGTTCATGAGCCTTTCTTGGCTGTTGGACTTCCAAACAGACTCCTTGAGCCTTATTTTTTGTAAAAAGATCTTGTTTAAGGGCATGTGGTTTGATTGGGGTAGTTTTTGGCTTAGGTGTACCCGCCAAAGTAGGGTTCCGGCGGAATACTTTTCAAGATTCGAGGGTTTTGGCTTATATTCAAAGGAAAACAAATGGATAGGGTGAAAGAGGGGTTTAGGTTGGTTCAGGGGTGTTACTAGTGGAAGGCGGTTCAAGGTGTGGTGGTCACCATCTAGGGTTCCGGCGAACCATTTTACAGATTTGAAGTGAACGAGTGGTTTTTGGTCGGAGTTATGATGATGGGGTGAAAGAGGAGGAGAAAAGGGTTCAGGGGTGTGAAGGGTGGTCGGAGAAGATGACTGGTGTTGAACCACCGGTAGGGTTCCGGTGGCTCAAGTAGAGAGAAGAAGAAGATGAAGGCAGCTAGGGTTTTTGGAGTTATAAGGTGTATAGTGTATAATGAATTGAAGTGTATCAGTGGGCATAGATATATTAGAGGTGTAATGGTGATTTTCAACCGTTAGATTAAGACAGATGAAGGGCCAGGATTTATTTGTTGTCATACGACGTCGTATGATTAAGTAAGGCCTTCGTCCTTGACCGTTGGATGATTTAGATGAACGGTCCTAATTATTTCCTACTAACGATGTCGTTTGATTTAATATACAATCACTATTTCTGGGTCGTTTGATCAATTGATCAATGGTCCAGATTTAATTTTGTTAAACGAAGTTGTTTGGTTTTAAGTATATGCAGGTCGGCTGGGGTCCTTATCTTTGGGCCTAGGTCATTTGGTGTATTTAGGCCAATACATTGCCCAATTGTGTATTTTTCTTTCTATTCTTGTATTTTTTTTATGTATTTCTCTTGTATTTTTGTATTGTATATATTTTTCTTTGTATTTTATTTATTAATTGTACAAATGGGGGCTCATATTCCAGGAGGCTGGGGGCTCATATTCCAGGAGGCTGGAATAGAGTATAGGGAAATGGGGGGAATTATGACCCCTTGTTTGTGGAAAGAAAAGGAAAAAGTAAGAAAAGAAGTTAATGAGGGAATTGTGAGAAATGGCTGCAATGTTGCAGATGTTCTGCAGCTAGAGTTGGTGCTTTTCCTATTTTTTGAATGTTGTGCAACTGGTATTAAGGCATTGGTGTAGTGAATATCCTGTATGAAAGAGGTAAGTTAGTGTATTTCCATCAGAATGGGCACAACAAAGGCGGATATCACTGAGTGGCCCTGCACCATTTGCACAACAGTACTCCTTGGGCCTGCCAGAAGAGATTGAACCTGGAGATAGCCTTGATGACCTTGTTCCTTTCCTGAGTTACTGGGCTTTTGCATTCAACTAGAGCACCTGAGAATAGGCTGCTGCACATCTGCAAAGTGAGCTTGTTCCTGATGTGGCTTGGATTTCTTGTATTGACCATGGTGATGCCTGTGATTTTGAGTTGAAGGGGAAACTTGGTGCAATTGATACAGTTTCACCGGAATGAGCACTTGAAGTGCTGATACCACTGAGTGAAATTGCATCAGTTGCACTAGTAGGTCCCAAGTTCCTGCAAAACAAAGCAAACATGTCAGAATAGGAGGGCTTAGTCTCCAGGTTCTTGTGGATTTTGGAGCTATGTCTGGGGAGAGGGGAGCCGTTGTGATCCCTATCCTATACACTGGGGCTGAGTACATGATGTTGCCCTCAGTTGTATAGATGCTCATTTGTGGTTTTTGGGGCCTAATACTTTGGTTGTGGGTAGGAGTAAGCTTGGGGTATTGTTTGTGGAGCAGAGGTTGTGGTTGTTTGGTTTGTAGTAGGAGTGGGGGTAAGGCAATAGGGAAAAAAGGAAAGGAGAGGTGTAGATAGAATTCATCAGTGGGTTCTTGAGGATCTGCAGTATGATCAAAATTCTACTGGTTTTTGCATTTCTGGTACTTGAGGATCAAGTGGTTTGCTCTCAGGAGTCTTAGCCTGGAAAGCTTCCTCAGATAACCTGGCATTTGAGGAGAGAAACTTGAATGAGGTGAACCTGCAACAAAAAAAACCTTGTTAGGGAAAGAGGGGGCATTTTTCCCAAGGTCTGTGCACAATTGATAATGAGAGAGGGCTGCCAGTTATCAGGGTGATCTTTGTCAATTTGGTTCAAAGGTTGGGGGGTATGGTTGTATCTGGTGGCCAAGGGTGAAAGATAGAGTAGAAGAGGGATGTGCCATAGTGGTATTCTGTGAGTGTGTGTATTGTCTGGTTGTCCATATGGTATGGTTCTGTGTTATCTATCAAGTTAGAGCCATAAAGTGTGAGAATGAGGTAGGTGAGTAGGATTAATGTGTGGATGTTGCAAGTGTTTTGGATATAGGAGCCAACTTCACAGTGTGTTTTATTGAGCATTAGAATCATGAAGGAGGTAGGATGGGAAAATGACTTTGGTGGTTTTTGTTTTTAGTCTAAAGGCTGGTATGCTTTGCTGATCAAGTACAATCTGTCCTCTGATTTGTGGTGGTAGGTCCTGTAGGATGTTGAAATGGGTTATGGAGTTGAGCTCATGACTAAGCTTGGATAATGCATCTGCAAGGGTGTTAGCTTCTCTGAAAACATGTGAGAAAAGGATTGCCTCACATGAATTGCATAAGCTCCTGATGTTTTGAAGTAGTATACAGATAGACCAAGGCGGATAACATTGGTTGTCAACGACAAAATCAAGAGCTTTGAGTCAGCTTCCAGGTGAATTTTGGAGTAACCATTGTCAACACACCATTGGATGCCTAGAAGAGCTGCCTCAGCTTCTGCTTTGTTGTTGGAGCCTTCACCCAATGAGCTTGTAATTGCATGAATGAACTAGCCCTGATCATCCTTTTAAATAATTCCAGGACCAATGATCCCATAGTGAGCGCAGGTACCCAAATGGATCGGGCTACACACTGTAGCGTCATGTTCATGTGCATTTGCATTGTATTCATGCATTTATACCTACCTGCTATATCTGGTACCATTTTCCCTGAGATTATACTATTAAAAAGGAAATGAAACAGTGTTATAGCTTTACTGCATAGTATTTTGGGATTCCTTACCTCTGATATCATTACACATGTCTATTACCACTGAGTTGGAAGTACTCACTTTACTCCATGCACCTTGTGTGCAGATCCATGTACCTCAGAGCAGGGTTGGTATTTAGCTGCTTTCAGAGCATATTCCGCAGCTTGTCGAGGTAGCTGCATGGCATCCTTAGGACCCGACTTCTCCATTGTTTCTATGTTTTTAGACATTTCGCGTATTTAGATTATTATGTATTCAGTATTGTTAGTATGCTATTCAGTATAGGCTCTTGACTCGTGACCCCCAGATCTGTGGGAGGTGGTGTATATTGTTATCGGGTTATTTTCATATACATTTGCTAAACTTCGTATATTGCCTCATTATTATTGATTTTGAACAAAGAATGTGAGTTGGTAGCTCAGAATGTGTGTGTGATTGGCCGGGCTTGCCTAGCAATGTGATGGGCGCCATCACGACCGGGTTTGGGGTCGTGACAATTTTCACGATGTTGAAATTCATATAAGAAATAAATATATAAAAGTGGTACTATTAAAAGGCACATAAGATAAAATATGTATTGAAATTAGATAAAATCGAATACAACAATTGAGCGACCGTGTTAGAACCAAAGAATCCGGGAATGCCTAACACCTTCTCCCGGGTTAATATAATTCTTTACTCGGATTTCTAGTTTTCGGACTGTTAACAAAGTCATAATTTCCTTTTTTCGGGATTCAACTGGTGACTTGGGACACAATTAATCTCCCAAGTGGCGACCTTGAATCTTAATAATAAATCATGTTCCGATTATTCTTTAATTAGAAAAACTCCTTTACGCCCTTCGGGGTGTAGTAAAAAAGAAGGTGTGACAATAATAAGAGTCTCGTCGAGGGTTCAATAAGAACTACACTATCCCGGCAATGAAATCACTAATAACATTGAGCACATCCTGGTAAGGGAAAATCATCTATAACCAAGCTTGTTCAAACATCTATTACCTCCACTAACACCAATAGTCAACCATGATTAATCTCTGTGAGAATAATTATAAACAATTCTCAACATACAGAGTCAACCAACTTAGACATTTGTAGTAGTTCTCACTAACACAATAATTTCAATTTAAGACGCACGGCCATGCTCGACATCGGTGTATAGATACTCATCACCACACCTATATGTCGTACTCAACACATAACATGTAGCATATAAGATCAAAATCCTATTCCCTCAAGCTAAGGTTTGACCAAACACTTACCTCAATGCTACAAACATAGTTCAAGCCTCAACTATAGCTTTACCTCATGATTTCACATTCAATTTGCTCGTATCTAGTCACAAATTACTTAATTACATTGATAAATGCTGAATAAACAATTTCTAATGCATGAAAATAAGTTTTCTAAAGTTTTTTCTAAAAAGTCAAAAAACAGCCCCAGTCCCACATGGTCAAAACCCGAGATTCGAACCAAAACCTGACTACCTATTCATCGATGAACTCAAATATATAATTTATTTTGAAATCAGACCCTAAATTGATGTCCAAATACCCCCTATTTTGAAAAACTAGGTTTTACGCAAAACTCCCAATTTTTCCCATGAATATCGATGATTTTTTGTTGAAATAATGTCAAAAGTTTTACTGATTGAAGGAAACGAGTTAAAATTTACTTGCAATTGATTTGGAAGAAAATTTGCTCTTGAAAAATCACCCTAGGGAGTTATTAATTTGAAAATATGTGAAAATGGGTTGAAATTCATCTAAGTATAAAAAGTTGCAGGTTGCAGTTATAGGAATTTCGAATAGGGGTTCGCAATTGCAAACCCATCAGAAAATCTGGAGTGTCACATTTGCGGAGGGAAATGTCGCATTTCGACACATAGGTCACTTTTACGACCTCAAGCACTAGCAGACTTCACATTTGCAAAGGGTCGCTCGCATTTGTGAGCTGGGAAATGCAAGGATAGGGTCACATCTGCGAGCACTGGCTAGGAAGGGAGGGGATCGCATTTGCGATAGAACCCTCGCAATTGCAAGGATGAGCTGGCCAAGCCCACTTTTGTATTTGTGAGCCAAGCTTCGCAAATGTGAAGTCTGCAGGCTTGCAATGCAACAGCTGAAAACCTGCAATTTTTCTTAGTCCAAAATACACTCAGTGGCATATCCAAAACTCACACTACAAGAAAAATGCTCAATAGCGAAGGGAAAATGATCCCTAAAAGTAAGAAACTGGTCCCAAATGGTTAATAACGACCAGATCACCTAACCCTTAAAGCTTCCGCCGCTAAAGGTCATTAAGGACGAGATAAAGTACTGATCGCTAAATTTGTTTCGCGACCAGATTAAAACTAGCCCTAAAAGGTTTTTAAGGACCATATTTCTAGTGCCTATTTGTATATTTTAGCGTCTAAATTCCTGGTCCTTAAACTATTTTTGCGACTAGTTTAAATATCGTCGTTAAAACGTTTCCACGACCAGTTAGAAGCTAGTCGTTATATCTTTTCGAAGAAATTTAAAGCTGGTACCTAATGTCTAACAGGTCAGCGCTACATATATATATTAGCAATCAATTTTTTTACTCCTATAAAGAATTCAAGGACTAACAATATCTAGTCCCTAAAGAAACAAGTTACAAGTCTCTAAATCACATTTAATTTGCAACCAGAAATCGAGAATATTAATATATAGATAATGTTGCTTTCATAAAATATTACCAAAATACTCAACATAAGATAGTTGCACCGTACATCAATGATGTAAGCTAGTCATAATAGTGTTCATAAACATTTAGCAAAAAATTACATATCACTAGTATCTCTCGATCGTAATGTAAAATTCTCTTGAAATTCCCAGCAAAATGATAGCTAATCTGCATGTCATCAAAAATCTGCTTCTAGTAAACCTTAACATCCAAAACCTTAATATCCAAAACCTGTAGAAGAAATAAGAAATTTTAGTTAGAAAAACTATATATAATAATGCAGACGAAATGTTATCAACGTAGGTATGGGGATTTACAAAAGAATAGTAAGCTTAGTAGGTGTATGTAAAAAGCAAGCTAGAGAACCTAAAGTCTAAAAGTTTCAGCTTGGCACTACAAAATTGAAGAGAAAAGATTAGGCATACAAGAATAAGAATGACTGAATGCAAATCTCTCAAGTAGCAGTAAGGCAAGTAGGCATTTGGGAGCAAAGATTATCCTTATCTTATAAAGATAGAGAGGTTGTTTCCAATAGACCCTCCCCGCCTCAAACCAACACAACCAAAAGAAGAAACAAACCTTAGGTTCTGCTAATTGTTGATTTCTGCTTCTGAAATTTTAACCAGGTAATGAACCAACAAGAGGCAGTGAACTTGATTAGGCATTTGGAAGATCCGCAGGTCATTCCATCCTACAGTGAGTGGCCAAGACATTCCTTTGTTCTATCTAGCAGGGGTGATTCACTCTTAAATATATACTAAGAGCAGATTATTTATTGTTTAGCTCGCATAACTTTTGTCTCCTCGAATCTCATCACAGTCTTAATATGGGATAACATGCCGATTACTTGGTTTCAACAAGGGTTGGACAAACTAGTAGTTGCGAGAGCTTTAAAGTTAAAAGTAAATAGTAACAGTTTTTTGGATATTTGACAAGTAAACGGTAAGAGTTCTAGGAAAATCTATTTTACAAGCTGAGATTTAGCAAAGGAAGGATTAAGCAATGTAAGCAAGTTAAATAGTGGAGTAATTACTTACTCTTATTTTGCCTTCATTCCAACTTTAGTTGGACGAGATGCATTGATTTACTGTCCCAATAAAACTTAAGGATAACAAATTAGTTTAGAATGTAGTCAGTTTCCTAGAAAAAAGTGAGGCTTTCTACTAATTTAAACCAAGGTGAGTTTCATATGACACACAGTAATAAAGTATTTGATTAAGTTAATATATGATACATGGCCAGCTTTTGGCTCAGCTTTTAGCTCAATTTTATAACTTATCCATTAGTAGTAAGCTGATGACAGCAAAGGACTGTGTGACCCAAAAGATTATGAAATACTGCTACGTTCATATGCTGGTAGACCGGAAAATCACTACGGAATCAAAGTAATCCCCTTGTGAAATTCTTCAAATATTAACCTAAGGGATATGGCTTACATTAGCAAGACTCACATGTTGCAAGTCTTCCAGATTGAGTTCCTATCACAAGCCAATTTTCTAGGCACCTTGGCTGCAGCTAGACATGTTATATTCTTAGGTCCATAGTCCCTTCCATGTGGCATGCACTAAAGAAGTGACTACTGTTATATTCTTTGGAAATTAAGCTGCTAAGTGCTTAGTCCAAGAAGCTCTGCAATTGAATGAGCAAAAGTAATGTTTCTTACCTCATCATTAGAGTTGAATAATGCGGAAATGAGAAAAATCTAAAAGATATCCTTGTTTGTGTAGAATAGAAACTACACCTTCAAATTATATACTTTGTTATGAGTGTTTCCAATTTACAAAACTGGAAAGTGACATTCCAATACAAGTTAGCTAATATTTTAGCAAATTGAGATTGTGTCAAGTTCAAGAAACTCTTGTATAAGGTCAAGCTAGGATCTCATAACTAGGTTTGAGAGCTACTGATGTGAACAAAAAGGTGCTTGCACACATTAAAAAATTGTCTAAGGTTGATGGAGTTACAAAAATAACAGGTGGGGGTGATTGGATAGAGGTGATGAGATCTCCTAGTAGGCAATGTACATCTCCAGTTGTGAAGGCTAAGCAACAACATTTGAGTGTACCAGGAGTTCAACAGAATATTATCACTCCAAATTCTTTTGATGCACTTGTAGATGAGGAGGAAATTGGAATCAATTCATCAATAGTAAATGGTACTATGGTTCAGCAGCAAATTGTCTCATGTACTAGCAGTAAAAAATTGTGCAAGGCAACGAGCTAATGTGGTATTAGCACATAGTGCACATTCCACTGGAAGGAAATCAAAAGTATGCACAAGCATAGGAGCAAGGATGTGAATAAAGACATTTGGTGATCATTCACATGCTAATACCTTGAGGTGGAGGCTTGTTATACAAATCAAGGTCATATCTCAAGTATTAAAATGCAGCAGTTATTATACGCAGTAACAAGTGAAGGTCACTCAAAGTGGTGGAGGCATGATGAAATCTCACAAAACACTCAGTCACATATGCAGGTCAATAGGGTCCCTTTGGATTTGGAACTCAGCATCCAGTATACTTTATACTATGATACTCCATAAGGGATGCCACGTAAAGAGAAACTCAAATTCATGCAGGAGTTCACACATAAATGTTATCAAAGGAAGCAGACTCAACCATGTTTCAAATCTCTGTAGCAGTGTACTAAATGTAGCCGGGAAGGAAATCATTCATCTACAATATGCAGGTTCTTATCATGAGATCAACCAAGGCAATACAAGCAGCTGGGCAGTAGCATATCAAAATGAATACCAAGATCATATCAAGGGAAATCAATATGGCTATGCATGCAAAATATGGGCAGTGGTTAATTCTAACAGTTTGAGCAAAATGCAGCACCATCCCAAGGTTAATGAGCTTGCTGGGCTAGCTATTAGACTTATAAACTACACTAGACTTCGTGTTCTATCATTGTTGAGCTTAACTCTCAACTTTGATAATAGGTTTTATGTAGTTTTCAATTTTTATTGCATTCATTATTGAGCCTAGGTGTTGCTTCATATGTAGTCACCGGTGGCCAGCTAAAGTAACAACACATGAAGAGGTTGGACTAGATGATCAAGAGGAGGGTCACACCTCAGATACATATGAAGTAATCCAAATAACTACAAACATACAATTGTAGCAACAAACCCACGCAGATACTCAAAAAAGGAACAACTGCACACATGATAGTGGATGGTGCAAAGGTGCATGAAACACTACTGAAAGCAGGTCCTTCTTCTGGCCCAACTTCCTAGTGGTGGTATTAGTACTTAGTGCTTAATCCACTGGAGGGCAAGCTGGGAAGGCATACTCATGATAACAAATGTCACAAGAGCTAGAAATAAGGTATCTAGTTTGTTGTTGATGAGGCACCACTTTCTAGCTAGCATTTTGGAGGTTATACCATATGGTACAACAAGAAACTCAACTCATATAGACATTAAGATATGCAAGGAACACAACAGAGCTGAAAATTCAAAACTCCACTCATGGATAACTTGTGAATTAGGAAGGAGAAAAGGCAAAGACAACACAGCAAAATGACCTTTGGACAGTATATGCAGCAACATCAGATAGGCGTATCGGGAATCCCGAAATTTCAAAAATAAAGGAACGCAACAGAACAAGCAAGAATGAACTACAAATGCGTGAAACTGCAATACCTGGATATGTTTGTAATGGGCTAGTTTTTATACATGTTTTAGACCTTACTAGTCATATTATTATTAGATCATATTGTTATATCAATGTTGGGCCTCACAAGTCCAAAATTGATAATAGGATCGATGTAACACACATAAATTATTGTCTTACTAGGAATGCTACTTTATTTATTATTATATATATATATATAAAAACTAAACCTAGGATCATAGCCTAGTGGATTACTTAAAAAAATGGATAAGCAAGCACACAGTTCCAATATTCAACACATAAATTAAGCAAATATTGTCGAAATGGTGGAATAAAATGCTCTAAAATCTTATGGACTCAGTAAACATTAGAAAAGTGTTTACTGAGAAATGAAATTTGCAGTAATGATTCCCAGATTATTGTATCTTCTTGCTTATATACTAGACATACTTAACAGTCAATAAAATTACTTTCTTTTCTTTTTTACTCTATTTAAAGAAAAAATCAAAAACTCAATAACCCAAAGGCTAACAGAGTAACGCCAAATCCAGTAGTCTTGAATATTACTTCCATTGCTGAACCTTGATGTCCATTGTGCAAAGGTAAAAACAAGTAAAAATTCACCGCTAAACCTTTAATGGTCATCCATGGCAAAATTAAGTGTCAATCAAAACTTACTCATAAATCACAAAGAGGTAATAAGAAAAGGAGAAATAGAGATAGAAACTAACTTAGAAGATAGGCCCATCACAAATCTATCGTACGCCACCTATTGCCTTGTCGTTCGCCGCTTGCTGCCGTCCACTGTCAGTGGCGCGGATGTTGCAGAAAACAACTAAAGAAACAAAAATTATAGAACCCTTTTTTCAATTTCTGATTCAATTGGAAAAAAACAAGCACGAAGAAGAAAGAAGAAACATAACTAATTAAAGAAAAAGAATTTTCGCACCAGCCAAGCTTCTAAGTTCTCTGCAACTTCTGCATTTTGATGAAGACTAGCAGCGAGCCTTTTAAGAATTCTGATGAAGATTAGCAGCGAGCCTCCGCAACATAAATTAAGCAAATATTATCGGAACCCTACTTTTTAGTTTTGCCTCTTAGGGATAGAAGTTTAGGGATTTTGTGAAACTATTCTGGAGGGATTAAGCGTGCAAATGAATTTGGAGGGATTACCCTGAAATTTTGGAGCGTTTTTTTTACTTTAATTTTTAATCGTCAGTTTGCGCGTTATATCCCAGTGAAATCAATTATTAGAGACCACCAGATAATAAATTTTGTATAGATCAAAATAAGTTTGGTCCTATATTTAGAAAATCAATTTGCCTTTTAAAGACCAAAAAATTCTCATCCTTATAAGTACACTTTTAAAGACCATATTTAACACTTGTCGCTAAATACTGGTCCCTAATAAAAATTTTTGTTGTAGTGTCACCCGAGCCCTCGGAGCTCCAAATCAAACATACTCACAACCTCAAAAATATCATAAGGACTTATTCATGTAATCAAACCATAAAAATAACGTCATGAACATCGAACTAAAACTCAAGATCATTGAAATTTCCAAAAACTTTTAAAACATCAAATTTTTCATTTATGGTCCGAATCACGTCAAATGGATTCCGTTTCTTACCAAACTTTACCGAAAACATATATAAATTATATTGAACATGTACCGGGCTCCAAAACTATAATACGGGCATGATACCACTGGTTTCACATAACATTTCACTTTCAAAAACCTTTATGAATTTTTAGAAAGCAATTTCTTTCAAAAGTTCACTTCTCGGGCTTGGGATCTCGAAACTCGATTCCGGGCATACGCCCAAGTTCCATATTTTACTACGGACCCTCCGGGACCGTCAAATCATGGGTCAGATTCCGTTTATCCATACTATTGACCAAAGTCAACTTAATTCGTTTCAAAGACAAATTTTATCATTTTTAAATATAGACTTTCCGGCTACATGCCCAGACTGCGCACGTAAAATCAGGTGATGCTTAAAGAGGTTTTTAAGGCCTCAAAACACAAAAGTTGATTTAAAAAAAGTGATGACCCTTTTGGATTATTACATCCTCCACCTCTAAAACAACTGTTCATCCTTGAATGGACCGAAGAAGGAAGTATTTGAGTTGGGGAAAAGATGGGGATAAGGGCTTCGCATATCGGACTTGGACTCCCAGGTCTATGCCTCGGTAGGCTAACCTCTCAACTGAATACTAACAGAAGGAAAAATCTTCAATCTCAACTATCCAACCTACCAGTCTAGATTATTCACCGGCTCCTCCTCATAAGACAAGTACTTGTCCAACTGGATAGTGCTGAAATTTAACATGTGGGATGGCTCACCGTGATACTTCCGAAGCATGGACACATGAAATATGAGATGCCCGGCTGATAAGCTCGGTAGCAATGCAAGACTATAAGCCACCTCTCCCACTCTGTCAATAATCTCAAACGAGCCAATGAACCTAGGGCTAAGCTTTCCCTTCTTCCCGATTCTCATCACGTCCTTCATAGGCGATACTCGAAGTAATACCCGATCACTGACCATGAAATCTTAATCTCTAACCTTGCGGTCGACATAGCTCTTTTGCCTGGTCTGACCTGTTCAAAGCCTGTCCTGAATTATCATGACCTTGTCTGAGGCATCCTGCACTAGATTCGTGCCCAACAACTAAGCTTCTTCCAGCTCAAACCATCTAACCGATGACCGACACCGCCTACCATAGAGCCTCATAAGGAGCCATCTGAATACTCGAATAGTAGGTATTATTGTAGGCAAACTCTGCTAAAGGCAAGAACTGATCTCACGAGCCTCCAAAATTAATGATACAAGCTCGGAGAATATCTTCCAAAATTTGAGTGGTCCGCTCGGACTGCCCGTTCGTCTGAAGATGAAATATTGTGCTCAACTCAACCCGTGTGCCCA
The DNA here is from genome assembly GCA_032618575.1 of Nicotiana noctiflora. NCBI lineage: Eukaryota > Viridiplantae > Streptophyta > Magnoliopsida > Solanales > Solanaceae > Nicotiana > Nicotiana noctiflora. Next base: position 68,868 of record JASVEL010013253.1, read on the forward strand.
AGTCTCGCTGAACTTGTACGGGCTACGAAGCCATAATACGGGCATGATACCACAGGTTTCACATAATATTTCACTTTGAAAAACCTTTATATTTTTCAGAAAATAATTTCTCTCAAAAATTTATTTCTCGGGCTTGGGACCTCGAAATTTGATTTAAGGCATACACCCAGGTCTCATATTTTCCTACAGACCCTCTGGGACCATCAAATCATGGGTTCGGGTCTGTTTACCCAAGTTGACCTAAGTTAACTTAATTCATTTCAAAGCCAAATTTTATCACTTTTTCATAGATTTTCACATATAATTTTTCGGTATGCGCTTGGACTGCACACACAAATCGAGGAAATGTAAAAATAGGTTTTTAAGTCCTCAAAATATAGAAGTTGATTTAAAAAAAATGATGACCCTTTTATGTCATCATATGAGGGTTCGACTAACTTCGTATGATGCTTTGAGACTTGATGGTATGTATGGTTGAGGTCCTGCGAGCCGCGAGTGAGTTTCGGGTGGTTGACAAATCATTTTTAGACTTATCTTGATGGCTGGAGTTTTCTGGTGTAATTTTCTGGTTTTGTCATATGCAATCGCGTGGGCAGGTTCGAGATCGCTTAGGTGTGGCCAGACTGTGAGTCGTGAGTACGTTGGCTACACCGTGTTCGAGATGAGATGAGATGGGCAGCTAGGTTTCTTGCATTTGTGCTTCACTATTGCATGAAGTGAGACGCGATCGCATATAGTGAAGAAGGCGGAGGTCCGCGGTCATGAGATGGGGAGGGGGGCGAAGGGTCACCACATTTGCGTAGAGTAAATTTTAGGGGTATTTTGAGTTGTTCTACGCGAACGCATGGATTTTTCTGTGTCCGCAATGAAAGCTTAACTGGACAGATTTAAAAGATTCTAAAAGTTGATTTTGAGTTCATATCAAAAAATTGAATCGGGAGCTCGCTAGAAGGCGATTTATGAAGAACTTTTCATGTGGCTATTGGGGTAAGTGATTTCTATCTAATTTTTGTTAATTTCTATGATTATACGTTAGATCAAGTATACATTATGTGATTGTTTTGGAGGTTAAGAACATGCTAGGTAACGAGTGTGTGGGTGTGCACCGTTGGAATTATGTCTTGGTCCATTTAATGAAATTGTAATGTTGAATACCTTGTTGTTAGCTATATGCTCTCCATGTGATAGAAATTTGACTATAAATTATATTAGAAATTAGGTTTAGGCTATATTTTGGAACTGTAGGGACACACAAAGGCTGTGATACGTATTGAATTTCCTGCTATTTGCTACTTGTACTCAGCTGCAGTCCTACTTGCATATTATATCTAACTCTCTATTATTCCTTGTTTATTTCATTTATGTTTTGGGCTAAATTTCCATGATTTCTGAGAGCCTAAGAGACTAGATAGGTTGATGATTGAGTGAGGCCGAGGGCCTAATTATGATATATTGATTCAATATCATGTGAGTTGTTCGTTCAGATCCAGATATTTATACGATAGCATGTTAGTTATCCGTGGGATCCTGATATGATACTGTAGCCCGTGAGTTGTTCGTGCAGATCCTGATATGATACTATAGTACGTGAGTTGTTAGAGCAATACATGAGTTGTCCGTGCGGACAAAGCGCTTGGGCTATAAGAGCCCCTCCGGAGTCTGTACACCCCTAGTAGGAGCCCTTCTAGTGTCTGTACACCCCCAGTAGGATCCCCTTCGGAGTTTGTATACCCCAAGTGAGCACAGGTACCTATTAAGTGCTAATGTTGAGAGTTGAATGTTGATGGAGAGCTATTGAGGAAGTATGAGTGACTGCTCCATGAGAGGTTGTATTTTCTTTCATTGTTGTTGCACATAGCTTTCATATATTACCTTTCAAACTTCTAGGAGATATTATGTCCGGTTTTTACTTGAACTTTGCTTCTATAAACTAATTTGACTTAATTTGTTGGATTTAAAAGCATGTCTATTTTTCCTTGTTGAAACTACTGGAAATGAACTATAATTGTGTAGCTTGCCACTATCTTCAGTTCTTTATTTAATATTGTTACTTACTGAGTTGAATATCCTACACCATGTACTTCATGTGCAGATCCAGCTAAATCTAGACACGATGGGTGTTGATCTCTTGCACGGTTAATCATTGGAGACTTTGAGGTAGTTTCCTGCGTCGACAGTTTGTGTTTTCTCTTTCCTTATACCTTTCTTTATTGTATTTTGATACAAACTTACATAGACATTTCTTTTATAGACTAGTGATGTATAGACGCTCATGGACTCCGTGACACCTCGATTTGGGAGCTATATGATACGCTCAAATTACACTTTGATAATTAGTGTAAGGCAGTCGGTGTCAAATATAGTAACCCAACTAGGTTGGGGTCGAATCCTACAGGGAATAGCTGTGAAACGATTACTGGAGTTAGTGTGTTACCCGACTAGAATCTTAAATCTATTCCGTTAGTAGTAACATAAAAATGTTGTAAGAGTAGTAGTATGAGTGAAAGTTATTTTAGAGTAATAACTAATTTGAATGCTTGATGTAGTAATTAATAAAGTTGATTAAACCAAGATTGTGTTCCCATAAATGTAGTGTAATGCTATCGGTGTTAATATGATATATTTCTAATGGTTGGTTATTGATATGCAAATGATTTCTATGCAACTATCCAATATTTCCCAATACTTGAATAGTGTTTCCTCTCTTGCTTTTTCCCTAAAGTTTAAGAGTCACAATTTATAACAATCAATGGATGCCAAATAAAATTCACTTATCCCTAAACGATTCTATTAAACGGGGTGTAAGGCCTCAAGTTTTTTTCTTTACTTCTTCCAAAATCTAACTCACTTTCCAAAGCAAAGTAAGACTTAAATGGCTTTTGTTAATGTTTGCAACCACCAACAATAAATGAAGAATGAGAAGTAAAGAAATATCAACCAACCATTATGCATATATTCAATGTTAAACACCCATTTACATAACACCCATTTAGGGTTCACAACCTTAGTATTTAAGTTTAGCCACACATGCTAAAATACAAAATACAAAATACAAGGTGTAATAAATGTCATAAATGCTTACAAAGTAAGAGAATCTTCAACAAAAAGCTTCCAAAAAGATGAAGTACTAAAGTTTTGGAGTCTAGTGTAAAGTCTGGACAAGATATTTTCACACAAGATTCTAAAGAAACTATTTATAGACGGACCAAATTCGGACAAAAATCGGACAAGTTTACCCTTCAGGTCAACTTTGCGACCGTAGATATGTCGCATAACAGGTCTGGGGTCCGCATATTGAGAGGCGACGTAGCAGATTAAAACCCCTAGCTGTTCGTTCGTCCATCGCATTACCATTCTGTGGTCCGCATAGTGATTGTGCGACCGCAGATGGTACCGCATAATTGACTCCTGGGTTTCCTTCATGTTCATTTTGCGGCAGAAGTGCGGATCGCATGTTCACTATGCGATCGCAGAATGCGTCGTATTTTTGACGTGGTTTTTAGCTCCAGCCACTGTTTTGCTCTGCGATTTGGTGTGCAACTCTGCGGTCCGCATGTGCAATCTGCGACCGCATATTGGTCCGCAGACTTGCCTTTGTGCAAAACTCTGCCCTTTTCTTGTCTTTTTGCTTCCATTTTCGTGTCCTTGGTGTTTTCTTCCTCTTGATCTGTAAGAGCACAAAATCACAAAAGTATGGACTATATTTTGCAATAAACAAGCTAATATATGAGCAATTAGTATGTAAATGTGCCGAATTTCTCTGGCACATCACTATATTTTTTCGCACTTGTGTTTTGGGGTTAACCCCATTTATGAAAACTTTGCTCATTTAGAACTACTTGATTCATTTATGTATGTTTTTGGAATATTTTGGAAATTTTGGCTTTCCTATTTCAATGATAGGCACCATCACGACATGTTAGAATTTGGGTTGTTAATAATTAGTATAGTAGCCTAGATTACATAGGTCTCAGGAGTCATGAGCAGGTTTAGTAGAGTCTTGTGGATAGGTACGGTCGTCTGTACTTATCTTCAAGAGGCTACCGAAACCTTCGAAGAAAATTCACATTCTTGAATTTTTATCGTGCGAATCTGTCAATTCCGGTAACTAAACTTCTGTTATTCTACCCTCTCACAGATGGTGAGGGAACGTACAACTCGGCAGAATAGATGACCACCAGTATCAATAGTTAGGGCTGCAAGAGGGCGAGGTCGTCGTAGAGGCCGCGGTAGGGAAATAGGCACAACTCGTACACCTGTAGACCTATCAGTCGCTCCAGCTTAGGAGAAGGTCCCAGATACAGTTGACCAAGTGGGGCTAGCTTAGGCACCTATTGTGCCCATAGTGATTCCAGGCCTTTAGGAGGCCTTAGCTTAGATTCTGATCGTGCGCACCAATCTTGCTCAGGCGGTCATGGTTCTGGCCCCAACAGCCACTTCTCAGGCTGAGGGAGGTACTCAGACTCTTGTTTCCTGCATACTAGAGCAGATGATGTAGGAACTCCAGACACTAGGAACATTACCAGCCTAGCCTGCTGCAGCTGCTTAGGCTTATGTGGTTCATGTTATGTCTTATGATGAGCAGAGGAGATTAGAGAGGTTTGGAAGACTTCAACGTCTATCTTGTAGTGGTACATAGTTGGAGAATTCCCAAGGTTTCTTGGTTGGTTCACAAAGTCATCAAAGCGGGATAATATTCGGCCAATATGGAAAAACACACTAAGGAATTCTTTCAAAAATGTGACAAGTGCCAAATATATGCACCGGTGATCCACCAGCCCGGAGAACAACTTCATTTAGTCTTATCCCCAATGTCGTTTAGTAAATGAGGAATGGATATTGTCGGCCCCCTGACATCAGCCCCAGGTAAAGCTAAATTCATTTTTTTATGATTGACTATTTCTCTAAATGGGTTGAAGCACAAGCTTTCGACAAAGTCATAGAAAACAAAGTTATAGATGTCATCTAGGATCACATCATATGCCGATTCGGGATACCCTTCGAGATAGTATGCGACCACGAAAATAATTCATCGGCAGAAAAATAAAAAAGTTCTTTAAATATCACAAAATAAAAAAGATATAGTCGACGTCGTTTCATCTTGGTGGGAATAGACAGGACGAATCAACAAACAAGACCATCATTCAGAATTGTAAAGAAGAGATTGAACGATGCTAAGAGAAAATGGGGAGAACTGTTGTGCAAAGTCCTATAGGTGTATTGAAAAATGTCAAAATCCAGTATGAGGACAACACTGTCTTACATAATATATGGCATTGAAGCTCTGATCTCAATCAATGTCGGGGAAACTAGCTCCAGGTTTTGATACACAAGTGAAGATTCAAATCACGAGGCGATGAATACAAGCATCGACTTGCTAGATGTAAAATGGGAAGCCTCCCTTATTCCGATGGTCACCTAGAAATAGCTAATCAAAAGATATTACAATCGAAAAGCCAATATTCAACACTTCAAAATTGGGGACTTAGTTCTGAGAAAGGTCACCATCAATACTCGAGACCCAAATGAGGGAAAGCTCAGTCCAAACTAAGATGGATCATATCAGGTCCTTGACATAGTCGGGAAAGGATCTTAAAAACTTGGCATAATGAACGACGAACAATTGCTGAATATTTAGAATATATCACTACTCAAATGATATTATTGCTAAGGTATGACCTTCTCATTTTTAATAATATTTTACACTAACTTGTTGCAGGTGTTCGACCGAAGGCATCGAAGTTCTCTCCAAAAAACAAGAAGTCCTTAGGTCTGAATGCACCCGTTGCACTCTTTTTTCCTTCGATTGGTTTTTATCCCAAATCAATTTTTCCGATAAGGGTTTTAATGAGGCAGCCTCCATTCGTGCTAACGTAGAGCAATTCAATAATATCCTAGGCATCTTTACATACAACCTCGAATACTGGGGGCGTCACCCTCGGATGTTATGTTTTCAAGGAAAATACTTCATGTCAACAAGGTCTCTATAGGTAAATTTTGTATCGGGCCAAACACTCAAATGAACCATGTCCTCTAACATCAGCCTCGGGTAAAGCTAAATTCATTTTATTTATGACTGACTATTTCTCTAAGTGGGTTGAAGCACAAGCTTTCGAGAAAGTCATAGAAAAAGAAGTTATAGACTTCATATGGGATCACATCATATGCCGATTTAGGATACTCGCCGAGATAGTTTGCGACAACGGAAAATAATTCATCGGCAACAAAATAACAAAGTTCCTTGAAGATCACAAAATAAAAAAGAGATTGTCTATGCCGTATCATTCTAGTGGGAACGAACAGGTCGAATCAACAAATAAGACCATTATTTGGAATCTAAAGAAGAGATTGAACGACGCAAAGGAAAATGGGGAGAAGTTTTGCCCCAAGTCTTTTGGGCGTATAAAACAACATCAAAATCTAGTATGGGGGCAACACCATTCTTCGCATTATATGGCACCAAAGCTCTAGTCTTGGTCAAAGTCGGGGAACCTAGCATCATGTTTTAATACACAATGAAAGATTCAAATCACGAGGCGATGAATACAAGCCTCAAATTGCTAGATGAAAAATGGGAAGCTGCCCACGTTCAAATGGTCACCCAGAATCAGATAATCGAAAGATATTACAATTGAAGACCCAATCTTCAACACTTCAAAATTGGGGACTTAGTTCTGAGAAAGGTCACCATCAATACTCGAGATCCAAACAAGGGAAGCATATTCAAAACTGAGAGGGGCTATATCAGGTCCTTAACGTCACCAGGAAAGGATCTTACAAACTTGGCATGATGAAAGACGAACAATTGCCGAATAATTAGAACATATCACTCCTCAAACAATTCTATTGCTAAGGCATGACCTTCCCATTTTTCATTTGTATTTTATACTAATTTGTTACAGATGTTCGACATAAGGAATTGAAGTTCTCTCCAAAAACAAAGTCCTTAGGTCTGAAAGCATGCTTTGGACTCTTTTTCCCTTCGACCGGTTTTTATCCTAAATGGATTTTCCCAGTATGGTTTTTAATGAGGAAACCATTGTTCGTGCTAACATAGAGCAATTCAATAGAATCCGAGGCTTCTTTACAATCAACCTCGAATACTAGGGGGCATCACCCTTGGATGTTAAGTTTTCAAGGAAAATAGTTCATGCCAATAGGGTCTCGATAGGTAAATTTTGTGATGGGCGAAACAATCAAATGAACCGTGTCCATGTAGATTACTCGATACCTAATGGAAAAACATGTATGTATGAATGATCTATTGAAGGAAATATTTTTCCCGTACCATATTTTCCATGCCTTAGTGAAATTTCTACTTTACAATTTCATACTTAAGATCTATTGCGGAAACTTGCTCAAATGCCGATCGCAATGAATGCTCAAACAATAAACCCCATACTCAGGGATTGACATCCAAAAATCAACATGCTCGAATTATTAAACTTCAAGATGATAAAACCTTAAAAAGGCAGTCCTCTTTAGTATAGGCCACAACCACCTCAATCAGGGACTGATGCTTCGAACAAGTCCGAAGTATAATTGAGAAACAAGCCCAAAGGGTAAATCAAAAATTAAAGGCTACGACAAAACTAACACGGTTTAGAGATGTTCAAATTATAAAATAAAACACGACTTTAAATATTTTTATAGAACCGGTTAGAAAAGGATACCCTCGGCAAAATTACAAAGGGTTTTGATAACATCAACCCACAAAAACCTTAAGCGGTACCAAATTATTCGATCTCTCGAACAATCGTATAACAAGGCATAACAATGTAAAGGTTTTCGATAACACTAATTCTCAAAATCTTAATGGGTACAGATTTATCTCCTTCTAAGGCATAACTGATTTTTATACGATTAAACCTTTTTAGCCGAAAAGGGAAAAAGTCACTCTTCTGAAGCCATATCGATCCAATTCAAGAGCCTAAGGGCCATTATATTTTTTGAGTTCGAGAATTCACTCTCACTTAACTAAAACCCAAGGGTCATTCCATTTCGTGTTCGAACAAGTACTCGGTGGATTATAAAGACTACACTAGTCCGACTTCGATCAAATTGCCTAAGCCTCATACTTATGAAAATTTTCCAAGACATTGTCAAAACAGAGTTTGTACGAGGCGGAGATTGAAATAAAAAGAGAAAAAAGATCTTTTATATATGAAAATATTTACATGGATTGGTTTGGATCCTACACAAAAATATTCGAGAAAGGAAAAAATCCTAAGTGCCTAATTTCCCTCGGGAGCTACACCTTCACCATTGAAATCCCATCCACTATCGGATCCACTCACTCTCCTTGAATCATTATCATTGGAAGAGAGCAACCATTTGGATTGGACATAGAGCTCTTTCGTGTTCTTGATCTCGAGAGCATTAAATCCATGAGTGTGAATCTCCTCAAGAGTCTTTGTTCGATACTGAAACTTGGCATGCTTGGCCGCTGTCACGACCCAAACCCCGGTCGTGATGGCGCCCAACACATTGCTAGGCAAGCCCGACCATCTTATCCAATTAAACCAGCCAAGTATAATTAATACTGATTAATCGGCATGATTAGCCTGTTTTCATAACAAATTAAGAAGTGTATAAATGAAATACAAGAACACGGTCCCAACCAAATCGTGGTGTCACAAGTCTGAGCCTCTACAAATGAGATCTGCTACAAAATCAAGTCTAACCAGAATGGAGACAACAAAATGATAAAAAGAAAGAGGTCAGGTACTGCGGACGTCGGCAACTACCTCGAAGTCTCCACAGAATGGGGATAATAAAGCAGTTGCGATAGCTCAATTGCCCTCCTGAACCTGTATATCTGCACAAAAAGTGCATGGGAGTGGGGTGAGTATATTTCAACTCAGTGAGTAACAATAATAAACAATAACTGAAAATAAGAACTCCTGTACTATCACTAAACAGTTCTAAGGCAACCCCCACAGGTTGGTCATCACTATAATAAGTACTCTGATCTCCAGTCCACATCTACCTCATCTAGGTCCCACACTGACCCCCTCCTCGCTCGTACCACTACGGTATACAACCATTTCGATATATGGAGACATATACGTCTGTCTATAACATATAAGTATTTACGTATGTATAAGGATATTAATAAGTATAATGCTGCGGCGTGCAGCCCGCTCCAATACATATACCGCTGCGGCGTACAGCCCCCTCCATTTAACGTCGACGGCGCTCACTGGGGGTGTATACAGACTTCGGAGGGGCTCCCTAGGCCCAAGCGCTATGGTGCTATGACGTGCGGCCAGGTCCACCATATACACTGTGGCGTGCAGTCCGATCCAATATATATATATATATATATACATATATAATTATACTGCTGCGGCGTGCAGCCCGATCCCATAATATACCAGCGCTCACTGGAATGTGTGCGGACTCAGACTCCGAAGGGGCTCCTACAGCCCAAGCGCAATAATACTGCGGCGTGCAGTCCGTCCCACATGTATATTACATGTATATTACATGTACATTACTGCGGCGTGCAGTCCGATCCAATATATATACTGGTGCGACGTGCAGCCCGATCCAATATAGGTATATGTATATAATACCTCATAATGGGTCCTCGACCCTATCCCGATCAGTATATACTTGGCCTCTCAGGCCCAATATAATATATACAGTGGGTCATAGACCCTGTCTCAGTCAATATAGACTTGGCCTTTCAGGCCCACTCAGCTAGAATAGGGAATTCCACCCTAGATAATCTCTCTCAATGTACATATCTAGTACGGGCTCATATTATGCTATACAGCTAGAGCTACGACTGAGTGTATGTTTCTAACATGATATAAGGGTCACCTAGCTCTATAGGTTCCCTAATGCTCTACAGATCGGCACAAGGCCCCAAACATGGCTATTAGCCCAATTGCACAGTTATAAACTTATTATCAGTCATAACACACAGTCTACTATTAGTCGGGAAGGACTAAGTCCGAACCCCCAATCACAATGTCACCACGCCCGTCATAGAACGCGTGTCTCATCTCAATATAGCACCTGTGAAGTGCTAGTACGGGGTTTCAAACCCTCAGTACATTATTTACTACTACCACTCACCTCGAACGAGTAGAAGCTTCATGCTCGCGACGCCTTAGCTCCTCGAACCGGCATCCACGCACGTCAAACTAGCCAAAATCAGTACAAATATATCAAAATAGGCTAATGGAACATAACTCAATCGAAAGAACTCGAAAAATATCAAAAATCACGAAATTGACAAAACCCGAGCCCCGGGCCCACATCTCGAAAAATTCTGAAATTCACATTTTCGGAATCCTCATCTCGCCACGAGTCCGTACATACCAAGAACTCCCAATTCGGACCACAAATGGTCCTTCAAATCCTAAATTTAAGGTTTTTGCTCCAAGCCCTATTTTCTTGATTTTTAGCTATAGATTCATGAATTCCATGGATGATTCTTGTATAAAAACATGTATTTAACTCAAAAAACTTACCTCCAACGATTCCCCGTCGAAATCCCTTCAATTCCCGTCCAAAAGCTCTCAAGAATGGCCAAAAATGGTGGAAAAATGGGTTGATTTCGCGACTGGAATGTTTTAAAAACATTCTGCCCAGGCATATTACTCATCGCGATCGCGGGAATGGCTCTGCGATCACGGAGAACAAAATTTGGCCCAAAATTTACCCTTCGCGATCGCGGGAAAGGCTTCGCGATCGCGGTGAACAAACTCTGGTTCCTCCGGACAGGCTTCAGTATAATGGTCATAACCTTTTGCACACAACTCCAAATGATGAATGGTTTGATGTTCTGGAAACTAGACACATAGAGCTATAACTTTCATTTGATGGTTATTTCCTGAATCCGTATATATTTCTAGATATAAGCTTCCCAATTTATACATGTGTATTAGAGATCCTTCTCGGACACCCTATAGTGTAACGTCCATAACTCTTTACACAGATGTCTAAATCATGATTTCTTTATCTTTCTCAAAACTAGACACGATGGGCTACAACTTTCGTTTTTGAATCACCTTAAAATTCCTTGTATATAAAAAGATATGAGCTTCCGAAATAGGATCAATGCACAGCAATTTTCCTTCTTCGCGATCGCGGAGCATTTCACGCGATCGCGATTCATTAATAATTTTCGCACATTTTACTCACCGCGATCGCGTCCCATTGTCCGCGATCACGTAGAACACTGCTACAGACATAAACCAACAGTTAAAAATGGCCTAGAAATGGTCCGAAACCACCCCGAAACTCACCCGAGGCCCCCGGGACCTCAACCAAAAGAACCAACACGCCCTATAACCTTATTTGAACTTGTTCCAATCATCAAAACTCTATCGTTAACATCAAAATCGTCCGTTTTCAACAAATTTAAGCTTAAGTTTAACTTTAACTTCAAAAAATTCACATTCGATCAAAAACCCGACCAAACAATGTCCGAATGACCTGAAAATTTGCAGGCATATCCAAAATCACCTAACGGAACTACTGCAACTGTCGGAATTCCATTCCGACTCCCGGATCAAAATCTCACCTATCGATCGGATTTCGCCAAAATTCGAACTTAGCCAATTCAAGCCTATTTCTACACCGGGCCTCCAAATTCAATTTCGATTGCTCTCCTAAGTCATAAATGATCCCCCGAAACTAGTCGAATCATCAGAATCCGATTCCGAGCACTCTAACTCAATAGTCAACTCTAGGTTGACTTTCCACATTCGAACTTCCTTCAAACATGCTATTTGCTTCATTTTCAATTCAATTCACTCCTAACTCATTCGATAGATTCTAACACTGATATAAAAGCATAAGATATGTAAATGCAACATAACGGGGTGGTAATTTCCGTAACGACGGGCCGGGTCGTTACATTCTCCCCAACTTAAACAAACGCTCGTCCTCGAGCGGACTCAGAGTTGTACTAGAAGCCACCCAATAGCCGAATGACCTTACCAAGCATATATCCGGGTGATCATACGTCACCCTATCTCACATAAGTCCGAAAACACCACATAGTCAAAATTTCACGGACCATCTGAACCATAAATCACATTGTACTTTCTGAAATCATATGCCAAATGCTAATCCCATGCCTATACTCAGGATACACACGATCCAACTGTAATAGTCCATACTCGCTACCTCGGTGAGATAATATGATGTGTCAAACAACCCAATCACTCGGAACAATAATCCCTAATCACTACAATTTCCCACGATAACCAAATACCAACTGAAAAATCTTTTCATTAGATAGAGTCTTATTCCAACACCTTCATATCCTGCCAACGGCAACCGCACACGCGATATATCGAACCCATCTCTCAGGTCAACCATTCATGCATCCATTTCCCTTTTAATTGATACTACAACAAAATTCGGAGCCAAATCTCGGTATTGCCTTTCTAACTAGCTCAAATCACATATACTCACACTCATTATTGGCTTCGACGATCATTTCGATTATAACACACCGCATTGGTGATATGACACCTCAGCACCGGCCTAAGCCACGATGAGCACAACATGAGCTCCAATAGAAACATCTAAACATACTCAAATTATGACAACCGACTCCAACAACAGGGCTGTAATTCAATTCCTTTGTACCATCATAATATATAACCGAGATCCCATCTCACATCATAGGAATGGAGTGCACGACTCATTCTTGAAAGGTCATCACATCATGTGGCCTTGCCACGATTCGTGATTCTACCCCAACATTATTACTCATGAAACACCTCAAGCCACTAAGCTCTAAACGGTTAGCCACGCACAGATCTAGGTCTTGAACCCAAGCAATCAACCTCACCCGTGGTGATACGATAGATATACGCTATCAAATCCTGAAAAGACACAACCGATCTGCTATTCCCCGAGCAAAACCAATACGGACTATTCCTCGGAAGCTAGGAACTATTGTATACAAGGTAAGATATAGGAAACTATATTTTCCACATCACATTGTTGCGGCGCGCAACCCATTCCAATAACATACCCTGTGGCGGCGTGCCACCCGATCCAGATACCATACATGTGGCGGCGTGCCACCCGATCCAGATACTATACATGTGGCGGCGTGCCACCCGATCCATGCATAAATCTAGCAAAAGGGAATGCACATCGACTCAAGTTACTCATTGCAACAAACATGTATATATAGCCTCGAGCTCGGTCACATGAAACTCATCCGACAAAGTTCCTCAATACCGGAACTGAATCAATGGTAGATACCTCTACACTGACATCCGCCACGAAGGCCCAACTGGCAAAGCAATACCTACCAACCGTCCGCCGGCTCTAGGGTACATCCACCCTACTGGAGCATGATCTGATGCGCTCTGCCATGCAGTTTGCGACATGTTTCTGACATAGTCCATATCACATTAGTCTGGACAACCTAGCTTATGACAACCAGTCAACAATCGTATATCATTATTCAAATTCATCATATCAAGTAACGAGATAGCCACTAAAGCTTCCAATTTCCGATAACCGCTACACTGTGCCGATACACACGATATACCACCGCTGCGTAGGCGGGTTACGAGAACTTCTAGTCTCCAACACATACATAACACGGGGATCACTATGCCTGATTCGGTACTTCACCGTACGATTACATAACGCACCTCAAGCGTCCATTCATACCACGAAAGCCATTCATAAATTTCACTATGTCATCAACGACTCAATTATTACAGTCGATCCAACGGGAGTATACCACCATACCGTTAGATATTATCAGTTTATTTTACCTGGCCCTTTTGACCATAGACTCTGCCGAAATACTAGTATAGCAGTACCATTCTCCTAAATCACCAGGAAGATTGATTCTCAGATTATCTGCAGCTGCCCACGCCGCTTGAGGATTTTAATGACTCCCCATATAATATGAATTGATCTCAAAACCTTGAACATGCCATTATCAACTTTCCATAACACATCGCATATACCATACCACACTAAGACAACATGGAAATTCATATCCCTCTCCTCCGTCGCAAACATTGGCGCACTCAACTAGTCAAGGACTTTCATGATCCCATATAGAGAAAACTCATTATACATCTCAAGCCTTGCATACCAACAGGAAAAATACACTCATTTTCAAACCACGGTAAAACACATTATAAACTCTCTCTCCAAATTACATTGCATAAGTTAAACTGCCAGGACTGAGTCCTTATACCCATATCGGGTTACACAACTGCCAACACTCAAAAGCTTTATTGCACAATATCGGCGAGACTCATTACTTCAAGCATATACCAGGAATTAATCATATTCCTTATCATACCGTTTCGGTTTATTAACAAGTTGATCCATTTACCCAATTTCCTTTCCGATTCATCTTTAATTTAATACTAGTCTTTACTGTAGCACCACAATGCCTCAACCCATGTTACCACACAAGACTCGTACATAAGACCATACGGTCTAAAGACCCATAGGCCACTGAATACTCTCTCAATTGTTTCCCAGAAATACCACATTCTACAATACTTTGTTTTGAAGAACTTCCTGCGATTTGAATTTGTTATCATTGCCTTTCAATACGGATACTAAGAATCTCATCATCCCCATAACATAACAAAAGTCTCGATTTATTCTAACGAAACCACGGTCTTTAGCCACGTGCACAATCTTAAGACACCTTACCGATACAAGCAAAAATCTTGAACACTGTAAAAACAATTCTCGGGCGTCATTCACCCTCAACCGGTTATAATTCAACTGCCTTATTGAACAGAACCACTCGTGCCTTACTGGAACTCTGACATCGCAGAACATGATTACATTCAGATACAATTAGCTACCTTTCTTTTCTATATACCGAACATTCTTTACCAATATAAGTTCAAAACACCCTAGTATTTCTCAGATCTACGAAGCACCATCACCTTTTCCAAAATTCCCGACGTACATAGAGACAGGATCCACATAGCACACCACCGTGCAATCAGCTAGTCAATAGCAACCTCCCCAACTTAGCTCGAAGCCATATACGTCAAGGCACTTTCAGCCACTCATAGCATTCTTACTCAAATGATGCCACAATGTTCTAGTTAGATTAAACTCAAGTCATTTACAAGCTTCGGCGGGGATTCGAATCATCACACATCTTAACTCTTTTGCAACTCTTGCATTTATACACACACCATTTAAGCCTATTCTCCAGGTGACAGAATTATTTTCTAAGCCCCAAATTTCCCAGAAATTTCGACAGAGTTTCCTTAGTAAATTGGCCTATCCACCTGCCAGAGAATCACCAAACCATTCTAACAATACATCCACAACTCAACAAGATATCACAATGTATTTCAACAACATTAAATCTCAATACTATACGAATCATCTTATCACGATTATACCTGAACATGTACTGCACCTGCTCGAATCATAACACATATCAAATACATTTCAATTACACATGAGGATCAACCCTTCTACTTCTTCTCAATTTAGCATTTCAGCACAATACCTTCCACCAGGATACACATAGCATAATCATTTTAGTCTTCCCGAGTTTGAACTCGTTCCACTACACATAAGGCACTTTACCTTCCAATTAAGAGGCAATGAACATATTTCTCACACCCATAGCTAGTGCTACATATCAAATCACAATAAGAACCGAATACCTTACAGCTCTCCCATTATCATACTGCCATTTTCATAATTAAGATCAATACCGATCGTATGAACTTCATAATACCGACTCGCGAAATTAGCACCTTGGTGCTCAAGCCATAGACAAGGATTTGCCCTCAAGTCCTCCAGACAGGCCCAACATGAACTCATAGAGATTATATCTCGTACCTCGATTGGGGAATCACAAGCTGTCAAGGCAAATTTATCACTAAACACTCGAGTGCGCGTATCCGTGTGCAGGAGAAATTTCAAGAATTACATCTCAAGCTGAATAAAACACGCACGATGAGAATTCCAAGAATTTGAAACTTTCCTAAAGGTTTGCGGCCTCCCGAGGATAAGTACAGGCGTCCCCGTACCGATCCACGAGACTCTACTAAACCGGCTCATGACTCGCGAGACCTGTTAACCTAGGCTTTGATACCAACTTGTCACGACCCCAAACCCTGGTCGTGATGGCGCCCAACACATTGCTAGGCAAGCCAGACCATCTTATCCAATTAAACCAACCAAGTATAATTAATACTGATTAATCGGCATGATTAGCCTATTTTCATAACAAATTAAGAAGTGTATAAATGAAATACAAGAACACGGTCCCAACCAAAATCGTGGTGTCACAAGTCTGAGCCTCTACAAATGAGATCTGCTACAAAATCAAGTCTAACCAGAATGGAGACAACAAAATGATAAAAAGAAAGAGGTCAGGTACTGCGGACGTTGGCAGCTACCTCGAAGTCTCCACAGAATGGGGATAATAAAGCAATTGCGATAGCTCAACTGCCCTCCTAAACCTGTATATCTGCACAAACAAAAATGCAGGGGAGTGGGGTGAGTATATTTCAACTCAGTGAGTAACAATAATAAACAATAACTGAAAATAAGAACTCCTGTACTATCACTAAACAGTTCTAAGGCAACCCCCACAGGTTGGTCATCACTATAATAAGTACTCTGATCTCCAGTCCACATCTACCTCATCTAGGTCCCACACTGACCCCCTCCTCGCTCGTACCACTACGGTATACAACCATTTCGATATATGGAGACATATACGTCTGTCTATAACATATAAGTATTTACGTATGTATAAGGATATTAATAAGTATAATGCTGCGGCGTGCAGCCCGCTCTCCAATACATATACCGCTGCGGCGCGCAGCCCGCTCCATTTTACGTCGACGGCGCTCACTGGGGGTGTATACGGACTTCGGAGGGGCTCCCTAGGCCCAAGCGCTATGGTGCTATGACGTGCAGCCAGGTCCACCATATATCACTGCGGCGTGCAGTCCGATCCAATATATATATATATACACATATATAATTATGCTGCTGCGGCGTGCAGCCCGATCCCATAATATACCAGCGCTCACCGGAATGTGTGCAGACTCAGACTCCGAAGGGGCTCCTACAGCCCAAGCGCAATAATACTGCGGCGTGCAGTCCGTCCCACATGTATATTACATGTATATTACATGTACATTACCGCGGCGTGCAGTCCGATCCAATATAGGTATCTATATACATAATACCTCATAAATACCTCATAATGGGTCCTCGACCCTATCCCAGTCAATATGTGCTTGGCCTCTCAGGCCCAATATAATATATCACGGTGGGTCCTAGACCCTGTCTCAGTCAATATAGACTTGGCCTTTCAGGCCCACTCAGCTAGAACAGGGAATTCCGCCCTAGATAATCTCTCTCAATGTACATATCTAGTACGGGCTCATATTATGCTATACAGCTAGAGCTACGACTGAGTGTATGTTTCTAACATGATATAAGGGTCACCTAGCTCTATAGGTTCCCTAATGCTCTACAGATCGGCACAAGGCCCCAAACATGGCTATTAGCCCAATTGCACAGTTATAAACTTATTATCAGTCATAACACACAGTCTACTATTAGTCGGGAAGGACTAAGTCCGAACCCCCAATCACAATGTCACCACGCCCGTCGAAGAACGCGTGTCTTATCTCAATATAGCACTGTGAAGTGCTAGTACGGGGTTTCAAACCCTCAGTACATTATTTACTACTACCACTCACCTCGAACGAGTAGAAGCTTCATGCTCGCGACGCCTTAGCTCCTCGAACCGGCATCCACGCACGTCAAACTAGCCAAAATCAGTACAAATATATCAAAATAGGCTAATGGAACATAACTCAATCGAAAGAACTCGAAAAATATCAAAAATCACGAAATTGACAAAACCCGAGCCCCGGGCCCACATCTCGAAAAATTCTGAAATTCACATTTTCGGAATCCTCATCTCGCCACGAGTCCGTACATACCAAGAACTCCCAATTCGGACCACAAATGGTCCTTCAAATCCTAAATTTAAGGTTTTTGCTCCAAGCCCTATTTTCTTGATTTTTAGCTATAGATTCATGAATTCCATGGATGATTCTTGTATAAAAACATGTATTTAACTCAAAAAACTTACCTCCAACGATTCCCCGTCGAAATCCCTTCAATTCCCGTCCAAAAGCTCTCAAGAATGGCCAAAAATGGTGGAAAAATGGGTTGATTTCGCGACTGGAATGTTTTAAAAACATTCTGCCCAAGCATATTACTCATCGCGATCGCGGGAATGGCTCTGCGATCGCGGAGAACAAAATTTGGCCCAAAATTTACCCTTCGCGATCGCGGGAAAGGCTTCGCGATCGCGGTGAACAAACTCTGGTTCCTCCGGACAGGCTTCAGTATAATGGTCATAACTTTTTGCACACAACTCCAAATGATGAATTATTTGATGTTCTGGAAACTAGACACATAGGGATATAACTTTCATTTGATGGTCATTTCCTGAATCCGTATATATTTCTAGATATAAGCTTCCCAAGTTATACATGTGTATTAGAGATCCTTCTCGGACACCCTATAGTGTAACGTCCATAACTCTTTATACAGATGTCCAAATCATGATTTCTTTATCTTTCTGAAAACTAGACACGATGGGCTACAACTTTCGTTTTTGAATCACCTTAAAATTCCTTGTATATAAAAAGATATGAGCTTCCGAAGTAGGATCAATGCACAGCAATTTTCCTTCTTCGCGATCGCGGAGCATTTCACGCGATCGCGATTCATTAATAATTTTCGCACATTTTACTCACCGCGATCGCGTCCCATTGTCCGCGATCGCGTAGAACACTGCTACAGACATAAACCAGCAGTTAAAAATGGCCTAGAAATGGTCCGAAACCACCCCGAAACTCACCCGAGGCCCCCGGGACCTCAACCAAAAGAACCAACACGCCCTATAACCTTATTTGAACTTGTTCCAATCATCAAAACTCTATCGTTAACATCAAAATCGTCCGTTTTCAACAAATTTAAGCTTAAGTTTAACTTTAACTTCAAAAAATTCACATTCGATCAAAAACCCGACCAAACAATGTCCGAATGACCTGAAAATTTGCAGGCATATCCAAAATCACCTAACGGAATTACTGCAACTGTCGGAATTCCATTCCGACTCCCGGATCAAAATCTCACCTATCGATCGGATTTCGCCAAAATTCGAACTTAGCCAATTCAAGCCTATTTCTACACCGAATCTCCAAATTCAATTCTGATTGCTCTCCTAAGTCATAAATGATCCCCCGAAACTAGTCGAATCATCAGAATCCGATTGCGAGCACTCTAACTCAATAGTCAACTCTAGGTTGACTTTCCACATTCGAACTTCCTTCAAACATGCTATTTGCTTCATTTTCAATTCAATTCACTCCTAACTCATCCGATAGGTTCTAACACTGATATAAAAGCATAAGATATGTAAATGCAACATAACGGGGTGGTAATTCCCGTAACGACGGGCCGGGTCGTTACAGCCGCCCAGTATGCTCGAGTCTAAGCAGTATCGGCAACTTCCTTTGCTTGAACTTGAGCATCCTCAACATCAGCTCGGTAGACGGTTATGATCACCTCCGCTTCAACCTTTACCTCTTCCGCCTCAGATGTAACCTTTGCAAGTTTAGCGAACAAATGAGCCTTGAGCTCCTCAATTTTTCGGGCATTGGGCAAGTTTTCCTCCTTCATGCCTTGGAGCTGACGTTCGCCAATGATAGTTGGGCTCGAGCAGCCTCTTTCTCTGAAATAAGGTGTTTCATGTTTTGTTTCCACCCCAAAATCTTCACCCTTATCATATTGGCCTCTTCACGGAGTTGTTCGATGTTTTTGGCCTTCTACTGAATGTGTAAGATCAAAGTACTAGTCTTTATTACTAAATTAACACATAGAGATTCTAAATGCTTTCATTACCTGCTAAATCATGTCAGTTTTCTTTTTATGAGTCATGGTCAATTCTGCTCGGAAGTCTTTGATTTTATTTTCTTTTTGCCCGGTGAGACGCTTAAGGGCATTTCTCTCCTTCGTGATCCTTTAAAGATCAGCTTCACATCAGCTCAGCTCTGTCCGAGATTTAGAAAATGCTTGTCGATGAACTGTCAAGGCCTATGAAAAAAGAAAGGAAATACGACAAGAAAAAATAAATATAAGTGAGGTATCAATGAGGGGAGTTGAGATTTACCCAAATCAGAAGACGTTGAGCCTCGTTAAAGATGCTCGATGCCTCACTCAGGTTGGTAGCATCTTCCACTACTGTATATAACCACAGAAGAGGTCATCCCTTCCATGGGCTCCTTCCACATTGGGGGTCCCCATGGTCTGGGCCTCATGAATTTTCCCCTTAGAGTCACTTGGGGCATTCTCTTCGTATTGAAGGGCCTTGGACCCAGCCCCTTCAGGCATACCCACCGATTGCTCATTTCGCCAAGAGGCATCTTCAACTTTTGAAAACTTGGGGATTTTGCTCAGGCCATCTTCCGAGATCTCCTCAGTCCTAGTCTTAACCTCTTTGATCATCACCGGCTCCGAGGCCTTTGGGGCCTCTGTGATCCACTTTGTTCGGGCCACCAACTCAAAGCCAGTATCCTCATTTTCCTCTTCTTCATCTCCTAGTCGATGAACTACATCAACAGACAGGACGACAATGTCTTTGTTCAAATTATGATCCTTACTCTTCTTGGGCTTTGGAGTCTCGGAGGGTGAGACCCTTTTCTTTTCTTTTTCTTCACCGATTTTGGGGGTAAAACCTCCTCCTCCCCGGATGGGGGCCTCATGATGGCATCTTTGCTAAGGCTTGTGTGAAAGGAAGTCAAGTGAGTATAAGAAGGTAACATTCTAACAAAAGCCACCAGATACGTGAAGAAAAGGCTTATCGTGATTTTTGGGCTCCCACCAGCCATTTTTTAGATCACGCCATGAGCGCTCAGCATATGAAAAAGTCAAAGCTAGGGTCCGAACCCAGCCCTCAAGGTTCAGAATCGCACTACGCATCCAAGCGGGTGCTACATCACAGGAAAGGATGTCGATCCGGAGAACTAAAAGAAGCAAAACAGTGGAAAACCCCTAAAGGAAGGATTAAACTTATTCTCCATATTCTACTTCTCGAGAAATGGCATCTTCTCAACAGGAATTAGGTTGGAAGTCTTCACTCGAACGAAACGATCCATCCAACCTCGATCCTTGTATTTGTCTATGCTTGAAAACAACACATTAGTGGTCCGACGCTAAAGCTTTATCAACCCACCTCAAAAATGATGAAGCATATACAATGTGATGAGGTGGTCGAGGGTAAAAGGCATCCCTTCGACTTTTCTCGCGAAAAATCAGAATAGCATGATAATCCTCCAGAATGAAGGGTGGATCTGACCGAGGTTTATTTGATACTGGCAGAAAAAGTCAATGTTGATGGGATAAACAGGGCTCAGTGTGAAAAGATAAGTGTAAACAGATAAAAACCTTTCACATTGATAGTGATATCTTCATCAGGAGTCGGAATAACCACATCCTTCTTCTCCTAATGACAGTCTTTCTTTACCTGCTCAAGGTCACGTTCAGTTATCAAGTACATGTATCTCGACATTAACTCACACCGTCCAGGGACATATGATGTTTTCTCAACTTTGAAGTCAGAAGAAATATCACACCCAACCTCGGGAATGCATTCCTCAAGGCGTGGCTCCACCGGCATTTTATTGTCGACCAGCCGCTATAAATAGTCACCTTCCTTTTGCGAAATAGTTTTGGATTTTTTTTCCATCTATGCAAGTTGGAAAAACGAAAAAGATAGTGCTATTTGATGTTCTGAAGGATTAATGATAACGAAGTCTAGAGCTCGCGCGAAACGGAAAGGCTCAAATGATGTGAAAAGCTTTTATTATTTGCAGATAAACTTGAAGAATTCAAAGGGATTTTGAAGATTAGTACAAAAAAATCAAAATAAAGTTTGAGAATGTGAGAAGAATACCTATTTAAGGGATTCACGGATACGATTCAAAGGCATTGGTGGATGACCGCCAACTTACACTCATTAATGATTTTGGAAACTGTACCAATGGGATGTTTAGGTCACTTCCGCCGCTTATATCACGAGGATCATGTGATGATAGTTCAAGGTACAAAATCAAATGCTCAGTTCATTTCTTGCCATTACATCCCAAGTCACGAGGAGACTATTTGTATACGGTTAAAATTGGGCTATCCAATTTTACTGTTTGTTCGAGATAAGAGAGTTGCATCGGGGTCAGCCTCGTAGTGGAGCATATCAAAGTAATAAAGACAAGATACCGAGTTCGAGAATCGAAGTACTTGTCGTGATCGGGCCGGCAGCGATCAAGACCAAATAGGGAAAACTTCGAGCAAAGCACAATAACAAAAAAGCGAGATATTCATGACTGGTTGTAAATCATGGCAGGAATCTCGGAACAGAACAAATCAATTGTGATCGTTTATGGTAATCATGGGATTTACTTCCATAACGAGAATTGTATCATAGATAGAATTTCGCTGCTATATGTGAGCATCTAATTTTTTACCATATTTCAATTTTTATAGTATTTCTCTTAGTATAAATATTTTAACGCTTAATTTATATATTTTAGTCTTTATTTCACCTTTGTAGGTTTTTAAGAAAATCAAAAATTACAAAAGGAAGTATTTTTTTTAGAATTACATATTTTGTTTTTGTTTATAAAGAAAAAAATCCAAAAAATAAAAAGAAATCTTTTAAACTTTGTAGTGTTAAATTAGCTACTGGTTTTGTTATTCTTCATTAGTGACTTTATTTATACGTTCTTGATTTTAAATATACATATATATTGTAGTATCTTTTACTTTATCCTATTAAACGAAATAATTAAAGCAAGAGCCATTAAATTTTTATGTAACAAGATCTTTCCATATCTTCTCTTTAATCAACCTCACATTTTGACTCACAAAAATACAATACACAACACACACTTTTTGACAAAAAACACATAATGCACAATATACTTTTTGACAAAAAAAATATAATGCATGGCACACATATTTCTTTGGACTGTTGCTCTCCAATTCACATCCTCAAAAAAAAAAAAAAAAAAAAACTCTATAAAAAATGCACACAAGCCTCGTTAAAGGAAGGGGGGGGGGATAACTTTGAAGGGATCAGCTTGGTTCCTCCATGAAACCAAGTGGAAAAATTCATTAAACTAGTTCTTAAAACCAGCAAAACACCAGCTCATAACTAAGTGATGTTGCACTAGATTTCCGTCCGTCGAGTTTGCCACTGTCGTTGAAGTCTCTATCATGGTTCTGTGATGATTCAATGCTCGTCGGCTCTTTGTCGAAGCTCTTCTTTGTTGCTATAACTAATTTGGTTTGTTTCAATGGTATGGAAGTCATGAAAATTTTGTACATTCGTTTTCCTTTCATAATCAAAGTTCAAAGTTATAAGATTATGTGGATTATTAAATAGAGTTAGAAAAGTTAGTTAAATGCTTAGATATATTTGCTAGTATTATCGCATGATTTTTCACGGGTCGTATATAATTATC
Organism: Nicotiana noctiflora; assembly: GCA_032618575.1. NCBI lineage: Eukaryota > Viridiplantae > Streptophyta > Magnoliopsida > Solanales > Solanaceae > Nicotiana > Nicotiana noctiflora. The sequence goes on from JASVEL010013253.1 coordinate 92,420, forward strand.
AAATTTATTGTCTTATTTGATAGACTAGAAGTGAAATTTTTAATTTCAATACACTACTGAAAATTACATAGTATGAATGACTCGTTTTAGGATAACTCCGTAACGCCTTAATTAAGAGATAAAAGCGGATAGTTAAAATAGAAAAACAATAAATTATAGTTCATCCAAAAATTAATTAAAGAAATTTTAAGTTAATAAAGCAACTATGGTAGGACCACGAGACTCGGGGAATGCCTTATACCTTCTCCTCGGTCAACAGAATTCCTTACCCGAACTTTGTTTTTACGGACAGATTAAAATAGAGTCAAACCTTCATTTAACTAGGGATCCAAATAAATGGTGACTTGGAACACCGAAAAAATCAATTCCAAGTTGTGGATCTGAAATAATTAAATAATCTCTATTCAAATTTTGTCACTTTAAGTGAAAAACTCTTTGACCCATATCCATATATCTTTCGGAGGGGTAGAAAAGGGGTGTGACAACTCTGACGACTCTGCTGGGATCTCAAAAATTTGAGCTTGTACATTGACTTTATTTGGCTTCATTAATTTTTGCATATAACTATGATCTATTTGGGCTTAATGTGCTACTTACATGATACTTACCGCTTTAGTATTTATTTAAACTATGATATAAATGTTATCCCCTCTCGCACCCCTCTAAGTTTTCTGATAGGTAGTTATGTTGTGTTTGCCTACCAGCATCACAGTATTTCTGTCTTGAGATAAAGCCAGTTAGCCTACCAGCTTCTGGTGAAGGTTTTAATCACACATGTTTAGGTGAGAAAGCCGTTAGCTAGCCTGTGTTGTTCTACTACTGGTGATGCTTGACGCTCCTCGGCTCGGATTGTCCACCCGGGTAAGTCAGGTCTAGATACCATCTCTAGTAGGATTTGAAAACTTAGAAGAATAAAGCAATGAATATCTCTAGTAGGCTACACTTTATTTGCATCAAGTGCATTTGACTTAGCAAAACTCGGCACAGGGGCCGGATCCGTATAAGACAGGTATCCTCTTTTAGACCATCAAGTTAACTTATCTGCTACTTGCTACATCATTTGGAAGGCTTTCTTGCATTGTTGACCGGCTTTAGGAATTTAGTTGAGCGGAATTATAAAAAGAGAAAAAAAATTACTTTAGTATAATAATCCTTTTTTTTTAACTTTACTATGATTTTTTTAGTAGTCCAGCATGAGGTGTAAAGATTAATTTTCATAAAAATTAAAAAGAGAAAAATACCCGATTTAAATGAACTACGCGGGTCTGATTCTCACCGGATGTGAGATACATAGGCAAACCTTATCGGTTCCGATTTCAATTTTCAAAAAGTCCAAAAATATTTTCTTTTGGTTCTTTCTTTAGAAATCTTTCCTTAGAAAATTCAATAAAAAAAAAAGAAAAAAGAAGTATTAAACTCAAAAATAGTTTCCTTCTTTCTGAAGTCTTTCATATGGAAAAATATAAATATAAAAATCAATCAAAAATCAAAATCCAAAATACGAGTTTCCTTCATTTTGAAGTATTTTTCCAAAAAAAAATCAGAAACAAAAAATTCAAAAATACTCTTTTCTTCTTTAGTAGTCTTTCTTTTGTAAATATCCATAAAATTGAGAAATAAAAATCCAAAAATATTTTTTGCTTTTCTTTAGAAGTACTTTTGTAAGTAAATAAAAACTCAAAAATTCAAAACATTTTCTTAAAAGTCCCTCTTTCGAACATTAAGAGGCAACTTCCAAAAGAAAAAATTCTCTCTTATATAGAAAAAGAGAAAACAAATGAAAACTTAAACAAAAATATTTTTCTTTTTACTTCTATTAAAAAAGCAAAACAAAAATCAAAATAAAAAAATTAATAAATATTCTCTTTCTTCTTTTAAAGCATTTTTTTCAAAAATTCCGAAAAAAGAGTTAGCCTATTTGTTCTATTATCGATTTTCCCGAACTACGCGGGATCTGATTCATGCGGGGTTATGATACGTAGGCAATCCCCATCGGATTCGATCATAGCCATAAAATTAGTTGAATGAAAAAATACGTTGAAAAAAAGAGTGAAAAAAAAGGGAATGACAAAATCGACATGAAAGAAAAATCAAGAGTGATTAAAGAAAGGCAAAAATGAAGAAAAGAGGCACAAAATAAAAATGGCTAGTTAAAGCAGGATGAAACATGCAACCGTTCAAACCATGGTAGAAGCGTTTAACTGTTAAGTGCATTGCATCCCAACATGCAATTTCCTATATGTTAATTGTCTCAAAACTAACAAGGTTGTTTGTGTGAGCAAATTTGCCAGGTTTTGTTCAGGTGATTGGTTTTTTTGGTATACGGTGACAACATTATACACAAAACGGAGCTGCGCCTCCCAGAAATTCCTATCCTTACCAAGTTCCATGTAATCCATGATCAAATGTTCCCCAATACAATCCTCGCCCAAAAGATCCTTTTAAAAGAAATCATTTCACCCCTCTATTGGTGAATCATACTCGGGCTTGTTCGAAAAGCTAGTCAAGCGAGGTCTGCTATAGCCAGTGGCCCCAAACCAGCCGAATCTCGAGTCCCCCTCGCACCGAGCTAATGCTAGATGTAAATACCACTCTGGATCAGTAGGACACAGTACAGAGGACTGTTAGACCCTCAAAAGGGCAGTTAAAGATTTTATTGAAGCCGAAAGATTTGTTTTTCAGGATGAAGAAGCTCTTGATGCGATGAACAATCTGTTGCCTACCCATAACAATGGGTCAATAATCAAAATAATTTGTGAAGATGGGAAATTTGATCCGTCACTAAAGACCATTACATTCATTGTCCATACAGAATAAAAGCCATGGTTTCCAATCATGAAAGTTCCCAATCAGACGAGTGTCTCGGTAGCCTGTCTTGCTATCCTTTCTGCGTTCGAAATATCTCAGGATGTGAACCAAATGTTTTACTTTATTATCTTACTTTCTGATGTAAACCCTTATCTCTTCAAAAATTCAAATAAAAAATCAAAAATCAAATGAAATTAATATATCATTGTCCACGAATGTCTCTTTTCTTAATCTTGTTGTTTTTTAATTCTCTTTTCAGTTCTGTTAAGTGTAGATTTTAATAACATGACATGCTTTTGGACTTCATGCCCATATCCTAAGACGCTGTCAGACTTTGAAATACCGAGCCAAGAGCCAAAATCCAAATAAGATAAGTTTGAGAAAATAAAATAAAGAGTTGGAACAACTGAAGGAAAATTGGTTGCAGATTGGAAAGGTCCATACAATGCAACAAGAGTACTACCAAAAAAAGTGCGTTGTACTTGGGGTGCATCGAAGGAGATGTCCCTGAAATAGTTGTCAATGCAAGTGCAACCCAAAGGTACTCTGATTGATCCTCCATATAATATTAATATTCTCCTGTTGGGATGACGAAGTCTTTCATTCTCGCTACCCAAACACTATCAGCCCTTTGCAAACTCTTCGAGTTGGCTCCCATTCTTTGATTACCCTCTTTGGAACCTAAATGTGTTATTGGAAAATGAAATAAAAAATGATGAAAAAGAGAAAGAAAAAGAAAAGTAAAAATAAAGAACAAAACAAAAGAAAATAAAAAAAATAAAGTTTCCTGAACTACGTTCGACTTGATTCCGAAAGGATACATAGGCAACCTCTCTTTGGGGTTCAGTCACACCAAAATAAAAATCCAAAGTCCCACAATAAGTAAAACTAGGGCAGATGTTATAATGGATCGGCGATGATCCCGCCTGAATGGTTCCAAAGCTGTAATTCTGTCCAAATCCTTTTTACCCAAACTCTATTCAAGTCCTTCCGATCAATCAATGAGAATGTTCAAGGATCGGAGAATGCAACTACTTGGATCCAACACAAATGAAATGAGAGAATCTTATTGGCAAAAACCCACATGGGCACTATGAGGAGATGGTAAGCAGAGGAATGAAAAATGAGAGAGTCTTGCTAGTGAAAACTCGCAAAGGGCACCGTAAGGCGATGGTAAGCAGAGAAAATCAAAATGAGAGAGCCTTATTAGTGAAAACCCACACGGGCACTATAAGGAGATGGTGAGAAGCGAAATGAGAGAGGTCAACTAGTGAAAACCTGCAAAGAGCCCCACTAATCGAGAAGAAGATCCTCATAGCCATCGGCACCGACAAAGTCCAAGCAAGGTTTCTCGAATTTTGAAGAAAAAGTTGTGATTAATTTCTGAGAGACGGGCGATTTATACAGATCAGCATCCAGTCCAAAAGGCATGTCATGTTCCTTGAAGTCTTCATGTACTCCAGATAAGTCCTTCTCTCCTTTCCCCAAATGGGTCACTTCTTGTTTTTGAACTCATTCTCCATTCCATTGTTTGTTTTCTTTGAATACCTTTTGGGCTAAAACTGTTTCTAAACTAAGAAAAAGAAAGGATGGCAAGACTGATTTATAGGGCTTTCGTTTGACACGAGATAATGTGCAAAAAGGAACCTATCCTTGTCACGAGAATCAAGTTGACCCCGACTAGCCACGACCGCTGATGCTCTAAAATTCAAAACTCTTAGGGCGCCTATAAAGACAAATGAAGTTGAAAAGGATTAGTCCCATATCGCTGACCGTCTCGGCAAATAGTTGAAAAAGGCAAGGTCCCCCAAATGCTCTGAAATTGAAGTTGGAAGAAAGAAGCTAGAAAAGAAAGGCCTATATAGGCGAGATAAAGTTGGAAGTGGTTAAGTCCCACGCGACTAGACGTTGCAGCAATGTTTGAGGAGCCAAAAGTTTCCTAATGTTCCGAAAAAAGAAAAAAAAAAGAAAAAGAAATGATTCAGAAAGGAAAGGCCTACGAAGGCATAATAAAGTTGAAAGTTGAGCTCCACTGATCAACCACCATGGCAAAGTGTGGAAAAATCAGAGGTTCTCCAGGACCTGAAATGAATCGATCCTCAGGGAGCAAATAGTTGCAGTTGAGATCTTCATCAAAGAAGTCGGGCCGAGATCAAGTGATCAAAAATAATCAAGACCACTAAACCAACCACTGTTCAAACTAATAATTTTTATTTGTCAAAATTTTTGAAACATGTGCAATCCAAAGCAACCTTGCAAGAAGCAAGTGCTACCAAGAAAGGAAAAATAAATGTGCAAGTGCTAGAAAAAGCTTTGTAGCAACAATTCATAGAAAGGGAAGCCCCCTCCAAGTTTTCCCGCATTTACTCATTCCATGAAAAAAAATGAGATGAAAAAATTGATTAGAAGAAAATCCAAAAAATGGTAGTTCAGAATCATCAATAGACATCTTTTACGTTTTTTCCAGCATAGAGCTCCAATATCTAGTTGAGATATTTAGACATAGGGCCTCCTTTCGCTAGTCGCCTTTTTCCAGCATAGGGCTCCAATCCCTAGTTGATATTTTTACACATAGGGCCTCCATTCCTTAGTCGCCTTTCGCCAGCATAGGCCTCCAATCCCTAATTGAGATTTTTAGACATAGGGCCTCCATTCCTTAGTCGCCTTTCTCCAGCATAAGGATCCAATCCCGAGTTAAGATATTTAGACATAAGGCTTCCATTCCCTAGTCGCCTTATTGCTAGCATTGTGCTCCAATCCCTAGTTGATATTTTGGACATAGGGCCTCCATTCCCTAGTCGCCTTTCACCAACATAGGGCTCCAATCTCTAGTTGAGATTTTTAGACATAGGGCCTCCATTCCCTAGTCGCCTTTTGCCAGCATAGGGCTCCATTCCCTAGTTGTGATTTTTAGACATAGGGCCTCCATTCCCTAGTCGCCTTTTGCCAACATAGGGCTCCAATCCCTAGTTGAGATTTTAGACTTAGGGCCTCCGTTCCCTAGTTGCCTTTTGCCAACATAGGGCTCCAATCCCTAGTTGAGATTTTATACTTAGGGCCTCCATTTCCTAGTCGCCTTTTGTCAGTATTGGGTTTTAATCCCTAGTTGAGTTTTTTAAACATAGGGTCTCCATCCTCTAGTCGCCTTTTGCCAGCATAGGGCTCCAATCCACAATTGGGATTTTAGACTTAGGTCCTCCATTCCTTAGTTGCCTTTCACCAGCATAGGGCTCCAATCCCTAGTTGTGATTTTTAGACATAGAGTCTCCATCCCTTAGTCGCCTTTTACCAGTATAGGGCTTCAATCCCTAGTTGAGATTTTAGACTTAGGGCGTCCGTCCCCTAGTCGCCTTTTGCTAGCTTAGGGCTCCAATCCCTAGTTGAGATTATAGACTTAGGGCCTCCATTCCCTAGTCGCCTTTTGCCAGCATAGGGCTCCATTCCCTAGTTGAGATTTTTAGACATATGGCCTCCATTCCCTAGTCTCATTTCGCCAGCATAGGGCTCCAATCCCCAGTTGACATTTTTAGAAATAGGGTCTCCATTCCCTAGTCGTCTTTTTTCCAGCATAGGGTTCCAATCCCTAGTTGAGATTTTAAACATATGGTCTTCATCCTTAGTCGCCTTTTGCCAACATAGGGCTTCACTCCCTAGTTGAGATTTTTTAGACATATGGTGTCCATCCCCTAGTTGCTTTCTACCAACCTAGGGTCTCCAACCCCTAGTCGCTTTCTGCCAACCTAGGGTCTCCAACCCCCAGTTGAGATTATTAGACATAAGGTCTCCATCCCTTAGTCGCCTTTTGCCTACATAGAGTGTCCACTCCCTAGTTGAGGTTATAGATATAGGGCTCTGCTCTTTCATCTCTTTCTCCTAAAGTTAAACAATCCTTATTTTATCGCTTTCAAATAAAGAAATACTTTTGGATTTTAATTACAAATAACTCACAAATTTTCCTAGTGAAAAGTGGGGCAGAAAAGTTTCGTTCGTTCATTTGTTTTGGTGTCCGAGCAGGTTTTACCTTGAGTCACAGGGTTTGAAACGGCCTAAAGAATGAGTCTCAATCCAAAATAAAGAAAACAAAATAAAAGAAGTGAACACAAAGGGCAGAAGCAGAGAAAAGATCCTGACTGATCCAGATATAAGTGAAGTCACAAGATTTGCATGTCCCGCCTTGATCCGAGAAGTTTGATAAGGGAAAGAACCAGTACCTATAGCTAACAAGCATCATGATTCAGATTAGGGTCCATATGAAGAACCAACCAAGACAAATTCAAGATGATCATTTGCGGCAGATTTTTAGAATTAGATAGCTTAGACGGATCAGGCGTTTAGTCCAAAATGCATGTCATGATTCATTGGAGTCGGCACATACCTCCAGGCAGGAGCAAAACAGTACAGAATGGCGGTTCTAAAATAATGAATGACACCAAATAAAAATTTTGTTTGTTTGTTTGTTTTGGTGCCTGAGCAAGCCTTACCTCGAGGCACATGGTTTGAGATGACCAAGAGAAGTATAAAAATGGAGAAGTAGATGAAATAATGTGGACTGCTCAAGACATGACCGAAACCAAGAGCATTGCATTTTCCTGTTTTGATTAGAAGAAGCCGTAGAAGAATGAACTAGCACCTGCAGCTAGCAAGCATCAAGGATGAAATCAAAAGTCTGCATGAAGAACTAGTGCAAGACTCAAGATCAAGTTCTAGAAGACTTACATATAAGAATCTTATAACTCATAGCTGATAGAATTGTTTAGTTTCTTTTGATTTTGATGTAATAATAGGTCCACGGATCGGAGCCTCGACGGAACCTTACTCAACCCTGTAACTCAACATTCCATCATTTTTCTTGAACTACACGCAACCTGATTTCTCTATAACCCAGAATATGTAGGTTGTCCAAAACTAGGGCTCGATTGCACTCCTTTTACTTTTATTTCTTCCCTTTTAAATAAAGAATTAGTAAAAAATTAATCACATAGCTCACTTTTTCTTTGTCTGAAAACTCTTCATGTTTCCAAACAAAGAGGGCATGCTGTGATCAACTTGGTTCCTCCATGAAACGGAGTATAAAAATTTATTAAACTAGTTCTTAAAACCAGCAAAACACCGGCTCATAACTAAGTGACGGTGCACTAGAGTTCCGTCCGTCGAGTTTGCCACCGTCGTTGGAGTCTCTGTCATGGTTCTGTGATGATTCAATGCTCGTCGGCTCTGCGTCGAAGCTCTTCTTTGTTGCTATACAGTTTTCCTCGGAGATAATTTTATCATAAGGTCCATTTTTTATCTATTATTTTTTATATTAGTTTTGTGCTCTATTATCATTTTGTGAATGTTTTATGACCAGCTTTGATATTGATTTCATTGCTTTGTTCTTTAACTGATTTGATTTGTTTCAATGGTATGGAAGTTATGAAAATTTAGTACATTCGTTTTCCTTTCTTAATCAAAGTTCAAAGTTATAAGATTATGTGGATTATTAAATAGAGTTAGAAAAGTTAATTAGTTAAATGTTTAGATATATTTGTTAGTATTATCACATGATTTTTCACGGGTCGTATATAATTATCAAATTTATTGTCTTATTTGATAGACTAGAAGTGAAAATTTTAATTTCAATATACTACTGAAAATTACATAGTATGAATGACTCGTTTTAGGATAACTCCGTAACGCCTTAATTAAGAGATAAAAGCGGATAGGTAAAACCGAAAAATAATAAATCACAGTTCTTCCAAAAATTAATTAAACCCAAGTTTAAGTCAATAAAGCGACCGTGATAGGACAACGGGACACGGGGAATGCCTTATACCTTCTCTCCGATCAACAAAATTCCTTACTCGAACTTTATTTTCACGGACCGATTAAAATAGAGTCAAACCTTCCTTTGACTAGGGATCCAAATAAATAGTGACTTGGAACACCGAAAAAATCAATTTCAAGTGGTGACTCTGAAATAATTAAATAATCCCTATTAAAAATTTGTCACTTTAATTGGAAAACTCTTTGACCCATATCCATATATCTTTCAGAGGGGTAGAAAAGGGTGTGTGATACCATACAAAGAGGGTTCTAATCACTTGTAAACATCTGACATTCACGCATATCAAAGCAATATAATACTTTCTAGCTCATATTTTTGTTCATCAGTTAGTTTTTTTTAAAACTATTTTGGGCATCGATCAGTTCGAGGGAACTTAAGCTCGAGAGTTGAACGGCGTTTGAAGATTGGTTTGCTTGATCTCATTGTTAATCTATACTGTTAATTTTTATGTTTATCAATTGGTATTACGTAAAATTACATATCCTTAAAACTACATTATAAATTTAATCGTTATTCAATTTTTAGTGTAAACACATTTAAAAGAAATTCCCACGTCATAAGGATATTTAGAAATAACTAGTGGGTTCCTTTTGCATTTTAAAATCAATTTCCAAACATTGTGCCGATTGATTTAGTCACCAAGAGTTTCTTGCGCATTCAAAATGCGAATGGTTATTGTTTGAGGCTAGAAAATGAAGCCCAAGAGCAGGTGAACTGTTACATAATTCATGGGCATCATAAGGCGTCCTTTTTTTTAAAATTAAAAATGGAAAGAAAAGTTATTTTATTAATCAGGTGTGAGTATAATTTTATTTGTTCTTTTGATTCCCCACTCTAAATTGATCCCCGTGATTTGAAAACTTAAGTAATATAATTTCCGAACATAAGATGACACTACTAGAAAAAGGCAGATTTCCGACGGTCAAAACGGTCGGAATTCCGTCTGAAATGACGTATTTCCGACTATTTTCCGACCGAATTTCGTCAGTCGGAAAAATGATGGTCGGAAAACAATTTCTGACAGAATCCGTCGGTAAGTACCGACTAAAGCGTCGCAAATTTTAAAATGGTCGGACTGCCAAATAATTTGGTTTTCCGACTAAAGTGGTCGGAATTTACCGACTGAATCTGTCGTAATAATCCAAAAAAAAATAAATAATTTATAATTAAATTTTATAAATTTTCCGACGGAATCCGTCGAAAACTGTTGAAAATTATTTTGTTTCTAAAATATCCGATTGAAGCAGTCGGAAACTATTAATTAAAAATTAAATTTTATTTAATTTCCGACGGAATCCATCGAAGCACTATTAATATTAATTTTCTTGAAAATATATTTCCGACTGTTTCAGTCGGAATTTTGTACTAAACTAGGCAGAGTTCTTCCCAATTTTGAGCTACACCACCTGTCAAAAATAAAAAAATACCATCCAACAATCTAAACCAACGATACATTTATACAATAATACGAACAAACAATACAATAACACTACCTAAATTAACAATACATTAACAATTTCTAAACCAACAATGTAAACCATTAAACTAACAATACCAACATTTAAACCTAATAATTTTGGGCATACAAACATCCAAATAGCAGCCCATGTTCAAGTTTAAAAGCAATACATAAAGTTGTCTCTTACAATCAAGTTTACCAGTCAACCAAAACATCAAGACTAAACTACACATCAGAATCAGTTTTGTCATCCTCATCATCAGATAAATCATGCCCATGTTTACGCATGAATTTCTGCATCTTAACAAATATTCCGTTTTGGGAGTTCAATTGTTTCTTCAATCCACAAATTTCCTTTTTCAAATCTTCCATCTGTTCTTGATTTTGATGAGAAGAATTGTCTAAGAGTAGGTTTGGATGACCTGTAGGTCGATGTACTCCTAGCCCGTAGACTCTTCCTTTGTTTGATCCGCCCGCTGCATCTGTCCACAATGCAGCCATATTATCAGGTGTTGGTTGAGTTGAAGGAGGCTGAGTTTGTTGCCATTCTTCCAACCTTTTATGATAATCTTCCTGAAATGAAAAACATAACTATTAAGTAAACAAACGAATATTAATAAATTATAAATAATTATGAAGTTAGAATTTTTCATATGTGTCTGACGCACACGTCTCTACCCAGTGTTCTCTTATACCATCCTTTTTCTTTTTTCTCATGCAATTCCTCAAAGACCTCAGCTTAAGTCATATCTCGCCCTCTTTCCTTTTCCTTAATAAGAAAAAGTATGAGTTAAGACTTTACAAATGTAAAATTCCATATGTAAAAATAAAAAAATATTATATATAATTATTATTCTTAGTTTATGGGCCTCAAAAGTAATCGAACCTCCTCTGTGCAACGAGCTACCTTTTTTAGAGGCACGAATCGCCTTTTCTTGTTCACTTTTTGCCTTCCATTCTGGGGTATTCCATATCTCAAGAAGTTTATCCCAAACATCTTCTCTTAACCATTCCGGCATTTGACCAGCATTTCGAGCAGCACACATAGTATCACTAATCCTTATACTGGCTTTCTTCTCGAAAATAATATTTATTGCATTTTGATGTTGAGGATGCCATGTACACAATGTCTGCAATATTAAAAAGTAACATTAGATGAATACGATAATTATTAAATAAACATAATTAACTTTTACTATAAATTGATTCCACATTTGCTCTCTGATGCTATACGCTATCTTTTTCCAAGAAGTCCACGGCTCATGAGAAAATGGCTTCATAGAATTTGTAACCATACGTGTACCTTGAAAAGATGGCAAAAACCTGCATTAAAGTTAACATATATATAACTAATAAACATATTTAATTTTAAATAAATACTCTTTAATGTTAACATATCTAAATGTATATTCAAAACATAAAAATTTGTATAAGAATCTTCTTACCCATTCTTGTGGGGGACGATTATCAATCGATTATAACTATCAAATTGTACATCCCCTCCAAGATTCTACCTGCGTTTATGAGATGGTGCAGAAGCAGCACTAGATGTAGCTGGGTGAGACCCTCTAATATCCAACCTAGTTATGCTGGGAATGGATGATGATGATGGACTAGAAGATGATGGAGCAACAAAAGACGCACCATTATGCTGACTACCATGAAAGCTCGGAGGTGCAACAGGTGAGCCAGTATGTTGGCTACCATGAAAGCTCGGGGGTGCAGCAGCTGGTGAGCCAGTATGCTGACTACATGAAATCCCGAGGGTGCAGCAGCTGGTGAGTTAGTATGCTGACTACCATAAAAGACCGAGGGTGCAATAGCTGGTGAGCCACCATGTTGACTACCATGAAATCCCGTTGAAGATAATAGTATAGAAGATGTGGGTACAAAGTTAAAAATGGTATTATTTTGACTTCTTTTAGCAGACATAGAATAATACTAAACTGAATTATTAGTTGGAGGGGGATAGTGAACATGGTAGATGGCAATGAAGTCGACTGAGGAGGATGAGAAAGAGCATGACTCATATTTGGCATAGTTGAAGAAGTTGTAACATATTGTTTTTTCTTCTTAGGTTTCATGTTTCCCTTCTCCTTAGATGCCATATCTGTAATATAATCATAATAAATATAAAACTATTCATTAGAAAAGTATCTTGGATAGACCTGGAACCGAATAGATGTGTAGACGAAAAGGAAGATGCATTTAAATATACATATCCTTGAGAAATATGATCACTCTTTCCTCTACTTAATAATCTCTACTTGAAAAATATACCAGATCAATGCTCTGCCTAGTTATCAAAAGTATTACACGAACAACAACAAAGGATTAATAATTTTAAAAAAAAGGATTTGCAGTAATCGCGCATGTAACATTCTAGTATTGTAGGGATGAAATGTCAATTTCAACTCACATAACTCAACTTTAGTTCCCTTATAAAGAAATTTTACCAGGACATCACAATTCAAGTACGAAAACAGAACCAAAACCTAACAGAAATCGGGTAAACACATAAACTAACTAGTAGAGCAGGGATGCTGGAGGCCAACCAGTGCAGAATTTTAAAGTCAAAGTCGTGCAAATAGGTTACCAATATAGTGCAAATAGGGCAGGGCAGATTTCGAATGCAGAATTAACACTCAAAATTATGCAAATATGTTGCCCAAACAGTGCGAACAAGGTAGTTTTTCGGCAGGGATAGTAGTCTAAACAAATGTCCCGTAGTTCTGCACATTATCGGCTCAAATTACTGCTCAAATTGACGGCTTCATCTGCTCGAAAGAGCAAAATTCTTATAGCAGAAAGGAGGCAGACAACTTTCGAGCAGGTGCAGGAAAATAGATCACCTCTGAACATATACAAACAACAAAACCATTTAGTTTCAACACCACTTTAGACCCTGATCCAATAAGAATGACTCGTCGAGCAACAAACCAAATTTATAAATCAATTGCTTACGGTTGGGCGCTAAAAAGTGGCGGAATTTTCCGCCAAAATTTACGACGAAAATAGTTGGAATATCAGTCGTAAGTATTACTAATAATTAAAAAATATATTTTTTATGAATATTCCGACTGATTCCGTCGGAAATCTCCGACTACTTTTTTCTGTCGGAAATTTCGATCGAAAATTTACCGTTTTTTCGTAGTGTGATGCGGACCTTCTTATAATATATTTGAACTCCAAGAAAGTTGGACAATACTCCCGATTGATTATGAGGAAAATCTACTTCTTGTTTCCTTAATGGAATGCAACAATTGAGGGCCAGATGTTGGAACTTCTTGAATTATTTGATTGTCGAGAAATGTCTAACCATATTTTGAGGTAATCTTTTGATTTCTCCAACTTTGAGAAAGACAATATTTAATGTTTTGATCTATTTGTAAATAATCTAAACTTTTATGGTATTTTTCGAGATAAGCATCCTCTAGTCTTTTTTTTGTTAAACAAAGATAATATATTAATAATACTAACTACGTACAGAGGTTTGATGTCTGTATGACATTCTATTAAAAACTAAAGATAAAGGACTAGTAGTATTTACATTTGTCATGGTCCTCCTAATGGATTTATCATCATGACAATCATTCATACACAAGACATTTCTAATTTCATAACCATTATGGTAATTCCGAGTAATAACCATTCCAATATTTCCATGCTGAATATTAAGCTTATCAGTTTCAAAATATTGCTCCACAAAATGAGGGACACTGTTAAACACCACTAGCAAAAAGTTGTCTTTAAAATGGTGACCCTCTTTAGCTAACTGATCAGCTACCATATTCTAGCCCATGTACGCATGGCTGACTACTGGCTTACCTAGCACATCCAGGTAGTACCTGTAATCCGTTATTAAGTTAGATAACTCAATATTTTTGGATTATAAAAGGAGTAGAAGTCCATTTGCATCATCCTCTACTTCTAGTGGTGTCAATTGTGATTTGTAGGCTAATTTTAATCCATGTAGTAATGCATATAATTCAGAGAAAATAGCTGATACATTAGGACAAGATGCAGTAAACCCTGTTATCCAATCAGCGTTGGAGTTCCTAATTACTCCTCCTATGCCCGCTCCATTTTTAGAAAAATCACAGTCAATATTGAGTTTGTAATAATTTTTTTGAGGTGGTTTCCATTTGATATCCTTTCTCACCTGTGAATTTAACTTAGGTTTGAAGTTATAAGAGGTTAAGTAAGTAAACTCTGCTGCTTGTTGTTTAATTAAAGTATAGGAAATGGAATTTTTCTTTTGTTCAAAAAAATTATTATTACGAGTAATCCAGATATTCCATAATGCATAAGCCAGAAATGTTTGATAATTAATGGCGTAAAGAAATAAAACATGCTTATTGAAAATTAATTGATGAACCCAAGTATGAGAGTTTTGAATATGAAGTATAGAATCAATTTGTTCTTTGAAACCTAAGTGTTTCCACAGTTGTTGAGCATTTGTACATGTTAAGAATAAATGCTTAGTAGTTTCATCCTCCTTTCCACAAAATAAACAAGTAGCATTTGTGATAATATTAATATTATTTAGGTACACTCTTGTTTTTAATCTATTGTGATAAAGAAGCCAAATAAAGCCTTTGATTTTTGGGTGAATTGGGAGCTTCCAAATCCAATTAAAGTTATTATTAAGTAGTATAATATTTGTGTAGTCTGTTTGTAAATGAGTATACATAGATTTTACTGAAAAGGTGCCATCAAGTGTTAAACCCCAGTGAAGAAAATCATTATTATTACTAGCATGAGAAATGTATGTAGCATTTATCAAATTTAAAATAGTACGATCTAATACGAATGGAATCTTGTCTATGTGCCAACCTGCCTGGCTTGTAATATCAGAAATGGAGAGGACATGTTGATTCAAAGTTAAAGGCCCTTGGATTAATGATCTCAGAGTAGTACCTGGTTTAATCCAAGGGTCATTCCAAAGATTAATATGTTTTCCATTCCCAATTCTCCATTTTAAACCTTTTTGACAACAATTCCACCCACTCAGGATATTATTCCAAGTATTAGAATAATTTTTGTTATTATTATTAATAGTTTTATGTAAGTATTTATTAAGGAGTATATTTGCCCATAAAGCATTGGGAGAATTAAAAACTCTCCAAGCTAGTCCCGCTAGAATTGCATTATTTTTAAGAAGAAGTTTCTGTATCCCTAGTCCCCCAATAGCTTTATTAGTAGTAACTGAATTCCACTTAAGAAGATGTAATTTCTTTTTAGTCGAAGTGGTTCCCCAGAGAAAATTCCGTTGATATTTCTCCATGTTATTAATAATCTTCTTGGGTATTTTAACAAATTGCATAATATGATTTGGAAGATTATTAAGAGTTGATTTGATTAAGCTAGAGCGACCAGACAAAGTTAGAAAATTTGTTTTCCAACCTGCCAGTCTATTTTTAAAATTATCTAAGAGGAATTGAAAGTCCTCATTCTTAGGCTTATTATTGAACATTGGAAAGCCCAAGTATTTACCAAATGAAGTACCTTCCTGAATAGAGAAAGATTGAGATATATAATTCCTATCATTGAGTGTTGTATTTTTAGAGAAAAAAAACTCTAGATTTATCCAAATTAATCTTTTGTCCTGAGCAAGAAGTAAAGTGTTCAAGTACATCAACTATAGAATGACAACTTTTTGTAGTGATTTTTGATAATAAAACAATATCATTAGCAAAAAGGAGATGTGATAAAAGAGGTCCTTTAGGAGTTAATTTAATAGGTTGCCACTGTAGATAATCTACTGATAGTGAAATACTACGAGAAAGCATTTCCATACACATTATAAATAAGTAGGGTGACAAAGTATCCCCTTGACGAATACCTCTTGTTGGTGTGAAAAAAAGGAGTCATGTTTCCGTTAAGGAGAATTGAAAAAGAAGAGGTTGTAACACAAGACATAATTAAGTTGATCATGTGATTGGGTATTTAAAAATATAAAAGAGTTCTTCGAATAAAATCCCATTCTAATATGTCAAATGCTTTTTCTAAGTCTAACTTTAAAAGCATGTAAGAAGCTTTACCAGTTGTTTTTTAAAGTAATTTAATATTTCCTGCACTATTATAGCATTATCTGAAGCACATTTTCCCTTTTGGAAGCTAGATTGTGTAGGGCCAATAATTTTTGAAACGATTATTTTTAACCTAGCAACAATCACCTTAGTAATTAATTTATATAAAGTATTACATAAACTAATGGGTCTATATTTTTGAATAGTAATAGGATTTTTAACCTTAGGAATAAGGCAAATAAAAATTTGATTTAATTCAATAGGCATTTGCTTATTAGCCAAAATATCTAAGCAGAAAGGAATAACTTTATGACTAACCTCATTCTAATATTTCTGATAGAAAAAAGGATGGAGTCCATCCGGACCAGGAGATTTAAAAGTCTTAATGCTAAATAATGCATTATTAATTTCAGTAGAATTAAAAGGTTGACCTAAAGTATTTTTATCCGAATAAGTTATACAATGAGGAGATATGTCATTATAGTTTTTTAGAGAGATGAATTGTTCTGTAGTGTATAAAGAGTGGTAAAAATTTGTGATATGATTTTCTAACTCTGATTGTTGGGAAATCCAATTCCCAACTGAGTCATGAAGAGTACAAATTATATTTCTTCTACGCCTATTAATAGTAGTTAGATAGAAATATTTAGTATTAGCATCTCCATCATTTAACAATTTATTCTAGATTTTAATTTCCAAAATTGTTCCTCAAGTTGTAACACATTACTAAATTCTAAAGATAGATATGTTTCAAGTTTATGTAAGAATAAACTTGTAGGATAATGAATTGACAATTGAATACCTGCTAATCTAGCCAACAACTTTTTTTATGCGTAAAAATATTTCCAAAAGTATTCTTATTCCAAATAGTTGTAGCCTCTTGGAATATTTTTGTGGTTTTAGGAAGGGAA
The DNA here is from genome assembly GCA_032618575.1 of Nicotiana noctiflora. Taxonomy (NCBI): domain Eukaryota; kingdom Viridiplantae; phylum Streptophyta; class Magnoliopsida; order Solanales; family Solanaceae; genus Nicotiana; species Nicotiana noctiflora. The sequence continues at coordinate 109,454 of JASVEL010013253.1, forward strand.
TGGGTACCCGTCCATATATTACGAACCAAGTTTGTAAAAAGAGGATGTGTTGTCCACATTGTTTCAAACCTATAGATTTTTGTTATAAGTCTCCTAACATGTATTAAATTAAGTAGTATTGGACAAAGGTCCGAATATGTTCTAGGCAAATGGTTAACCACAACATTAGGATATAGATTTATCCAATCATAATTTGCAAGACATCTATCTAATCTTTCCAAAATGGTAGTGCCAGGCTTACGTTTATTCAACCAAGTATAACGACTACCATTGAATTCTAAATTTAACAAATGACAACAGTTGATACAATTTAAAAATCTGTCGGCTCTAATATTATTAATAGGAAGACCACCATATTTTTCAGAATTAGTAGTAATTTTATTGAAGTCACTTGCTACTAACCAAGGCATATTTAAGAAATTATTAACCTTAATCAAATTATCCCAAAGATGTTGTGTTTCAGAAGAGTAATTACTAGCATAAACAGCAGATAATAACCAAGGATTTTTGAATGAACATACCTGGACCAAGCAGTGGATTTCTTGCTTTGAAGTTGTTAATTCTGTGATTGTGATACCCTCTTTCTTCCAAAGGACAACCAAACCCCCTCTAAACCCCTGTGCAACTTAAGACATATGTCTAAAATTGAAATCATCACGAAGCATTGAGTGATCGTGCATGTGAGTCTCTAGTAGTATAACAAGGATTGACCTATGATTATCTAATAGGGAACGAAAGTGACGCCTCAATTCCGGATTATGTGACCCCCTACAATTCCATACTATGATATTCATAAAATTAGGGTACACATTTGGTTCCACTGGTACTTGAGACCTCTTCATGGGAATCAATGGTGTCTACTCTAGATTCACTATCTGAGAGTTCAGTCGAAGAGTTGGAATAACTACCATTGCATACTTTCCTAATGCTTGATTCTGAGTTTGACGAAAATTTAGACTGCATGTTTCTACATCGGGTGGATATTTGAGTATGAACTTTCTTCGTACTGCTTTTTTAGGTCGTAAAGTAGTATCCCCTTTAACCACCAGAATTCGGTCCTGGTTTCTCTCATCTCTAGTAGTGTTTGAGCTAATTCTCTTCTTGTGGGACTGTCTAGTACGGGTGGTGATTGTGGAGGTGTATGTGGGGGAGTCTCTGGTGGACTGAAGGTGTTCATAGGACTTAGTGGACTTTCATATGGGGATAATGGGTTGAAAGAGTTTAGTGACTGGAACCAAGGAGAAAATATTTGTCCCATATGATGTGGTGGGTAGAATGGTATTAGACTGATGATTGGATTCATGTGAAGGTTCGATGGATTCAATGGATGGTCCCATGGTTGGTTCGATGGTATTGTTTGAGAGTATACTGGTAGAGGTGTTTGTGTCGTGAACCATTGATTTTGAGTGTAAGCTTCTAGTCCTAGCCTCATCCCTTCCGTCACTATCTCTGCTAAATGAGTCGGATTTTGTATAAGGAGAATCACCTCCTGGCCATTGAGTTCCATGGTGAAGGTCAGTGCATGGCCTTGTAATCCCATTTCCATCCATGATTGTAGAGGTTGGTCTGTGGCTATCACTTGGGAGGTATAAACCAGAGGTGTCATTGGATTTGGTAACTGGGGTGGTAACTGGGGACCTTGCATGATCAAGCGTGGGAGATAAAATAGGTCATTGTTGGTTATAGTATTGTGTTGCATGGCCGAATAGTAAGGGTTGGGTAATAGAAAAGGTCTCTGTATTTTCTAATATTGAAGGTGACTGTTGTATTATATGCTGAGGTTTAGATAAGGAAGAAGAGATTGGATTGTTTACTGTGTTCGAATTTGGTGCAAGTGTAGTAGTATTTTGCCGTGTAGGTAATATTGCATCTGATTTGTAATCATTGTGTTTCAAAGAAGGAGTGATATTTTGTATTTTGTCCCCAGAAATTACTGTAGCATGCAGATTAGTAATAGGTGAACTAATTAGAGGTATAGATGTGTCAAGTAGGGACAAAGCATGTGCATAATTGGCATGCAACAATAGGCTCGGATGAGTGGCAGAATTGCCAAGTGGACTGGGTAAATGAGGTGGCTGAGTAGGGTGAGTTTGAGTAGCTGTTAAATCTAATTGATTATGAGAGATTTTAGGCAAATTAGGATCAGTAATTATGGGCAGTTATGTTACCTTATTGGTTGAACTAGCCGGTGGTATATTACCGTTAATAACAAGCTTATTTAGAGGATTGTAAAGGTTATCAATCATTAATGAGTCTTTATGAATATTAGGCAAGCTATTAATGCCATCATTAACGCTAAATTGATTTTGGATTATATTAGTCGAGTTATTGAGATTACTAAAGTTATGTCCGTGATTAATGGAAGACTTTGTCAAATTGGACTTGATTAGCTCCAGGTAGTCCATTTTGGATTCATGCAAGATAGAAAACTTACATGTGTCCAATTTCTGCTGTGTTTGTGCTCCCATATCCACCATCTTGTTCATTGATGTGTGCGGATTGATTCTTAGAGAGTTATTTCTTCTTTTAAATTCCACAATGTGCCAGTCTTCATATTTGCCTGATTTTGTAGATTTTGGAACTAGACTAGAACATGAACTTAGTGTTGTTGTAGGTAGAGTTGAGCAATTTTGTTTGGCATGACCAAAGCATCCACAATTCGTACAAAGAAGATTTATACCTTCATAGTGAATTGGTTGCCTGTGATGACCAATATTAACATGAGTTCTTAACGGTTTTTCCCAAGGCACTTCAATACAAATTCTTGCATATCTTCCTCTAGCAGTAGAAGATGTACAAGAATCCACTTTGAGAAGTTTGCCTAATTTGGATCCAATACGCTGAAGTATATCCAAATCACAGAACTCAGTGGGAAGTTTTGGAAGTCTTGCCCTTAAAGCTGAGTATGTAAGAGCTGTAGAGGAAGCAATGAACTTAGGCTCCCAACGTCGGACTGATAGAAAGTGATTTAGTACGAACCTTGGTCCTCCATGTAATGCCTTGATCATATTCTCTTCTTTTTGGAACTTAATAAGGAAAAATTCTAATCCTAGATCAATCAGTGGGATGTTTTCCGTTGCTTTCCAGATTTCCACTAGTTTGTGTTTTAATATATAATGAGCTATCTTTCTTCCAAACAGTTTAATAATGACAGAAAATTTCCATGGCTCATATAGCCGAGATTTATCAAATGTTGTAATAGGGATGAAGTTGTCTTCATTCTGATCATATAAGGAAGTTTTATCCATTAAGTCAAGGACAAGATCTTGGTTAGGTTGATTTACTAAACTTGGAGCAATAGATTTGTCCAGTAAAAGAGTTTTAAGAAAAGATTTTTGTTGATTGAAAGGCTTAGGCTCATCAATTTGCATTGAACCTATATCAGGAGGTTCATGATCTTGGATAATGTTTTCAGGTAATTTAGGTAGATTCATGATAGGATTAGTAAAGTATAGGTTTGATTATAGAAATTTTGGACAAAAGAAAAAGATTGTATAGGTTTAAATCGTTTTTCCAGAGAGTATTTTACGTTGCTGTGTTTTTTCCTATTCCTAGCTCTTTTATTTTCCCTTTCATTTTCTGGTACAAGTGTTCTTCTTGTTGAACATGTGTTAGGCATCCTCTAGTCATGTGCCTAAATTGCAACATAATTGCTTTCAATATATAGCAAATTTATTTTAATTAAATCATCTCTTTTTCTTTTATTTGAAGAAAAATATTTAGACTGCAAAAGTTAAAGAAAAAAAAAAAAAAAAAAGAAGCAGAACTCATATGGCTATCTTAGAAATGATCTAGCATAAGTTCAACAAATATTTTCAATATTTCACCACTATCTTAGATGCAAAAAAACAATATCGCAAATACTGATCGCAAGATATTTGCAGACACCAAAACGTGAATACGCAACAGTATTATTTATGAGCAAATGGAGCCTACTTAAATGATTTATTTATAAAAAAACCAAATATCAAACAGAAATGGATAAAAGATTTGGTCGCCAATAATACATGTGTCAAAGAAGCAAATTGGGGCATCGTTCCATTTGTTTATACTTACTGCATGTCTCTCATTACGTAGATATGTATTTTTATTGATGATATATAGTCTTGTATCATATTGGATATTACAAAATCTTTTAGTCCAACAGAAGTGCGTGAATCATGTTGAAGTTTGACAATAACTTGTTACCTGCAATATGGTTTTATAATATCCTAACTTGACTATATAAGCTCATACATATACCAAAGATCAATATATAACTTAATAGTCCAATTGAAATGACAATGAAATCGCTTGTTGCTCTTATCCTGCTCTTTTCACTTGCTCTGGTATGTTATCATTAATTCTAGGCCTCCTTTTTTGTTACTCTCCCTCCATCACATATTAAGGATCGTGGTTAATATAAATAGTTGTCTCAAATTATTTATCATGTCAAGAGTTCAAGATAACATTTATTATTATTATTTTTTACCCGTTAGTAATAATTGGTCCTAAAGATGCAGATGACACATATATAAAATAAATATTCAATGAAGAGAGATTATAACTTAAGACATAAATAAGGGTAGAATAGTCAACTCCTTTTCCTAATTAATATTTTTAAGGTATGTGTAAAAGAGAAATACGATACATAAGATAAGACAACACTCTCTACGGTCCATAATAAGTGACTTTTTAGACTTTTTTTTGTTCAAAATAAGTGTCTTTTTACATGATTAAGAAAGAATTAATTTTATTTTTCAAAAAATTATCCTTATTTGCATATCACAATATGTCAAAGTAATAATTAATTAAGGATTATTTAGTAAATACCTTTTCTCTTTTTGTTTAGAAATTCGTATTTTTTTAAGGGGTGTGCCAAAGACTATAAAGTCACTTATTATAGACGGATTGGAGTATAAATTACTTTTGGTGAACTATCATGCAGTTCTTTCTCAACTGACTTCTCTTTTGAATTACAATGACTTTTCATGTCAGAATTTAACAATTGAATTATATAATTATACTCTATTTCTTTCAATTTATGTGAGCTATTTGTTTGGGCACGGATATTTTCTAAAAAGATGATTTTTTTTAATTCTATGATCTTAAACATACAAAATGTTTGTGTGGCTATACGATTGTTGAAACCTGTGGTCCTTAAATATATCATATCATTTATATTGTTTTAAGAGTTCTTTTTTAAACATAATATTGAAATTCTAAAATTAAAAGAGTTTCGAATTCCCTATCGGGGTTTAACCTATTTAAACGGATTATTCATTTGTCTTGGTGTATCCCTATCGGACATGTAGAAATAGGAATAGAAGTTTATGTAAACTGTAAAGTACTCTTCAAAATGCACTAGAATCTTACGTACAACTCTATGTGCCCATACTAAATATTTACATGCCCAGTAGGCCAGTACCTACTAAGGCAGATCTAATATTAGAACTTTGTGGGTACTTGATGTAGGACGTTCTCAGGTGTTAATAAATGTGTTCTGAATTTTATTTATGTTTATACGTGGTGAATTTCTTGACACATATACAAGACCTTAGCCAAAATTATTGGGTTATACTAGGGTTGTTCATTTGGATCGGATATTCGAATTTCGAAACAATCAGCTCAATTAATTCGGATTTCGGATTTCGGATTTCGAATCGGATTTCAGATTGTGTTTATTAAAATTTCGGATCGGATTTGGATTGGTATAATTGTAACCCGATCGGATCCTAAATCCGAAATTATTAGGATATGTATAAATATTAAACTTTAATTTTAGATGTTCAATACTTCCTATACCTCTTTATCCAAGTTATTACATTTATAATTGGTGGATTTAGCTATAATGACACCATAGTACTCTCATAATTGCAGAAATTTGAATTTTTCTTACTATATTGCCTCTTTTACAAAGAAAATATACATATGAGTTGGAAACTTTAAGGCATAATAATCCGATCTGAAATCTGAAAATACGATACGATCCAAACTTTAAAATCCGATCCGATATTAATTCGATCGGATTCGGATTGCATTTTGTAGAATTTGAAACCGAAATGTGCTAAATCCGATCCGATTCGATCCACACAACCCTAGACTATACCGAACCCATATATTAAAGCCTATACCCCCCTCCCCCCTCCCCTTTCATGTACCAAATATTTGCACATTTCTGTGTACATATATGATGTACTCGGTCGTAAAGGATTTCATATATATACTCCCTCCGTTTAAATTTATGTGAACCTATTTCCTTTTTGGTCCGTGCAAAAAAGAATGACCTCTTTCATTATTTGAAAACAATTTACCTTTTTGCAATGATTTATAGCCACACAAAATATTTGTGCATCGTTTTACACTACAAGTTCAAAAGTCTTCTTTGTTTTCTTAAACTTCGTACCCAGTCAAATGAGTTGATATAAATTGAAACGGAAGGAGTAGCATATATCCAATAGTTTTTTTAATGCTTCTCTTTGTTGGGTAGCACACAAGCAACAGTAATGCAAGAAAAGACCCCGGAGAATATTGGAGAGATGTGATGAAAAATGAGCCAATGCCTGAAGCAATCAACCATCTTATGCCTCGGCATTCAGTACCTCATTCCAAAGAGAAAAATTGTGATACATTATCTTCTGTTGGAGGTGAAGCCTTTGAACCAAGGCCTAATGTATCTGTATACCACGATGACGCCAAGCTGAAAGAAGCAGAGAGGTCAAAATTCTCGAAAGAGTTCGAGCCAAGGCCTAATGTATCTAGTTATCATAGTGATGACGCTGGTCTCAAACAAGAAAAGTCTTTTGCCGAAGAGTTTGAGCCTAGGCCGAATGTTTCTGTGTATCATGATTGATATTGCATATAATAAGTATTGTGTGTCCTTCTGCTTTTGTGAATTTATATTTTGTATGCCTACTTATGTTAAGTGATTTATGAAATAAAAGATTTGTAATCATATTTGATGATTCTATGGACACTACTAGAAATCCGCCAAAAAGCGATCGGAAAAAGCGATTAGTGTTGGTCGCTTTTGGGCTAAAAAGCGACCAAAAGGACCTGGTAGCTATATTGATGGTTTCTTTTGTTTAGGGACCAAGATTTGGTCGCAAATTAGCAACCAACTTTGGTCTCTAAGCTAAATGGACCATACATTCTGGACACTGACTATAGAGACCAACTTTGGTAGTATTATTAATTTAATAATATAAATTTAATGACAAAAGATGGTCTCTAAATATCAAATACTTTATTTATTTATTTATTTACTATTGTTCAGTAAAAAGCAACCAACTTTGGTGTCTAATCCAAATATTATATTTTAAAATCTGAAAACTAGAGACCAAGGTTGGTCGCTTTTTCATTCAATAATTTATTTATTTTATTTATGTAGCGACCAACTTTGGTCCCTAAATACATGAATGTAATTTATTTTTTAAACTATAGCGACCAACTTTGGTCACTATTTCACCAGAAATTTTATTTTTTTAATGATATAACGACCAAGCTTGGTCTCTTTTTGTAGAAATCTGGGTAAATAGCGACCAACATTGATCGCTATTCTCCAGAAATGTTTTTTAAACGTGAATATCGACCAAATAGAGACCAAAGTTGGACGCTTTTTTTTGGTATATTTTTGGGAGAAACTGCTTGTTTTGGCTGATACACCACCTGCCACCATATACCAAATATTCTAAACAGGCATTTTATGCCAACAACAACAACAACACTAAAACGCAACAAAATATAAAAGTAGTTCATTCGTGTGACGACCCGACCCGTTGCCACGAGAGTTACCGCCCCGTTTCCCCCTTATTGTGTGATTTCATATTCTATATCACTATTAGAGTGTATCGGTCGAATTTGGATTCAATCTGGTTGAAAATAAGGCATATAGCCTCTTAGAAGAAAGTTTGTTTCAGAAAAGTCAACCTTAAGTTGACTATGTGGTTAGAGGGCTCGGATATGGATTTCGGTGGTTCAGTTAGCTTCAGGAGGTGATTTGTGACTTAGGGGAGCGATCGGAATACAATTTGGAGGTTCGGCAGAAATAGGCTTGAATTGGCGAAGTTGAAATTTTGGCGGAATCCGATTGATGGGTGAAATTTTGATCCGGGAGTCGGAATAGAATTCTGAGAGTTGCAGTGACTTCGTTAGTTGATTTTGGACGTATTTTCAAAATTTTAGGTCATTCAGACATAGTTTGGTCGGGTTTTTCGATTGGATGTTAGTTTCGGAAGTTATAGTTGAAACTTAGACTTGAATCCGCCTTGATTTGATAATTTTTGTGTTTAAGGATGTGTTTTTATGATTGGAAGAAGTTTGTATCGTATTTTGGAGTAGGTTGGTGCTCTTGGTTGAGATCCTGGGGGACTCGGAGTAATTTCGGGGGTCCAAACAGATCATTTTTGGTTGAGTTAGAGGTTAGATTTCTGCTGTCATATGTTGCAGGTCGTTATTCTCTGCGATCTAAGGGGACCTACTGCGATCGTGTAGAAGGTTTGGGGTAAAGCTGCATTTTTGTTCTCTGCGATCGGAGGAATGGGTCTGTGATCGTGTAGTTGGGCGAATTTGTTTAATGTGATCCCAGACTAGGGAGCGAGATCGCGTAGAGATAATTCATTGTGCACTATGATCACGAAGGTCATGACGCAATTGAATAGAAGGATTTTTGGACATAAAATTTTTGGTCATCGCGATCGCGTGCCTGGGGCTGCGATCGCGCAAGAGGAAATCTAGGCGACAGAAGGGCTCTTATCAACATTTCATCCGCGTCTTATCTCCATTTTCCTCCATTTTTTCACACTTTAAGAGCTTGTTGGTAGAATTTGAAGGGGATTTCATCGGGAAGTGATTGGAGGTGAGTCTCGTGGTCTTAATACGTCATTTTATAAAAGAATCTTCCATTAATTCCCTGAATTGAGCATAAATTGAAGAAGTTAGGGCTTGGATTTTTGCTATTTAAAATTTTGATTTGGTGGCTCATTTGAACTCTGATTTTGATAAATTTTATATACACGGACTCGTGGTGAGACGAGTATTCTGAAAATATAAATTTCATAATTCTTCAAGAAGTGGGCTCGGGGCTAGGGATTTGGCAACTTCGTGTTTTTGGGTATTTTTCGAGTCATTTTGTTTGGGTTATGTTCTATTGGCCTCATTTGATGTATTCTTATTGGCTTTGATCATATTTGAAACTCGGGTATGTCGATTTGCGAGGGAAGCGCAAAGCGAGCTAGCATTTTGGCCGGTTCGAGGTGAGTGGTAGTCACGAATGATATACTAAGGGTTTGAAACCCCGTATTTGCACTATACGGTGCTGCGTTGAGATGAAACACGCGTCGTGTGATGAGCGTAGTGATATTGTGACTGGGGATTCGGACCTAGTCCATCCTAATTGATGGCTTACTGTACTTATTAACTGAGATTGAGCTTATATCCCTATATTTGGGGTAGTTGCCATGTTTGGGGCTTTGTGCCGATTTGTAGAACATTCAGGAAGCCTGTGGAGCTAAATGACCCCTATAAAGCATACTCTTAGTCGTTCTCTTAGCTATAAAGCATAACATGAACCGGTACTAGAAATGTACTCTATGTGAGAATACCTAGGGTTGAATACCTTGTTCTAGCTGAGTGTGCCCGAGAGGCCAAGTCTATATTGATTGAGAGGGGTCGAGGACCTATGGTGAGGTATTGATATATATACCGGATCGGGAAGCACGCCGCAACAATATATATATATTCATGTATTAGATCGGACTGCACTTTACGTATTATATATATATATATATATATATATATATATATATATATATATATATATGTGTGTGTGTGTGTGTGTGTGTGTGTGAGTGTAGTAAATGTGTGCACGCGTGTATATATATATATCTATAGATCGGACTGCACGCCGCAGTATTATAGCGCTTGGGCTAAAGGAGCCCCTCCGGAGTCTGCACACACTCCCAGTGAGTGCATTATATCTATATTATTGGATCGGGCTGCACGCCGCGGCATTATATCTATATTATTCGATCGGACTGCACGCCGAATCATTATATCTATATTATTCAATTGGGCTGCACGCCACAACATTATATCTATTATATTGGATCGGGCTGCACGCCGCAGCACTATATATATTATATTGGATTGGGCTGCACGCCGCAGTAGTATTAGTAAGGATCAGGCTGCGCGCCGCAACAGTGTAGGATAATTGTGGGGCAGTAGTAGATTGATCATGGACTTTCATCCTTAGAGATGTTCTTATCTGTACCGTTACTTTTAGAACTGCTTAGTGATCTTATAGGTTTTTTTACCTTCAGTTATTATTTATTGCTATGACTCACTGAGTTGGAAGTACTCACCCTACTCCCTGCACCTTGTGTGCAGATACAGGGATCCATATATATATATATAGATATATATATATATATATATATATATATATATATATATATATATATATATATATATATATATATATATATATATATATATATATATATATATATATATTGTTGTTATTTCAGCTCCCTGTGTAGTTATCGAGGTAGCTGTCGGCGCCCGCAGGACCCGATTTTCTCTTTCCTGCTATCTCTTGTACTTCTTCTTACTTGGTTGTATAAGATATTATTCAGTGGTTTAGAGGCTCAGACCTTTGACACCAGATCTTGTTGGGATGTTATTTCAGTTGTTTTGATTTCTGCACTTTTATAATTATTGTGAAAACACGAAATTCTATCTAAATTGGAATATTTGAAATAATAATTGGATTGATTAACGAGTAATGGTCGGACATTCCTAGCAATGTGTTGGGTGCCATCACGACCGGGGTTTGGGTCGTGATAAGTTAGTATCAGAGCCTAGGTTACTAGACCTCATGAGTCTTAAGCTAGTTAGTAGTGTCTCGCGGATCGGTACAGAGACGTCTGTATTTATCCTCGGGAAGCTGCAGACCTTTTAGGAAATAATTCACATTCTTGGAATTCTTATCGTGCATGCTTGATTCAGCTTGAGATACAATTTATGAAATTCCTTCCACATGTCTGTATGCGCACTCGAGCGCTTAGTAATATATTTGCCTTGATGGCTTGTGATTCCCCGATCGAGGGGCGAGATATAATCTCCGTGCATTCATGTTGGGCCAGTCAGGAGGAGGTGATGCCGGATCTTTGCCTATGGCTTAAGCACTGAGGTGCTGATTTGGCGAGCTAGTATTATGAAATTTATACGATCAATATTGTCCCTAATTGTGGAAATGGTGGCTTGATAATGGATGAGCTGTATGGTGTTCGATTCATACTGTGATCTGTTGTGTAGCCTCGAGCTATAGGAGTGGAGAATATTTTCATGTCTCTTAGTGGAAAGGTAAAGTGCATTATGTGTGGTAGTATGAGTTCAGACTCAAGAAGACCAAATTGGCTGTGCTATGTATATTATGGTGAAAGGTATTTGATATGTGTTATGATTCGAGCAGGTGCAACGCATGTCCATATATCAATTTTGATAATATAATTTGTGTAGTATTGAGATTAATGTTATTGATATACATTGTGATGCCTTTTTAGTTATGGACGTGTTGTTAGGATGGTTTTGGTGGAGGTGGATAGGCTCGAATTACAAAGGATACTCTATCGCAATTTTTGGAAAATTTGGGACTTAGAAAAGATTTTGTCACCTAAAGAGTGGGTTTAACTATTATGTGTGAATAAATGCAAGAATTGCAGAATAGTTAAGGTTTCTGATGATTCGAGTCTCCGCCAAAGCTTGTAAATGACTTGAGTTTAATCTCACTATAACATTGTGGCATCATTTGAGTAAGAATGCTATGAGTGGTTAAAAGTGCCTTGATATATGGCTTCGAGCCATGTTAGGGAAGTTGTTATTGATTAACTGATTGCATTGTCATGTGTTATGTTGGTTTTGTCTCAAAGTATGTTGGCGAATCAGTTCTGGTCGCGAAAATTGAGCCGAGAATGGCGAGTGTGAAGCAAAATTTTGATAAAGGTTGTATGGTGCATCGTATATGTGAAGAAATATTAGGATGTTTTGAGTTGTTGTTGATAAAGAATGCTCAGTGCATAGAGAAGAAAGATGGTTGTTTGTATATGTATGAAATCATGTTTTGCGGTGTCAGAGTTCTAACAAGGCATGAGTGGTTCTGTTCAATAAGGCAGATGAATTACAGCTGAATAAGGGTGAATGACTCTCGGGAATGGTTTTACGGTGTTCAAGATTTTGCATGTAACAGTCAGGTGTCTTAAGATTGTGTATGTGGCTTGAGACTGTGGTTTCGTTAAAAGAGATCAAGACTTGTGGTATGTTATGTTAATTACGGGATTCTATGTATCCGTATTGGAAAGCAATGATAACGAATTCAGAATCGTATGAAGTTTTTCAAAATAAAGTATATAGAATGTGGTACTTCTTAGAATCATCTGAGAGAGTATTCAGTGGCCTATGGGTCTTAGACCGTGTGGTCTATGTACGAATCTTGTGTGGTAACCTGAATTGAGGTATTGTGGTGCTATAGTAAAGGAGAATATCAAATTAAATATGAATCAGAAAGGAAATTGGGATAAATGGAATAGCTTGATAATAAAACGAAACGGTATGATAAGGATACAATTATTTCTGGTATGTGTTCGAAGTAATGCGTCTTACAGGTATGGTGCAGTAAAGCTCTTGAGTGCTGGCAGTTTTGCAGTTCGGTGTGGGTAAAGGGATTCAGTCCTGGCAGGTTAGGTTGTGCAATGGAATTGGGAGAAAGAGTTCGTGTTGTGTTTTATCGTGGTTCAGAAATGAGTATATTTCCTGTTGGTATGCGAAGCTTGGTATGTGTAATGATTTTTCTTCTATTTGGGATCATGAAAGTTCTTGACTAGTTAAGTGCGTCGTTGTTGACGGCGCAAGAGGGGGATAGAAGTTCCCATGTTATCTTAGTATGGTATAATATATGCGGTATGTTATGGAAATATTGATATTGGCAAGTTCAAGGTTTTGGTTTAGTTCATAATATAATGGTAAGTGATTAGAATTCGGGAGCAGCGCGGGCAGCTGCAGATAATTTAAGAATCAATCTTTTTGGTGATTAAGGAAAATGTTACTGCTATTCTAGTGATTTAGCGGGGTATATGTTCAAAAGGGCAAGGTAATGTAAACTGATAATATCTGGTGATATTGCGGTATCCTCTTGTTGAATCGACTGAGAAGATTGAGTTATTGATGGCATAAGGTAATATATGAATGTCTTTCGTGGTATGAATGGATGCTTGATGCGTGTATGTATTCGTACGATAGAGTTCGGGATCATACATAGTAAATCATGAGTTATATATGTGTTGGAGACTAGAAGTTCTCGTGATTTGCCTATGCAATGGTTGTATGTCATGTGTATCTGCACCGTTTAGCGGTTATTGGAAATTGGAAGCCCTAGTGGAACTTTCTTCGCTTGATATATTAAATTAGGGTTATGATAATAGATTGCAGACTGGTTGTCCCAATGTCAGATTGTCTAGACTAATTTAATATGGACTATGTCGGACAATGCCACAGATTGCGTAGCAGAGTTCATCCGATTATGTTCTAGCAAGGTAGTTGTATCCCAAGACCAGCGGATGACTGGCAGATATTGCTTTGTTAATTAGGCCTTCGTGGTAGATGTCAGTGCAAAGGTTTCTACCATTGATTCAGTTCTGGTATTGGTATTGAGGGTCATTTCGGATGCGTTTCGTGTGGCCGAGCATAGGACTATATAAGTTATAGTAATGAGCAAATTTGACTCGATGTGCTTCCTTTTTGTGAGGTATATATGTGTGGATCAGGTGGCACGCCACCACGAGAATGTTATTTGGAGCGGGTGGCATGCTGCCACGGGTCTGATTTCTGGATCGGGTTGCACGCCGCAATAGTGTGATGTGAAAAATGGTCTTAGTTATATGTTACCTTGTATGCATTACTTCTTGATTTCTGAGGAAAGTCCGTATTGGATATTGCATCAGTGAATAGCGCATCGGTTATGTCCTTTCAGGATTGAATAGAGTATATTAATTATTTCACTGTGGGTGTGATTGATTGATTAAGTTCAAACATAAATCTGTGCGTGACTGACCGTTTTGAGCATGGTGACTTGAGGTGCTTCATGGATAATAATGTTTGGATAGAATCATGGGTTGTGGCAAGGCCACGTGATGTTATGACCTTTCGAGGAAGATTCAGTTACCCTATTTCTATGTTGTGAGATGGGATATTAGTTTTGTATTGTGATGATACGGAGGAATTTGAATTACAGTTCTTTAGTGAGTCAGTTGTCATGACTTGAGTGTGGTCAGACCGTTTCTTATTGGAGCTTGTGTTTTGCCTGTCGTGGCTTAGGCCGATGTTGAGGTGTCATATTACCAGTGTGGTGTGTTATAATCGAAATGATCGTTGAAGTCACTAATGAGTGCGAGCATATGTGACTTCAGCTGGTTAGAAAGGTAATATCAAGATTTGACTTCAAAATCTATTGTGGTATCAGCCAAAAGGGGAAATGGATTCATGAATGGTTGACCTAAGATATAGGTTCGGTATATCGCATATTTCGGTTGCCGTGGGTAGTATATGAAGGTGTTGGAATAAGACTTCAGATGATAAAAAGGTTTTTCTATTAGTATTTGGTTATTGTGGGCAATTGTTGTGAATAGAGGCCATCGTCTCGAGTGAGTAGGTTGTCTGGTACATCATATGATCTCACCCGGAGTGGCGAGTATGAGTTATTATGGTGGGTTCGGGTTTATTCTGAGTATATCCGTGGGGTTCTGATCTGGTGTGTGATTTCGGGAAGAGCAATGTGGTCTATGGTTCAGATTGACTATGAAATTCCAGCTATATTGTGTTATCGGACTTATGTTAGATATGGTGATGTGGTATCACCCCGAGTTTATGCTTTGTAAGGTCATTCAGCTATTGGGTTGCTTCTAGTACCACTCTGAGTCCGCTCGAGGACGAGCGTTTGTTTAAGTTGGGGAGAATGTGACGACCTCACCCGTTGTCATGAGAGTAACTTCCATGTTTCCCCCTTATTGTGTGGTTTCATGTTCTATATCATTATTAGAGTCTATCGGGTGAATTTTGATTGAATCTGGTTGAAAATAAGGCATATAGCCTCTTAGAAGGAAGTTTGTTTCAGAAAAGTCAACCTAAAGTTGACTATGTGGTTAGAGGGCTCGGATATGGATTCAAGTGGTTCAGTTAGCTTCAGGAGGTGATTTTTGACTTAGGGGAACGATCAGAATTGAATTTGGGGTTCGGTGTAGAAATAGGCTTGAATTGGTGAAGTTGGAATTTCGGCGGAATCTGGTTGATAGGTGAGATTTTGATCTGGGAGTCGAAATGGAATTTCTAGAGTAGCATTAGCTTTGTTATGTGATTTTTCATATGTCTGCAAATTTTTAGGTCATTCTGACATCGTTTGGTCGAGGTTTTTGATTGGATGTTGGTTTCGAAAATTATAGTTGAAACCTACTCTTGAATCCGCCTTGATTTGATGATTTTTGTGTTTAAGGATGTGTTTTTATGATTGGAACAAGTTTGTATAAGGTTTTGGAGTAGGTTGGTGGTCTTGGTTGAGGTCCCGAGGGCCTCGGGTTGATTCCGAGGGTCCAAACAGATCATTTTTGATTGACTTAGAGGTCAGATTTCTGTTGTCATATGTTGCAGGTCGTTGTTCTTTGCGATCGCAGGGGACTTGCTGCGATCGCATAGAAGTTTTGGGGGAAAGCTACATTTTTGTTCTCTGCGATCGTAGGAATGGGTTTGCGATCGCGTAGTTGGGCGAATTTGTTTAATGTGATGGTAGGCTAGGGAGCGCGATCGCGTAGAGATAATTCATTATGCAATGGAATCGCAAAGGTCATGACGCGATCGTATAGGAGGATTTTTAAACTTTGAATTTTTCATCATCGCGATCGCGTGCCTGGGGTGCGATCTCGTAAGAGGACATCTGGGTGACACAAGGGTTCTTATCAACATTTCACCCGTGACTTATCTCCATTTTTCCTCCATTTTTGCACACCTTGAGAGCTTGTTTGTAGAATTTGAAGGGGATTTCATCGGGAAGTGATTGGAGGTGAGTCTCGTGGTCTTAATATGTTGTTCTATCAAAGAATCTTCCAATAATTCTCTGAATTTGGGCATAAATTGAAGAAGTTAGGGCTTGGATTTTTGGTATGTAAATTTGGGATTTGGTAGCTCATATGAACTCCGATTTTGATAAAATTTATATGCACGGACTCATGGCGAGATGAGGATTCCGGAAATATGAATTTTGTAATTCTTTGAGAAGAGGGCCCGGGGCTTGAGTTTTGGCAACTTCGTGTTTTTGGGTGTTTTTCGAGTCATTTCGATTGGGTTATGTTCCATTAGCCTATTTTGATGCATTCATATTGGTTTTAATCTGATTTGGCACTCGTGTAGGTCGATTTGCGAGGGAAGCGCAAGGTGAGCTAGGATTTTGGCGGGTTCGAGGTGAGTGGTAGTCATGAATAATATACTGAGGGTTTGAAACCCCGTATTTGCACTATATACGGTGTTATGTTGAGATGAAACACGCATCGTGTGATGAGCGTGGTGATATTGTGACTGGGGATTCGGACCTAGTCCATCCTGATTAATGGTTTATTGTACTTATTGACTGAGACTGAGCTTATATCCGTATATTAGGGCTAGTTGCCATGTTTTGGCCCTTGTGTCGATCTGTAGAACCTTAGGGAAGCCTGTGGAGCTAAATGACCCCTATACCTGTTGAACACATACTCTCAGTCGTACTCTTAGCTGTAAAGCATAACATGAACTGGTACTAGAAATGTACTCTAAGTGAGAATACCTAAGGTTGAATACCCTATTCGAGCTGAGTGGGCCCGAGAGGCCAAGTCTATATTTACTGAGAAGGGTCGAGGACCTATGGTGAGGTATTGATATATATAGCAGATCTGATTGCACGGCGCAGTAGTATATGCATATACATGTATTGGATCGGACTGCACGCCGCAGTATTATATATATGATATATATATATATATATATATATATGTATATATATATATATATATATATATATATATATATATATATATATATATATATATATATATATATATATATATATATATATATATATATGTGTGTGTGTGTGTGTGTGTGTGTGTGTGTGTGTGTGTGTGTGTGTTCGGAGTCTGCACACACCCCCAGTGAGCACATTATATCTATATTATTGGATCGGGCTAAACGCCGCATCATTAAATATATATTATTGGATCGGGCTACACGCCACATCATTATATCTATATTATTGGATCGGGCTGCACACCGTAGCATTATATCTATTATATTGGATCGGGCTGCACGCCGCAACACTATATATATTATATTAGATCGGATTGCATGTCACAGCAGTATTAGTAAAGATCGGGTTGTGCGCCGCAGCAGTGTTGGATAAACTTTCCTCCTTAGAGATGTTCTTACCTGTACCATTACTTTTAGAACTGTTTAGTGTTCTTAACAGGTTTTCTGTTATGACCCGGCCCGTCGTCATGAGAGTTACCGCCCCGTTATTCTCTCATTATGTGTTTCATGTTTCTATATCTATATTAGAGTCTATCGGGTGAATTTGGATCATTTCTGGCTGAAAATAAGGCAAATAACCTTTTTGAGTGAAGCTTGTTTCTAAAAAGTAAACCTGAAGTTAACTGTGTGGTTAGAGGGCTCGGAATCAAATTCCGGTGATTCGGTTAGCTTCGGGAGGTGATTTGTGACTTAGGGGAGCAATCAGAATTGAATTTGGAGGTCCGGCGTAGAAATAGATTTGAATTGGCTAAGTTGGAATTTTGGCGAAATCCGGTCGATAGGTGAGATTTTGATCCGGGAGTCAGAATTGAATTCTGATAGCTGCAGTAGCTTCGCTAGGTGATTTTGGATATGTCTTCAAATTTCAGGTCATCCGGATATCGTTTGTTTGGGTTTTTGATAGAATGTAGGTTTCAGAAGTTTTGGTTGAAACTTAGGCTTGAATCCGCCTTACTTTGATGATTTGTGTGTTTAAGGGTATGTTTTTATGATTGGAACAAGTTCGTGTGATGATTTAGAGTGGATTTGTATTTTTTGTTGAGGTATGGGGGGCCTCGGGATATTTTCGAAAGGTGAAACGGAAGAAATTTGGAAGTGGACTGCTGGTATTTTTGTTGGAGAAGCGACTCCGCCGAAGCATATTATGAATCACAGATGCAAGCTTAGGGCTGGTCGGTGAAGATTCTGCAGAAGCGAGTGATTAGTCGCAGTGGCAGGCCCGCAGAAGCAAAAAATAGCCGAGTGGGGAACCTCGCAGAAGCGTGGGAATTTCCGCTTAATCGGCCTCGTAGGAGCGAGTGTATAGCCGCATAAGCGCTAAGTGGCTTTAATGCAATATCGCAGAAGCGACTCAAAATCCGCAGAAGCGGCCACGTGGGAGCGGCACTATAGCCGCAGAAGCAAAAAATGTTTGGGGTTTAAGGAACAATGCTAGTTCGAATTTCAGAAGGACTAACTCATCTAGGGCTTCGAACTTAGAGGCGAATTTGGCGATTTTGAAGAGGAAAGTGAGCAGTATCATCAGGTAAGCACTCATGGACCCAAATTTTCTTAATATATTGATAAACCACGGGTTAATCTCTAAAAATGGAGGAATTAAGGTGTAAAAATGGGGGATTTTGCTCTAAGCCTAGGAAATGGAAAATTGATGATTTGAATGGGCAAACGGATTCCGATTTTGATAAACTTTATATGTATGGACGCGTAAAGAGATAAGGATTTTGAAAATGTGACTTTCGAAATTTTTCGAGACGTAGGCCGGGGGGTCGGGTTTTGACAACTTCGTATTTTTGGGTGTAATTTGAGTTATTTCGATTGGGTTATGTTCCTTTAGCCTATTTTGATGTATTCCTATTGGTTTTGATCAGATTCTGCACCCGTGTAGGCCGATTCTCATGGAAAGGGCATTGCGGGCTAGTTTTCGAGCCGAGTCGAGGTGAGTAATGAGTATGGATGATGACCTGAGGGTTTGAAACCCCAATATATCACTATGTGATGCTATATTGAGGCGAGACACGTACTATACTGTGAGTGCGGGGTCGATTGTGATTGGGGACTATGGCTTAGTCTGACTGTGTAGTATTATACTGTGTTGTTGGCTGTAAATGAGCCGATAAATCTCATAATTGGATGGTTGTGGATATCTTTGGGTTGTGAGCCGGAATTTGGATCCCGTGAGGATCGTTATCATTGCTCCTATGATTATAGCATGTTATCATTTTATCAGTCCTGAGCTAAACACTGTCTAAAATGGTTTTCCAAACTCTAGTATTTCTGAACACTATTTACTACTATTATAGATAAAAAGAGATTTCAAAATGATATTTTCTGCGCCTGTGAGGCTTCCATTGCATGAAGTTGGACTGGTAGTGGATCGGGCTGCGCACTGCAGCATATCACTAATATTGTGCTTGGGCTGTAGGAGCCCTTAGGGAGTCTGAACCCCCACAGTGAGCGTGGGTACCCGAATGGATCGGGCTACGCGTCGTAGCGGTCATGTTTATGCATCTACATTGCATTTAGATAAACCTGTTGTACTGCATAACTGTTATTGCTTATTTTGGGACTTATACTGTTAAAAATGGTAAAAAAGGTTATTATATAGCTTTGTTTAGTGAATTATTGGGTTTTTTTCCTTCAATGTCTTTATCTGTGCTTATTACCACTTAGTTGGAAGTACTCACACTACTCCCTACACCTTGTGTGTAGATCCAGGTACATCACAGCAGGGTTGACTCACCAGCTGCTTCAAAGATCATACTGGACTGTCGAGGTATCTTCTTAGCGTCTGCAGGACCTGAATTTCCCCTCTATCCTCTGTTATTTAGAGTTTTTCCGCATTTGTCAGATACAGTTGTATTCAGAATCACTGTTATATTCTTGGTAAAGGCTCTTGGCTTATGACTCCAGATCTGTGGGAGGTGCTATACTGTGTTGGATATTTTTGCAACTTATGCTAAAATATCGTACTTCTCTTATTATTAATATTACCTTTGAAGTAAAGTGAGAACTGGTAGCTCGGTATCGTGTGCGATTGGTCAGGCTGGCCTAGCAATGTGCTCGGTGCCATCACGACCGGGTTTTGGGGTCGTGACAAGTTGGTATCAGAGCCTAGGTTGCTAGTCCGCATGAGTCTTGAGCAGGTTATTAGAGTCTTGCGGATCGGTACAGAGACTTCTGTATTTATCCTCAGGAGTTTGTAGACCTTTTAGGAAACACTTCACATTTCTTGAACTCTGTCGTGCGGTTTTGTTGTTCTTAGAACTGAACTCCTGTATTCTATTCTCTCATAGATAGCAAGGACTCGTGCTACAGGACAAGTTGGACAACCACCATTGGCACCAGCTAGAGGCCGTGGTCGCGACCGTTGTCGTGGTCGTGGTAGAGTGGTAGGGGTACTTCCATTAGACCCACTTGTTGCCCCTATCCAGGATCGGCTCCCAGTGGTTGAGGCTCTAGCAGCTCCCGTGCAGGCATCGACAGTGCTTATTGTTATTCCAGGCCTTCAGGAGGCATTGGCCCAGATATTATCTGTTTGTACTGGGTTGGTTAAGGTAGTTCCAGCTACTACTGCAGCAGTGACATTTCATATCGGGGTGTTTATCAGACCCCCGCAGCTCGCACACCAGAGTAGGTTGTCTAGGGACTTCAGATGCCAGAGGCAGTCCCAACTCAGGTAGTTGCACCGACTATTCCAGTTGCACCAATTGCACCCGCCCTAGAGTATGGTATTTCGGTGATGCCTGACGACGAGCAGCATTGATTAGAGAGATTTGGCAGACTTCAGCCGCCTTTATTCAGTGGTACGGAGGGCGAGGATGCCCATGTATTCTTAGATAAGTGTTAGAGGATATTGCGTACAACGGGGATTCTTGAGTCCAGTGGGGTTTCTTTTACTACATTCCAGTTTTCAGGTCCAGCATTCATTTGGTGGGAGGAGTTTGAGAGGCGTACGCTTGCAGGGGTAGCACCCCTTACTTGGAAGCAGTTTTCCACTATCTTTTTAGAGTAGTATGTGCCACAACCCCGCAGAGAGGAGTTGCATCGCCAGTTTGAGTGGCTAGTGTAGGGTGATATGATAGTGACTCATTACGAGTTGAGGTATGCTCAGTTGGCCATGCATGCTATTTGGATGATTCCGACAGATCGGGAGAGGATCAGGAGGTTCATTGATGGCCTCAACTATTCTATTTGTATCTTGATGACCAGGGTGAGAGTATTGGCAGCATCTTTTGAGCAGGTGGTTGATATGGCACACTCTATTGAGGTGGATCGTCATCGTGAGCGAGAGGAGAGCGAGTCCAAGAGGCCTCGAGGTTCTGGCAGTTTTAGTGGTGCTTTATCCAGGGGCAGTTTCATCAGGGCAGAGGTCGTTCATCTTGACCTCCTCAGTCAGGTCGCCCGGAGCATAGTGGAGCTTCTTCTGGCCGTGGCTGTCAGGGTTTCCAGCAAGGCCAGTCTTCAATTAGCGCCCTCCCAGCTCAGAGTTCAGCACCTACTTCTTCGGCCCATGGTTCATCTACGGCGAGGGGTTCCCTTCAGTCCCCTTCTCCAGTGCCAGGTAGTTGTTTTGAGTGTGGCGAGTTTGGCCACATTAGGAGGTAGTGTCCTCGACTTCGCAGGGGTAGGTCTCAGTAGAGGGATCAACCCTCCTCTTCAGCTCCATCTACTTCAGTACCATCTCAGGCTAGTAGGGGTGGAGGTCAGTCTTCTAGAGGTCGCCCCAAGAGTGAGGAGCGATTGTGTGGTGGTTAAGCACGTTTCTATTCACTTCCTGATAGGTGAGATAATATTGCCTCAAATGTAGTGATTACAGGTATAATTTCAGTTTGTCACATAGATGCTTCTGTTTTGTTTGATCCCGGGTCCACATATTCATACGTGTCTTCTTATTTTGCACATCATTTGGATGTGACCCATGGTAGTCTTGATTTGCCTGTTCATGTATCCACCCAGTGGGTGATACGATTATTATGAATCACGTCTATCGATACTGTGTTGTTTCTATTGGGGATCTAGAGACCCGAGTGGATCTGCTATTGTTAGGTATGGTAGATTTTGATGTGATTTTGGGCATGGATTGGCTGTCCCCATTCCATGCTATTTTGGACTGTCATGCCTAGACAGTTATATTGGCTATTCCTGGTATTTCTCAGATTCAGTAGCGGGGTTCGACTGATTATGTCCCTAGCTGTGTGATTTCATTCTTAAAGGTATAGAGAATGGTTAAAAAAAGGTGTTTGTCGTATCTAGCATTTGTGAGGGATGTGGGAGCTGAGACTCCTAGTATTGATTCTGTGCCCGTTGTGAGGGACTTTCCAGATGTGTTCCCATCAGACCTGCCGGGCATGCCGCCGATCAGGGATATCGATTTTGGTATTGATTTGGTACCGGACACTCAGCCCATTTCTATTCCTCCTTACCGTATGGCACCAGATGAGCTGAAGAAATTGAAAGAACAGCTTCATGAGCTTTTAAATAAGGGATTCATTCGCCCTAGTGTGTCACCGTGTAGTGCACCAATGTTGTTTGTTAAGAAGAAAGATGGTTCTATGAGGATGTGCATTGATTATAGACAATTGAACAAGGTAATAATGAAGAACAAGTATCCTCTACCACGCAATGATGATTTATTTCATTAGCTCTAGCGAGTGAGGGTGTTTTCGAAGATTGATCTTCGTTCAGGATATCATGAGCTGAAGATTAGAGATTCTGATACTATGAAGACTACATTCAGGACGAGATATGGGCACTATGAGTTTCATGTGATGTCTTTTGGGCTTACTAATGCCCCAGCCGCGTTCATGCACTTGATGAACAGTGTGTTCCGGCCATATCTGGATTCTATCATGATCGCGTTCATTGATGAAATTCTGGTATTCTCTCGTAGCCAAGAGGAGCTTGCTCAACATTTGAGCGTTGTGTTGCAGAGGTTGAGGGAGGAGAAATTGTATGCTAAGTTCTCCAAGTGCGAGTTTTGGCTCGAGTCGGTAGCTTTTCTGGGTCATGTGGTGTCTTGTGATGGTATTCAGGTTGACCCAAAGAAGATAGAGGCGGAGCAGAGTTAGCGTGCACCGTCCTCAGCTACGGAGATCAAGAGTTTCCTTGGTTTGGCGGGATATTATCACCGGTTTGTTTAAGGATTTTCATCCATTGCTTCTTCTTTGACCAGGTTGACGCAGAAGGGTGCACCATTCGTGTAGTCGGATGAGTGCGAGGAGAGCTTTCAGAAGCTCAAGACAACTTAGACCATAGCTCTAGTGTTAGTCTTGCCATCCGCTTCAGGTTCATATACCGTATATTGTGATGCCTAGAGAGTGGGTATAGGTTGTGTGTTGATGCAGGAGTGTAGAGTAATTGCTTATGCTTCTCGTCATTTGAAGCCTCATGAAAATAACTACCCCGTTCATGATTTGGAGTTAGCTGCCATAGTTCATGCCTTGAAGATTTGGAGGAACTATTTGTACGGCGTGTCATGTGAGGTGTATAATGATCATCGTAGTCTCCAGCATTTATTCAAATAGAAGGATCTTAATTTGAGGCAACGGAGGTGGCTTGAGTTACTCAAGGATTATGACGTTACTATTCTATATCATCCGGGGATGGCCAATGTGGTAGCCGATGCTTTGAGCCGCAAAATAGTTAGTATGGGCAGCTTGGCGTATATTCCAGTTAGGGAGAGACCATTTGCATATGATGTTCAGGCATTGGCCAATCGGCTAGTGAGGTTGGATATTTCAGACCCTAGCAGGGTGTTGGCTTGCGTTGTTTCTCGGTCTTCCTTATATGATCGCATTCGTGAGCGCCAGTATGATGATCCACACTTGCTTGTCCTTAAGGACCGAGTTCAGCATGATGACGCCAGAGATGTTACTATTGATGGTGATGGTGTGTTGAGGATGCAAGGCCGGATATGCATGCCCAATGTTGATTGCCTTCGTGAGTTGATATTGAAGGAGGCTCATAGCTCGCGGTATTCTATCCATCCAAGTGCCGCAAAGATGTATCAGCATTTAAGACAACATTATTGGTGGAGAAGGATGAAGAAGGATATTGTGAGTCATGTAGCACAGTGCCTCAACTGTCAGCAGGTCAAGTATGAGCACCAGAGGCCCGATGGTGTGTTTGAGCGTATTGATATTCCTGATTGAAAGTGGGAAAGGATCACTATGGAATTTGTTAGTGGACTCCCTCGGACAACGAGGAAGTTTGATTCAGTTTGGGTGATTATGGATAAGCTAACTAAGTCAGATCACTTCATTCCTATGTGTACTACATACTCCTCGGAGTGGTTAGTAGAGATATTCATTCGTGAGATTGTGAGATTGCATGGAGTTGCAGTTTCTATCATATCTGACAGAGGTACTCAGTTTACTTCACAGTTCTGGAGGACATTTCAACGTTAGTTGGGCTCATAGGTTGAGTTGAGTACTGAATTTCATCCTCAGACGGACGGACAGTCCGAGCGTACCATTCAGATCTTGGACGATATGTTGCATGCTTGTGTTATTGATTTCGGTGGTTCATGTGCTGATTATTTGCCTCTCGCAGAGTTTGTTTATAACAACATCTACCGATCTAGTATTCAGATGGCGCCGTTTGAGGCTTTATATGAGAGACAGTGTAGATCTCTAGTTGGTTGGTTTGAGCCCAATGAGGCTAGGTTGTTGGGGACATAGTTGGTCCAGGATGTTTTGGACAAGGTGGACATGATTCAGGAGAGACTTCGTACAGCCTAGTCGAACTAGAAGAGTTATGCGGACCGGAAGGTTCGGGATGTGTCTTATTCAGTGGGTGAGAAGGTCTTACTAAAGGTTTTGCCTATGAAATACGTCATGAGATTTGGGAAGAAAGGAAAGCTCAGTCCGAGATTTATTGGCCCTTTTGAAATTCTCAGGAGGATTGGAGAGGTGGCCTATATTCTTGCTTTGCCACCCAGTGTATTGGGAGTTCATCCGGTGTTTCACATATCTATGCTCCGGAAATATGTTGGCAACCCATCGCATGTGTTGGAATTCAATACAGTGCAGCTTGATGATGACTTGACCTATGATGTTGGGTCAATAACTATATTAGGTCGTCAGGTGAGGAGATTGAGGTCCAAGGACATTGCATCAGTGAAGGTTCAGTGGAGAGGTCGGCCTATGGAGGAGGCCACTTGGGAGATCGAGCAGGAGATGCAGAGCATACATCCTCACTTATTTGAGTCTCGTGGTATGTTTCTTGACCCGTTCGAGGATGAACGTTTGCTTAAGTTGGGGAGAATGTGATGACCTGGCCCGTTGTCACAAAAGTTACCGCCCGTTATTCCCTCATTATGTGTTTCATATTTCTATATCTGTATTATAGTCTATCGGGTGAATTTAGATCTTTTCTGGTTGAAAATAAGGCATATAGCCTTTTTGAGTAAAGCTTGTTTCTGAAAAGATAACATGAAGTTGACTATATGGTTAGAGGGCTCGGAATCGAATTCCGATGATTTAGTTAGCTTCGGGAGGTGATTTGTGACTTAGGGGAGCAATTAGAATTGAATTTGGAGGTCCGGTGTAGAAATAGGCTTGAATTGGCTAAGTTGGAATTTTTGAGAAATCCGGTCGATAGGTGAGATTTTGTTCGGGAGTCGGAATGGAATTCCGACAGTTGTTCTTTGTTAGGTGATTTTGGATATGTCTGCAAATTTTCAGGTCATTCGGACATCGTTTGGTCGGGTTTTTCATAGAATGTATGTATCGGAAGTTTTGGTTGAAACTTAGGCTTGAATCCGCCTTAATTTGATGATTCGTGTGTTTAAGGGTATGTTTTTATGATTGGAACAAGTTCAGATGATGATTTAGAGTGGATTTGTATTTTTGGTTGAGGTCCCGGGGGCGTCGAGATATTTTTGCAAGGTGAAACGGAAGAAATTTGGAATTGGATTGTTGGTATTTTTGTTGCAGCAGTGATTTCCACTTCTGCGGAAGCGAGATCGCAGAAGCGGCTCCGCAGAAGCGGATTATGAATCACAGATGTGAGCTTTGGTCTGGCCAGTGAAGATTCCGCAGAAGCGGGTGATTAGTCACAGGGGCATGCCCGCATAAGGGGCAATGGTCCGCAGAAGCAGAAAATAGCGGAGTGGGGAACCTCGCAGAAGCGGGGGAATTTCTACTAAAGCGGCCTCACATGAACAAGTGTATAACCACAGAAGCGGTAAGTGGCTTTAATGAAATGTCGCAGAAGCGACTCAAAATCCACAGAAGCGGTCACGTGGAAGCGGTACTGTAGACGCAGAAGCAAAAAATGTCTGGGGTTTAAGGAACAGTGCTGGTTCGAATTTCAGAAGCACTAACTCATTTGGGGCTTCGAACTTAGAGGTGAATTTGGTAATTTTGAGGAGGAAAGTGAGAATTATCATTAGGTAAGCCCTCATGGACCCAAATTATGTTAATATATTGATAAACCATATATTTACTCTGATATTGGAGGAATTAAGGTGTAAAAAATGAGGGATTTTGCTCTAAGCCTGGGAAATAGATAATTGAAGATTTGAATGGGCAAACAGATTCCGATTTTAATAAACTTTATATATATGGACTTGTGGCGAGATAAGGATTCTAAAAATGTGACTTTGGTAATTTTTCGAGAAGCGGGCCCAGGGGTCAGGTTTTGGCAACTTCGTGTTTTTGGGTGTAATTTGAGTTATTTCGATTGGGTTATGTTCCTTTAGTCTATTTTGATGTATTCCTATTGGATTTGGTCAGATTATGCACCCGTGGAGGCCGATTCTCGTGGCAAGGGCATTGCGGGCTAGTTTTCGAGCCGAGTCGAGGTGAGTTATGACCTAAGGGTTTGAAACCCCAGTATATCACCATGTGACGCTGTATTGAGGCGAGACACGTACTCTACTGTGAGTGCGGGGTCGATTGTGATTCGGGACAATGGCTTAGTCCGACTGTGTAGTATTATACTGTTTTGTTGGCTATAAATGAACAGGTAAACCTCCTACTTGGATGGTTGTGGATATATTTAGGCTGTAAGCCAGTATTTGGATCCCGTAAGGATTGTTATCATTGCTCCTATGATTATATCATGTTATCCTGTTATCAGTCCTGAGCTAAACACTGTCTAAAATGGTTTTCCAAACTCTGGTATTTATGAACACTGTTTTTTACTGTTATTGATAAAAAGAGATTTCAAAATGATATTTTCTGCGCCTGTGAGGCTTGCATTGCATTTAGCTGGACTGGTAGTGGATTGGGATGCACACCGTAGCATATCACTAATATTGCACTGAACCCCACAGTTAGTGCGGGTACCCCAAATGGATCGGGCTACGCGCCGTAGCGGTCATGTTCATGCATCTGCATTGCATTTAGATATACCTGTTGTACTGCATAGTTGTTATTGCTTATTCTGAGACTTATACAGTTGAAAATGGTAAAAGAAGGTTATTATATAACTTTTCTTAGTGAATTATTGGGTATTTTTACCTTCAATGTCTTTATCCGTGCTTATTACCACTGAGTTGGAAGTACTCACACTACTCCCTGCACCTTGTGTGCAAATCCAAGTACATCACAACAAGGATGACTCCCCAGCTGCATCAGAGATCATACCGGACTGTCGAGGTATCTGCTTAGCGTCCGCAGGACCTAACTTTCCCTTCTATCCTCTGTTATTTAGACTTTTTCTGCATTTGTCAGATACAGTGGTATTCAGTATGATTGTTCTATTCTTGGAAGAGGCTCTTGGCTTATGACTCCAGATCTGTGGGAGATGTTATACTATGTTGGCTATTTTTGCAACTTATGCTAAAATATCATACTTCTCTTATTATTACTATTACTTTTAAAGTAAAGTGAGAGCTGGTAGCTCGGTATTGTGTGCGATTGGTCAAGATGGCCTAGCAATGTACTGGGCGCCATCACGACCACGTTTTGGGGTCGTGACATTTTCTTACCTTCAGTTATCATTTATTGTTATGACTCACTGAGTTGGATGTACTCACTCTACTCCCTGCACCTTGTTTGCAGATACAGGGATCCAGGAGGGTAGTTCATATATATATATATATATATATTGTGCTGCTATTTCAGCTCACTATGGAGTTATCGAGGTAGTTGTCGGCGTCCGCAGGACCCGATTTTCTCCTTCTTTCTATCTCTTGTACTTCTGCTTTGGACTTGGTTGTATAGGATATTATTCAGTGGTTTAGAGGCTCAAACATGTGACACCAGATCTTGCTGGGTTGTTATTTTAGTTGTTTTGATTTCCGCACTCTTATCATTATTGTGAAAACAGGAAATTTTACCTAAATTGGAATATTTGAAATAATAATTTGATTGATTAACGGGTAATGGTCAGGCTTGCCTAGCAATGTGTTAGGCAATCATGCCCGTTGTTTGGATCGTGACAATTCGTCATAGTAGACAACATTAAGCTAACAAAACAAAGTTATCGTTTATTACAAGCTCATCTGAAAACTAGTTGTATTGTCTAGCTCAAAGTATATAAAGTACTCAAGGAGTGTTCTTTTAGCATACTTGTTCGAAAGTTAGATTGCCTCTGCCGACTCGTTAGGTGGCTGACTGCATATGAATTTCCCCACAGCAGCTGCGAAGTGAACCTATAAGAAACATTATATTGAATTAGTATTTTGAAATTTATATAAAAGTAAATCAAAATACTTAATGATAAGTAAAAAACTTATATGTATAGTCTAGGCACGACCCTAGACCCATATTTTTGAATCAGTCTCTTTCTTCTTGTTTAAATACGAGTTTCATTGAATCGCTAATCTTGATTCCTTGGTATCATAAAGCTGTTCGGTGGCTTTGGTGACTATCCTCATGGTACTATTACTCTGGATGAACTTCGATACAGAGAATAACTTGGATAAAGTAGCTGAGAGAGTGTGTCTTTTGATCAATTGTCGTTCTCGTTAGCGACAATGATGTTGAGACTGCAATGATATGTGTTTCAACTAAAGATGGTATAGGCAGGAATTTTAACATTTCCTAAGTAGATAAAAGAAGAGGTAATAGAGGAATTCTAAAGTTCAATTTCCTAGAGGAATAGGAGTTTAATTGGGAGCGACAACGGTGATGGTGATGGAATATTTTCCGTTGGTCATGGTTGTTCCGATGAAATGGGGATCATAAGACTTATGATGACAAAGATCATAGGAAATTTTATTCTCAACTTTCTTCCAAGTCTGATCCATACAAGCTTAGTGGGACATTGGTGATATATTCTTCGGATTCAGATAAATGATTTGTCTGACAAAAGTACGGAACTACTACTCAAAAGAATGAAAGCTAAAACATTTTTCTTGCTAAAATGTTTTACAAAAGTGGGACCCAATTCTAACATTTAAATTTTTTTATTATTAATTTAAATATTATATAAAATATAAATAAATTTGAATCAAATTTAGTGATATATATATATATATATATATATATATATATATGTAATTACACAATATTATGCACTGAGAATAAGTGTATGAGGTACTACCGTATCGAATATAGCTCATATATATAATATATGTATTTATGCTATATTATGCACTAAGTATAAGTATATTAGGTAATACCGTATCGAATACAACTTATACATATATATTATATGTAATTACGCTATATTATGCACTGAGTATAAGTGTATTAGGTAATACCGTATCGAATATATATATATATATATATATATATATATGTATGTATGTATGTATGTACTTATGCTATATTATGCACTAAGTATGGGACGATCCGATCTGTCGTCACATGAGTTACCGCCCCGTTTCCCCCTCATTGTGTTGCTTCATATTTCTATATTAGTATTAGAGTCTATCGGGTGTAATTGAATTGAATTTGGTTGAAAATAAGGCATATAGCCTCTTAGAAGGAAGCTTGTTTTAGAAAAGTCAACCGAAAGTTGACTATATGGTTAGAAGGCACATATGCGAATTCTGTTGATTTAGATAGCTTCGGGGGATGATTCATGACTCGAGAGAGTGATCAAAATCGAATTTGGAGGTCCGGTGTAGATATGGGCTTTTAATTGGCGAAGTTGGAATTTTGGCGAAATCCCGTTGATGGGTGAGATTTTGACCCGGGAGTCGGAATGGAATTCCGAGAGTTGCACTAGCTTCGTTGGGTGATTTTGGATATGTCTGCAAATGTTCAGGTCATTCGAACATCGTTTGGTCGGGTTTCGGATTGAATGTTGGTTTCGAAAGTTATAGTTGAAACTTAGGCTTGAATCCACCTTGATTTGATGATTTTTGTGTTTAAGGACGTGTTTGTATGATTGGAACAAGTTCGTATGGTGTTATGGAATGCGTTGGAATGTTTGGTTGAGGTCCCAAGGGCGTCGGGGTTATTTCGGGTATTCAAACGAACGCTTTTTGGTTGGAAATGGGATCAGATTTGCTGTATTAATGTTGCAGAAGGTTTGTTCTTCGCGATCGCGGGTGTGATGTCGCAATCGCATAGTTGTTTTTGGCAGTCAGATTTTTGTACTTTTCATTCGCGTAAGTGGGTTCGTGATCGTGGAATGTTGGGCAGAAGTGCATCGCGATCGCAGTGTCAGGTCCGTGATCGCGTACTTGTGGAATTTAAAGCATCACAATCGCGTGAAGAAAGTTGCGATCGCTTATAAGGAATTTGGGGACCTTGGATTTTGTTCTTCGCGATCGTGGGAGTTGGGTCGCGATCGCGATTAAGCATTTCAGGACCTGGGGAGAATGGTTAAAAATATTTGATCCGCGATTTTGGGTCATTTTCCCTCCATGTTTGGTCATTAGGAGAGTTTCTTGGTGGAGAATAAAGAGTGTTTCGTTGGGAATCAATTGAAGGTAAGTTTTATGAGTTAAATTCATGATTTTATCAAAGAATCTTTCATTAATTCTTTGAATTTGGGTATAAGTTGAAGAATTTAGGACTTGAATTTTTGCTATGTAAAATTAGGATTTGGTGGCTCATTTGAACTCTATTTTTATAATTTTATATGTACGTACTCGTGGCGAAACGCTGAGTCCGAAAATGTGAGTTTCATAATTTTTCGAGAAGCGAGCCGGGGGCTCGGGTTTTGCTAGTTTCGAGATTTTTCTTATATTTCGATTGTTTTCAATTGGATGTTGTTCCATTAGCCTAATATGATGTATTTTTACTAATTTTGGCTAGTTTCAACGCGCATGGAGGCCAGTTTGAGCAGCAAGGGCGTCGTGGGCTAGAGTTTTCGACGGATCGAGGTGGGTAATACTTGTAAATGATGTCCTAATGGTTTGAAAACCCCGGACTTGCACATCATAGTGCTGTATTGAGGTGACTTGCACACCGGATAATGGGCGTGGGGTAGAGCACCATTGGGGATTGTGACTTTGTCCGTCCCATCTAATAAAAACACTACCTAATTGCTTGAAATTGAATTGACACCCTAATAAAGATATTAAATATCATGAACTGGACTGATTATCATGTTTTGGGGCTTCGTGCCGAATATTTGAATCCTTTAGGGATTGGTATAACTGTCTTGGCAATACTGTGTATATTTTCATATCAGTCTAAGGTTTTTAAAAATGGTATTTTGCTACTCAACATTTTTATAAGATTTGAAAATTTAAACAAGGCTTTGATGACATTTTAGCTGTGAGCTGTTATGATACTGTTGCCCAAGGGGCTTATATGCATTCATGACTATGCATGGATCTAGATGCACACCGCAGCGGTAGTAATATTGATATTGCTCTCGGGCTGTAGGAGCCCCTCCGGAGTTTGAACCCCTACAGTGAGCGCGGGCGCCTTTGCATGGATCGGGTTGTACATAATAGCGTCATGTGCATTGCATTGCATACATACATTGGTTTTACTAGTACTATGCGGAATGACATTTAGCACTAATACATTACTGGCATACATGTGTTATCTGCCTTATTAACTAGATACCTTGGTGGAAATTGTTAAGGTGTGCTGAGCCCAGGGGGACGATTTGAGTTCAGGCTTGCACTGTTTGAGGTTGTACCCAGGTATTGAACTCTTAATAATGATGGAAAGAGATGTTAAAAATAGATTTCAAAAATTGACTCACTTATGTTAAAAAGGAATATCATGAAAGTGTACGTCAGTTTAGAAGATGATTCTGTATTTTATAGCATGAGATAGTGCTTTGTGTGGTTTTCTTTTTCTTAGTATTATTTACTTTTATTATTGCGGAGTTGGAAGTACTCACTGGACTCCCTACACCATGTGTGCAGATTCAGGTACTTGGAAGCTTAGATGAGCTTGGAGCTGGTGTAGAGCTCTATTTGGGATCGTTGAGGTAGCTGCCTAGCATCCACAGGACCCGACACTCCCAATATTACTCTGATGTTTGTTTATTCCACATACTCTCGGACTTGTGGAGTTACTTATAGTATTGTATTGATATCCTGATAGATTCTCTTGTCTCGTGACCCCAAGTCTTTGGGAAGCTATGTTATTGTTGGAAGGTTTCGGGATATTATTATAACTATCACTTTATTTTGGTTTCCTTCACTGTTAATGACTTAAAATAAATGATTTTGAGCTCTAAGCTCGGGTTGAGAGTGCATTTGGTCGGGCTTGCCCAGCCGTTGGGTTGGGCACTATCACGACTGGGTTTGGGGTCGTGACAAGTTGGTATTAGAACCTAGGTTACTAGGCCTTAAGAGTCTTGAGCCGGTTAGTAGTGTCTCACAGATCGGTACAGATACGTCTGTATTTAGCCTAGGGAGGTTGCAGACCTTTTAGGAAACACTTCACATTCTAGTAATTATTATCGTGCGAACTTGATTTAGCTTGAGATATAATTCTTGAAATTCCTTCCACACGCCTGTATGCGCACTTGAGCGCTTAGTATTATATTTTCCTTGATAGCTTGTGATTCTTCGATTGAGGGGCGAGATATTATCTCCATGAGTTCATGTTGGGCCATTCGGGAGGACTTGAGGCTGGATCCTTTCCTATGGCTTGAGCACCGAGGTGTTGATTTCGCGAGCTGGCATTATGAATTTATATGATAAGAATTGTCCCAAATTGTGGAAATGGCAGCTTGATAATGGGTGAGCTGTAAGGTGTTCGATTATTTTTATGATCTATTGTGTAGCCCCCAGCTATGGGCGTGGAGAATAATTTCATATCTCTTAGTGGAAAGGTAAAGTGCATTACGTGTGGTAGTGTGTGTTCAGACTCAGGAAGACCGAATTGGCTGTGTTATGTGTATTATGGTGAAAGGTATTTGATATGTGTTATGATTCGAGCAGGTGCAACGCATGTCCATGTATCAATTTTGATAATATAATTCGTGTAGTGTTGAGATTAATGTTTTTGGTATACATTGTGATGCTTTTCTCGAGTTGTGGACGTGTTATTAGGATGGTTTTGGTGATTCTCTGGCAGGTGGATAGGCCAAAATACAAAGGAAACTCTGCCGAATTTTTGGAAAATTTGGGACTTAGAAAAGATTTTTGCCACCTGAAGAGTGGGTTTAACTGTTGTGTGTGGATGAATGCAAGAATTGCAGAAGAGTTAAGAATTCTGATGATTCGAGTTTCTGCCAAAGCTTGTAATTGACTTGAGTTTAGTCTCACTATAACATTGTGGAATCATTAGAGTAAAGTGCTAGGAGTTGTTAAGAGTGCCTTGTTTATGTCTTCGAGCCAAGTTGGGGAGGTTCCTACTGATTAGCTGATTGCACTATCACGTGCTATGTTGGTTTTGTCTTGATGTACGTGGGTGTATCAATTCTGGTTGCGAAATTGAGCCGACAATGGTGAGTGTGAAGGGAAATTTTGATATAGGTTGTATGGTGCATCGTAGGTGTGAATAGATATTAGGATGTTTTGAGTTTCTATTGATAAAGAATGCTCAGTGCATAGAGCAGAAAGATGGTTGTTTGTATATGTATGAAATCATGTTCTGCGGTGTCAGAGTTCTAACAAGGCAGAAGTGGTTCTGTTCAATAAGACAGATGAATTACCGCTGAATAAGGGCTAATGACTCCAGAGAATGGTTTTGCGATGTTCAAGATTTTGCATGTAACAGTCAGGTGTCTTAAGATTGTGTATGTGACTAAAGACTGTGGTTTCGTTAGAAGAGATCAAGACTTGTGGTATGTTATGTTAATTTTGGCATTCTATGTATCTGTATTGGATGGTAATGATAACGAATTCAGAATCGCAGGAAGTTCTTCAAAATAAAGTATTGTAGAATGTGGTACTTCGGGGAAACATTTGAGAGAATATTCAGTGGCCTATGGGTCTTTGACCGTTTGGTCTTATGTATGAGTCTCGTATGGCAACCTGAGTTGAGTTATTGTGGTGTTACATTAAAGGTGAATATTAAATAAAAGATGAATCAGAAAGGAAATTAGGATAAATGGAATAACTTGAAAATAAACAAGTGGTATGATAAGGATACGATTAATTCCAGGTATGTGATCGGAGTAATGAGTCTTTTAGGCATTGTGCAGCAAAGCTCTTGAGTGCTGGCAGTTGTGTAGTTTAGTGTGGGTAAAAGGATTCAGTCCTGGCAGTTTAGGTTGTGCAATGGAATTGGGAGAAAGAGTTCGTGATGTACTTTACCGTGGTTTGAAAATGTGTATATTTCCTATTGGTATGCGAAGCATGGAATGTGTAATGATTTTCTTCTATATGCGATCATGAAACTTTTTGACTAGTTGAGTGTGTCGATGTTTGCGGCGCAGGAGGGGGATAGAAGTTCCCATTTTATCTTACTCTGGTATAGTATATACGGTGTGGTATAGAAAGTTTATATTGGCATGCTCAAGGTTTTGGATCAGTTCATAATAATGGGAAGTCATTGAAATTCTTGAGCCGCGCGGGCAGGTGCAGATAATTTAAGAATTGATGTTTCTGGTGACTAAAGAAAATGGTACTGCTATTCTAGTGATTTGACGGGGTATATGTTCAAATGGGCAAGGTAATGTAAACTGATAATATCCGGTGGTATTGCGGTATTCTCTTATTGGATCGACTGTGATGATTAAGTTCTTGATTGCATAGGGAAATTTCTGAATGTCTTTCATGGTATGAATGGATGTTTGATATGTGTTAGGTATTCGTACGGCGTAGTGTGGGCTCAGCCATAGTGATTCATGTATTATATACGTGTTGGAGACTAGAAGTTCTCGTGATCCACCTATGTAGTGGATATATATTATTTGTATCAGCACCATTAGCGGTTATTGGAAATTGGAATCCCTAGTGGATCTTTCTTTGTTTGATATGTTAAATTTGTGTTATGATATTAGATTGGAGACTGGTTATCACAATTCAGAATGTCTAGACTAATGTAATATGGACTATGTAAGAAAATGCTACAGGTTGCGTGGCAAGATGCATCGGATTGTGTTCTAACAAGGTGGTTTTGTATCCCAAGGACCAGTGGACGACTGGCAGGTATTGCTTTGTTAATTAGGCCTTCGTGGCAGATGTCAGTGCAGAGGTTTCTACCATTGATTCAGTTCCAATATTGAGGAACTTATCGGATGCGTTTCGTGTGGCCGAGCATAGGACTATATAAGTTATTTTAATGAGCAAATTTGACTAGATGTGCATTTCCTTTTTGTGAGGTATATATGTGTGGATCGGGTGGCACGCCGCCACGAGTATGGTATTTAGAGTGGGTGGCACGCCTCCACGGGTATGATATCTGGATCGGGTTGCACGGCGCAATAGTGTAATGTGCAAAATAGTCTTATTTATATGTTACCTTGTATGCATTACTTCCTGGCTTCTGAGGAAAAGTCCGTATTGGGTATTGCTCAGCGAATAGCACATCGGTTATGTCCTTTCAAGATTCGATAGTGTATATTAATTGTATCACCGTGGGTGTGATTGATTGCTTGAGTTCAAACCTAAATCTGTGCGTGGCTAACTGTTTTGAGCATTGTGACTTGAGGTGCTTCATCAGTAATAGTGTTTGGACAGAATCATGAGTTGTGGCAAGGCCACGTGATGTTATGACCATTCGAGGAGGATTCAGTTACCTTATTTCTATGTTGCGAGATGGGATCTCAGTTCTATTGTGACAATATGGAGGAAATGGAATTACAACTCTTTAGTTGAGCCAGTTGTCATGACTTGACTGTGTTCAGACTGTTTCTTATTGGAGCATTTGTTGTGCACGTTGTGGCTTAGGCCAGTATTGAGGTGTCATATCACTAGAGTGGTGTGTTACGGTTGGGATGATCGTTGGATCCCTTAATAAGTGCTAGTATATGTGATTTCAGCTGGTTAGAAAGGTAATATCGAGGTTTGGCTCCAAAATCTGTTGTGGTATTTGTTAAAAGGGAAAGGTATTCATGAATGGTTGACCTTAGAGATGTGTTCGGTATATCGCGTGTTTCGGTTGTCGTAGGTAGTATATGAAGGTGTTAGAATAAGACTTTAGCTAATGAAAAAGGTTTTTATGTTGGTATTTGGTTATTGCGGGCAATTGCTGTGGATAGATGCCATCGTCTCGAGTGTTTGATTTGTGTAGCATATCATATGGTCTCACCTGGAGTGGAGAGTAAGGGTTATTACAGTTTGTTTGGGTTTATTCTGAGAATAGACGCGGGGTTCTAATTTGGTGTATGATTTTGGGAAGTGCATTTGGTTTATGGTTTGGATGGGCTGTGAAATTTCAGCTGTATTGTGTTATCAGACTTATGTTATAGGGTGACGTGGGATCACCCCGAGTATATGCTTGGTAAGGTCATTTAGCTATTGGGTTGCTTCTAGTACCACTCTGGGTCCGCTCGAGGATGAGCGTTTGTTTAAGTTGGGGAGAATGTGACGACCCGACTTGTCGTTACGTGAGTTACCACACCGTTTCCTCCAAATGTGTTGCTTCATGTTTCTATATCAGTATTAGAGTCTATTGGGTGTAATTGAATTGGTTTTGGTTGAAAATAAGGCACATAGCCTCTTAGAAGGAAGCTTGTTTTAAAAAAGTCAACTGGAAGTTGACTATGTGGTTAGAAGGCGCGGATGTGAATTCTAGTGATTCGAATAGCTTCAGGGGATGATTCATGACTCGGGAGAGTGATCAAAATCGAATTTGGAGTCCGGTGTAGAAATAGGCTTGAATTGGCGAAGTTGGAAATTTGTCAAAATTCGGTTGATAGGTGAGATTTTGACATGGGAATTCAAATGTAATTCCGAAAGTTACAGTAGCATCGTTCGGTGATTTTGGATATGTGTGCAAAGTTTCAGGTCATTCGGACATCATTTGGTTGGGTTTTTGATTGAATGTAGGTTTCGAAAGTTATAGTTGAAACTTAGGCTTGAATCTGCCATGATTTGATGATTTTTGTATTTAAGGACATGTTTTTATGATTTGAACAAGTCGTATGGTGTTATGGAATGTGTTGGCATGTTTTGTTGAGGTCCCGAGGGCCTCGGGGTGATTTCAGGTGTTCAAACGGACCCTTTTTGGTTGGAAATGGGATAAGATTTGTTGTATTAATGTTGTAGAAGGTTTGTTCTTCGCGATTGCGGGTGTGATGTCGCGATCGCATAGTCATTTTTGGCAGGTCAGATTTTTTGTTCTTCGTGTTCGCATAAGTGGGTCCGCGATTGCAGAATGTTGGGCAGGAGTGCATTGCGATCGCAGTGTCAGGGTCGCAATCGCGTACTTATGGAATTTAAAGCATTGCGATCGCGTGAAGAAAGTCGCGATCGCGTAGAAGGAATTTGGGGACCTTGGATTTTGTTTTCCGCGATCGCGGGAGCTAGGTCGCAATCACGATTAAGCATTTCAGGACCTGGGCAGAATGGTTAAAAAGATTTCATCCGCATTTTTGGGTCATTTTCCCTCCATGGTTGGTCATTGGAGAGCTTCTTGGTGGAGAATAAAGAGGTTTTCGTTGAGAATCAATTGAAGGTAAGTTTTATGTGTTAAATTCACGATTTTATCAAAGAATCTTCCATTAATTCTCTGAATTTGGGTATAAATTGAAGAAATTATGGCTTGGATTTTTACTATGTTAAATTGGGATTTGGTGGCTCATTTGAACTCCGATTTGGATAGATTTTATGTGTACGGACTCATGGTGAGATGAGGATTCCAAAAATGTGAGTTTCATAATTTTTCGAGAAGCAAGCCCGGTGCTCGTGTTTTGCTAGTTTTGAGATTTTTCTTATATTTCGATTGTTTTCGATTGGGTGTTATTCCATTAGCCTATTATGATGTATTTGTATTGATTTTGGCTAGTTTCGATGCCTGTGGATGCCGGTTTGAGGAGAAAAGGCGTCACGGGCTAGAGTTTTTGCCGGATCGAGGTGGGTAATACTTGTAAATGATGTCCTAAGGGTTTGAAAACCCCGGACTTGCACATCATAGTGTTGTATTGAGGTGACTTGCATGCCGGATAACGGGCGTGGAATAGAGCACCATTGTGGATTGTGACTTGGTCCGTCCCGTCTAATAAAAACACTACTGTAAGGCCCCGTAAAAAAAACATTTGTGCTTAAAACCTAGTAGCCCGTAGTGTAATGGTCCGAATAATGTTTTAGGAATGCGTATAATTCTTCGTAGCGAGCAAGCTCGCCGCGGTTCGGACCCCTGGTAGTGATTTAAGCTTTGAAAATTGAAAGAATAAAATTTTCCAGAAAATATCGATTCTGCGGTCAAGAATGTGATCGCAGATCTGCTATGCTGACCGCATTCCTACCGCAGAGTGTAACAGAATATTTTCCAAATTTTGTGTTGAAAATGCGGTCCAATATGTGATCGCATAACGGAAATGCAGACATCAGATCCATCGCATAATTTCTTGAGGATTTTTGAGTGTCAATTATGCGGTGCATTCTGCGACCGCAGAACACGAATGCGGACCGCATTTTGGTCGCATGTCGTGACAGAACAGGTGAATTTTTGGAGGCAATTATGCAGTCCATTATGCGAACCGCATGTTGATTCTATGATCGCAGATGCGACCACAAATTTGACTCAGCCCAGATTTTTATAAAATTTTAACCCGATTGATTTTTTGATAAAACATCTCAAACCTTTATTTTCTCATATTTTTTTAGCAAAACAAGAGAGAGGAAAGAGAGATTCTAGAGAGAGAAAACTAACCATATTCAAAGATCATTTCTAATCGCTTGGTCCGGAAGATCCTAGGGCAAGTGTCATCTTCCCCAATCTCTACAGGTAAAAGCCCTAGCCACTTTCTTTAATTTTCAGTTGTCAAAGGGAAAGAAAGATTTTCATGCATTAGCTTTTGAAAATAGCATTTAACACTCATGCATGTTCTTTGAACTTGAAATTTAGTAAAACGGAGTGGGTAGGAGTAAGAGTTTGCAAAAACGGAAGCTGGCAACATAGGATAACTTGGGTGAACTTAAAGTAGGATATTGAAGGAAGTAAATTCGACTCCAGCTATGTATGGCTAACTTTGATCCTTGTGAAATCGCCCTTATGTGTACAGTTCATTTGGTATGTGATAATTTTAAGAATTGTTGTGTAATTATTTGATTTAGTTGTTGGGTATTCAATTGATTTGAACTATGTGTTGTGTGGTATGGGATGTGAATCAAAAGATGAAAAAGGAAGTCATAATTGGTAAAGAAATTGAGAACAATAGTAGTGATGACATACTTGGCTTCTTGTGGGAAACTAATGAAACAACTCGTATTGTGATAAACTGTTGAACAAAATGGTATGGATACTCTTGGATATGGAAATACTGTAACTTTGTTGTGACACCGTCCTGAAAGGAATTTGGAAACATTAAAAAATGTGTAATTTTCTTATTGCACTTGTTTGTGATCTTGTGTGATGCTCTTGTTTGCTGTTTGTGACTGTTGTGATTTGAAACTGTACGATGGGATCGGGTTTTGTGCAACAACACGAAGCAATAAGGTGTGGGTTGGGGTGATAAGGGTGGCCGAGGTAATAAGGGTGGAAAGCGATCGAAATCGCCATTGAAATTGATATGAAATCATTGATGTGAAATTATGAAAGGAGACAGCAGGAAAGTTTGCAACTTGTGGGGCACTAATTGCCCCTTTGTTTGACTTGATTGTGCTTTCCATGTATATTTGGTTGTTGCCTTCCTTCTTGATCTTTATTTGTACCTGGGCTGAGGACTACTTGAAACGAAGTATATGTGGGAACGTGATTGGCTAGCTTTGTTATTTCTTGGTGTAATCGTTGGTTGTTTTATTATCGTGATTTATTAGTTTAATGGCTTGAGTTTACTTGGGACAAAGCTTGTCCATACATACCAGTACAATTCCAGTGTACTGACATCCCTTTTGCCTGGGACGCTACATTCGTGTTATGATTGTAGGTGGATCCGTAGCAGGTTCTTCAGCTCGTTGGCTGTAGCACTTTTCACCTTCCACTGGCCATTTTGTTGAGCCCCTTTCCTCTCGGGGCCCTGCGTGGCTCATGCCACCTCTATTTTGGATCTTCGTTTTGATTTTGTAAGGTATAGCTAGAGCCTTATTTTCAGCAAGTATTGTATCATCCTTTGCATCCTAGAGGCTCCGTAGACAATAAATTTTGGGATTATGGTCTATGTATATATGTGTCGGGCGTTGTAATTTGTAAACCTATTAAGAAGTTAAGTGTGTTGTTATGTTTTGTTAAAAGTGTGATTTCAGTTATAAATTTGTAAATGCTTTGGTTTGTAAGTAATGAACAACACAGGGGTAACACGTGGGTTAGGAAAGGCACCTAGGTCCGCTTGGCTGGGGCTACCCGGTCAGGCGCCAGTCATGCCCCTCGATTTGGGGCGTGACAAGTACCTAATTGCTTGAAATTGAATTGACACCCTAATAAAGATATTATTTATCATGAACTGGACTGATTATCGTGTTTTGGGGCTTCGTGCCGAATATTTGAATTCTTCAGGGATTGGTATCACTGTATTGGCAATATTGTGCATATTTTAATTTCTGTCTAAGGTTCTAAAAAATAGTATTTTGCTACTCAGCATTTTTATAAGATTTGAAAACTTAAACAAGGCTTTGATGAATTTTTAACTGTGAGATATTATGATACTGTTGCCCAAGGGGCTTATATGCATTCATGACTATGCATGGATCGGGCTGCACGCCGCAGCGAGAGTGATATTGATATTACGCTTGAGCTGTAAGAGTCCCTCCAGAGTCTAAACCCCCACAGTGAGCGCGAGTGCCTTTCCATGGATCGGGCTATATGCCATAGCGTCATGTGCATTGCATTGCGCACATACATTGGCTTTACTTGTACTACGTGACATGACATTTAGCACTCATATATTACTGGCATACATGTGTTATCTGCCTTATTGACTAGATACCCTGGTGGAAATTGTTAAGGAGTGCTGAGCCCAGGGGGCTGATTTCAGTGCAGACTTGCATTGTTTAAGGTTGTACCCAAATATTGTACTCTTAATAATGATCGAAAGAGATGTTAAAAAGAGATTTCAAAAATCTACTCATTTATGTTAAAAAGGAATATCATGAAAGTGTACTACAGTTTAGAAGATGATTCTGTATTTTATAGCATGAGATAGTTCTTTGTGTGGTTTTCTTTTCCACAATATTATTTAATTTTATTACCGCTGAGTAGTAAGTACTCACTCAACTCCCTGCACCATGGGTGCAGATTCAGGTACTTGGAATATTAGCTGAGCTTGGAGCTTGTCTAGAGCTCCATTTGGGATCGTCGAGGTAGCTGCCTGGCGTCCGCATGACGCGACACTCCCCTTATTACTCTGCTATTTGTTTATTCCGCGTACTCTCCGACTTGTAGAGTTACTTATAGTATTGTATTGATATTATGATAGAATCTCTTGGCTCGTGACCCAGGTCTTTGGGAAGTTACGTTGTTTTTGGAAGGTTTCGGGATATTATTATAACTATCACGTTATTTTTGTTTTGTTCACTGTTAATGACTTAAAATAAATGATTTTGAGCTCTAAGCTCGGGTTGAGAGTGAATTTGGTCGGGCTTTCCTAGCCGTTGGGTTGGGCACCATCACGGCCTGGTGTGGGGTCATGACAAAGTATAAGTGTAGTAGGTAATACCGTATCGAATATAGCTTATATATATACATATATGTGGGCATGATTTTTGTGATTTTTGTGTTATTTTTATCTTAAATTTGCATTTTTGTGTGCGTGTTTATTTATTTAAATTAGTAAAATACAAAAAATATATATTAGGTTTTGCATTTTTAGTGTTTGATATCGAAATTATGTGATTTACATTTTTAAGTGATATGTAATTATGTACGATAATTGTAGTGAAAAATTTAATTGTGTTACAAGTTAATATATATATATACATATATATATATATATATACACTTAGAGAAAGCAATTAATAGGGGAACATGGTGTAAATTCTAAAAACGACCGTCCAGGTCGTTACAATATATATAATATATGTAATTATGTTGTACTATACACTAAGTATAAGCGTATTAGGTAATATACCGTATCAAATATAGCTTATATATGTAATATATGTAATTACACTATATTATGCACTAAGTATAAGCGTATTAGGTAATACCATATCGAATACAACTTTATATATATATATATATATATATATATATATATATATATATGCACTTACACTATATTATGCACTAAGTGTAAGTGTATGTCACGACCCCAGTTCACCCTCCACGAATATGTCATGATGGCACCTAGTCCCTACGACTAGGTAAGCCTAACAATGCGGAAGATAACCATAATTTTAGAAAAAAGTAAAATAAATTGAATTAGTAAATAAAAATGGCTAGGTGTTGCTTGGCATGTCCCATAACAATTCTCAAAGTTAACAACATTTCCCAAAACCTGGAAACTCACATATCTCAAGTTAAGGGATACATAAGAGGCTCTGACTCAAGAAATAACTATACAAGGAGAAAATACTAGAAGAACTATACTTAATTACAAAAAAGCGGGAAAGGGACTCCTCGGTCTGTGGACGTAGCAGATATACCTCGAAGTCTCTACCGATTTTCCTGCTTCCAAGGCTGACAGAACTGAACGGGAGTACCTGTATCTGCACAACAAAAATATACAGAAGAGTAGCATGAGCACACCAGAGTAGTGCCCAGTAAGTATCAAGACTAAACTCGATGGAGTAGTGACGAGGAACAGTCATGACACCTACCGGTCAATAAATAGTATAACAGAAATAATAGAGATGATTATCTAAATATGTAAAGACTTCCTAGATAAATAAGAATTCTACAAATCACAATAAGGATAACAGACAATAAGTAAAATCAAAAAATACAATAAATGATAATACAAAAATAACGACAGAAATCACAATCCAAATCCTGAAATTACAACACAACAAGGACAAACAAGTCGCTAATCATTATTCTGCAATGATGCTTACATAAGGTCTTTCCAACTCGTTCCAGAATCCTACCACAACCTCTAAGACTAGCCACAACTCATGAAGAACCCATCATCTAAAGTCTAACACTTGGCATCTTGTGCCACATCAATAACACGGTCATGCTAACAACTAACTAGTCAACTAGGATTACTCTCACATATATAATGGGTAAACGATGGTATATCCCTACCCTTAGCCAAATCAGAAGGGTTTCATCCTTATAGGAGGGTCCACCTACGTGTATGCTTGTGCAGGTGTATCTAACTTGAATCCTGCCAACTAGTAAGTATAAGAAATGGAATGACTAGCACCCGATTCATTCACCCCGGATAGAATCAATAAAAATATTAGTCAGAACACAATGAGTTTAAGGGGATCTTCCGGGAATCGAAATCGTAGTCAATCATACCAACAATAGAGGATCTCCCGGGAATCGAACCCATAGTCCATCATAACAATAATAGAGGATCTCTCGGGAATTGAACCCGTAGTCCATCATAACAATAACAGAGGATCTCCTGGGGATCAAACCCATAGTCCATC
This sequence comes from Nicotiana noctiflora, assembly GCA_032618575.1. NCBI lineage: Eukaryota > Viridiplantae > Streptophyta > Magnoliopsida > Solanales > Solanaceae > Nicotiana > Nicotiana noctiflora. The sequence continues at coordinate 153,438 of JASVEL010013253.1, forward strand.
ATAACAATAACAGAGGTCTCCCGGGAATTGAACTCGTAGTCCATCATAACAATAACAGAGGATCTCCCGGGAATAGAACCCGTAGTCCATCATAATCAGCCCCTAACTTAACCCACCTTATTTCGCCACTTGTTCAATCAATAACAATGTAGCAAACATCGCTTTATTTTGCCACATGTGCATCACAATATTCCCACCTTATTCCGCCATATGTGCAATCCACATATAAGCATATAACATATCCCGCCTTACTACACCGCATGTGAAAAATCATCAATAGCAACAATAACACGGCAAAGACCTCGTGCAACTCTCCAACAACAACCGCACGACATACACCTTGTGCATCACAGTATCAACAGTCACACAATAACAATAACATCAGAAATAATAACGTCCCGGCAAGGGAATCAACAATAGAAATAATAACGTCCCGGCAAGGGATTCCACAATAGCAAATAAGGTCTTGGAACACCAAGGAAAAATACAATAACCTCAATGACAATCTAGACATAATATACACATAACAACTACACTGATACCTCGACAAATGGACATATAATATATCTGCACGAGATTACAGATAAACTTATATTCAAGGAGTACCAAACACTAAGGAAGCTAACATGAATCGAATAACTACCATTTAAGGAAATATCAATTAATCATAACATATCTATCTTCCTTCTAATTAAGACCGATTAATTATATGAGATATAACATTTATGACTTCCAACTAAAGGAGGGTAGTTAGGGCGGGCATTATAACTATAGAAGTGTACTTGTCTTTATTTAAACACGTAAAAGTCCATTTAATAGCATAAATAAATCAGGAAGAGCAACAAATATTAAGCAAGACATGTAGAAGTGAAACTAATAACGGGGAACCGAATCGTATCAATATTATCTTTCTACTTTGTAAATTTCACAAGTCCAAGAGCCTAAAAGAGATAATTTACCACAATTAAATCCGAGCACGCACTCACTACCTCGCGTACACGAACTACAATCAACAGAGAAGAGTCAATCCTAAGGGGAGGTCCCCCACACAAGGTTAGGCAAGATACTTACCTCAAAACCGACTAAAATCAACTAGCAACCACATTCTTGCCATGAGTACTCGACTCCAAATGGTCCAAATCTATTCAATTAAATCACACATTGTAAATAATATCTCAAGCAACCGATTATATAAATAAATTCAAAGCTAAAGCGCAAAATTAGATAAAATGACCAAAATGCCCCTCAGTCCAACGTCTCGGAACCGCATGAATTTAACATTTTCAGAACCCCCATACTTTGAGTCTTACCATATAAAAATATCTCAAATCGGAGATCAAACACTCCCTCAAAACCCAACAATTTGGTCTATGAAGTTCCACCCAATTTTACATTGAAAACTGAAATTAAAGGATGAAATTATGAGGAGATTCAGGGAAGTTGATCAAAATCGAGTGAGAAACACTTACTCAAGTTATTCAGGTGAAAATCCCTCCAAAAATCGTGTTTTCCCGAGCTCCCAAGTATAAAATATGAAAAATGGCAAAAACCCTTGTTTTAAAGAACATATAATCTGCCCAGTGATTTGTGCACCTCGAACGTGAAAAAAGGGACGCCATTGCGTAAAGGACATATTAATTGGCCCAGAATTGTTCTATGCGAACACGATGGAGTGGATGCGATCGCGGTGAAGGAACATGCGATGCTTCACGATCGCGAAAGCACTGATGCGAACGCGTTGAAGGATATTTGGGGGGGGGGGAGGGGTCCAGTGGTTGGTCTATGCAAACGCAAAATCAGAGATGCAATCACGATGTGAAGACTATTAGACGTTCGGGATAGTGTGAGGCTTATTGTGAACGCGATGAAGAAATGCGCAGACAATCGCGATCCGGAACCTGATGATGTGATCGCGTTGAACAAAATTACACCGCTTCCAACTTTATCTACGCGATCGCGGAGTAGAAGGCGCGAACGCGTAGAAGAAACCCAGCTGACAGATAATAGCAGTTCAAAAATGGGGAAAAATGACCCATAGTCTATCCGTAACACACCCGCGGCCCCTGGGACCCCAACTAATCACTCAGACAAGTCTTATAACCCAACACAGACTCGCTCGAACTTTCAAATCACATAAAATACCATCGAAACGACGAATCAAACAAAAAATCAAGCTTATGAACTTCTAAATCTTCAAATAACGAAATCTCTGGCCGAAACCTATCAATTCAACTCAAAATGATGCCAAATTTTGCAGACAAATCCAAAATGACAGATAGGAGCTACAAAAACTTCCAGAATTCAATTTCGACCCTCGGATCAAAAACTCACTATCGGGCTAGAAACTTCCAAAATTCAAACTTCCACATTTCAAGCCTAAATAAGCTACGAACCCCCAAAATTCATTCCGAATACGCTCCCAACCCTGAAATCACCTAACGGAACTGACAAAATAATTGGATTTCCATTCCGAGGCCATTTTCACACTGTTCCAAACACGGGCCATCTTTAAACTCTTAAGCTCCCACCTAGGGACTAAGATTCCCAAAACACTTCGAATCTTAACACCGAACCTCTCGGCAAACAACAATAGCAGAAATGAAATTATGGAAAGCAGTTAATAGGGGATCGGGGTGTGAATTCTAAAAACGACCGGTCGGGTCATTACCTCCTCCCACACTTAAACATTCGTTCATCCTCGAAGGATAATAGAGGACTCACATGAGGTCTTCAAGCCACTGAATGTGCACTACCAACGTACACCCGCGGGGTGATCCCACATCACTCCAATCTACTCAAGCGTGATGCCACCATCTCAACTGAAATTTAACCTTTTTAACAATACCAATAGGCCTCTAGGCCGTAATTTCTCACCTTCCATCTGTTTCCAAAAGACCTGATTCCAAGTCTATATCTGGTATCAGTCTCAACCAGCTAATTCAACACAAGCCAACATACCCAAGGTACAGCCACACAACATGACACACCACACATAGTCCCGCAATAATATTTCTGATAGAAATAAGCCTCATATTCAATAGGAACTCATTTCAACCACCCATAATACCGGTGATCATGCAACAACCATAAGAAACCACATGACGAAACACCCGATTAACCAAATCTCAGCCAACACCGATGGGTACTCCTCCAGAAACTAATACTCGAGGAGTATAGAATGAAAATGAATGAATATGAGAAGGGAAACACATAAGTGAACTAGCAAACAATTAAACTAGCACAAAAATTCTTCTAAAACACAAATCTACAAGACATCTAACAAGAAAGAATAAAAGCATATAATGGGATCACAAAAATATTATACTGGTATAACTCTCACCATAGTACACAGCCCAGTCTCAACATATCAAGTTGCCTGAAATCACGAGGGTAACTCCTTCAACACTGGATCACAAGTAGGGTACACATCAACCCATCTAGAGACTCTCACTAGATCAGCTCCGCCTACAATTTACAACATAGACTAGCTCCCACACCGGTGGAGCATAAAAATCGCATCTCATAGCCAAGAGTGCTCGGAAATCACATCAAGCCTACCAGAACAAACAACAGGAAAATACCACTAGCCTCATAACTCTCGATAATGGTTTGAATAGACAATAGACATGGCTATCAAACATAAAATCTCCCAATGGGGTAATCATGTAGATAGAGTGTAAATCATAAAGCACTCGCAAAAATGAACCAACAAACAAGGGACTCATCTTAAAAAGTAGAATTGTGATGAATTGCAGATAGTGCCTTCCTATAACAAATTAAATCCGTACCTGAGTGACATTAGCTGGCACAACGGCCTCAAACTTACTATATGAAATGCATCAAAGAGCCGGGCCTCCCCCTCTTGGGTGCCCTCTCCCTGTCTGAATACCTCACTGTGACACATCGGTCCATCTTCTGGGACAATCTCTATCCATGTGGCTAGTATCTCCACACTCAAATCACCCTCTCTACTAACGAGGTGGTGGAAACTGTGTAGTACGGGTCCTACGAGACCCATGAACACCATAGTCACCATGCGAAGCCTAGAGCGCGAACTGAACTGGCTGACCCGCATAACCTCTACCATGACACACCCTACCTCCAAAATAAGAACCAGTATATCACATTGACATATGAGGCCTCCTCGCCTCCTCCAACTCTCTCTCCTAATCTCGTATGCCCTCTCTCTCATGACTCTACCTGCACTCTCTCTCATGACTCTGCGTGCCCTCTCCCTCTCTCTTGCATGCATACCCTCTGTCCTCCTAGCAATGTTCACCACCTGCTGATATGGAATATTCATTTCCAACTCACGGGCCATGATAGACCTGATGCTAGGGATAAGCCCCTAGATGAACCGGTGACCCTTCCCACAAATAGTGGAAACAAAGGCTGAGGCATGTCTAGCCAAACTGGTGTAACGGACAGCATACTCCGAGACGGTCATAACACCCTAGTGCAAATGCTCAAACTACACATGCCATACATCTATGTGGCTATGAGGAACAAACTCTCTCAAAAGCATATCTGAAAACTAAGTCCAAGTCAGTGAAGCTACCTCATCTGGACTGTCTAACTCATAGGTGCGCCACCAATCATAGGCGGCCCCTCAAAGCTGGAAAGTAGTGAAACAAATCCCGCACTCTAAAAAGATACCCACAATACGGAGAATACAGTAACATTCATCAAGGAACCCCAATGCATAATCTGATGCTAATCCACTGAACACCGGAGGCCCATACTTCTTGAACCTCTCTAGTCTCATCTGCTCCTGCTCAAAAACTGCTATTGTGATGACCCGGCCTGTCATCATGTGAGTTATCACCCCGTTATCCCCGTTATATGCTTGTTAATGTTGCAATATGCATGTTGGGTAAGTTTGAGTCAATCCGGGTTGAGTTTGGTTGAAATTGAGACAAATAGTCTCTTAGAAGAAGGAATTATTGAGAAAAGCCAGCTGGATGTTGACTTGTGATTTAGAGAGCTCGGAATCAAATTTTGATGATTCGGTCAGCTTCGCAAGGTGATTTATGAGCTAGGAGAGCGATCGGAAGTGAATTTGGAGGTCCGGTGTAGTTTTAGGCTTGAATTTGCTAAAGTTAAATTTTGGCGATATCCGATCGGTAGGTAAGATTTTGATCCGGGAGTCGGAATGGAATTATGACAGTTGCAGTAGCTCCGTTAGGTGATTTTGGATGTGCCTGCAAAATTTCAGGTCATTCGGAGGTCGTTTGGTCGGGTTTTTGATCGAATGTCGGTTGCGGAAGTTTGAATGAAAACTTAGGCTTGAATTTGCTTGGATTCAATGTTTTCTATGTTTAAGGGCGTGTTTTTATGATTTGAACAAGTTTGTATCGCGCAATGGAGTATGTTGGTGGTTTTCGTTGGGGTCCCGGGGGCCTCGGGATGAATTCGGGGGTCCAAACGGACCATTTTTGGCCTAGGTGAGCAGCTGAACTACTGCAATTTATGCAAAAAAACTTTGTTCTTCGCGTTTGCGTAGGGGTCCACGCGTTCGCGAAGAGTATCGGAAAGTTGGGATTTTTGTTCATCGCGTTCGCGAGAAGAGGAACGCGAACACGTAAGGTTAGGCCTGGAAGCCTCTCGTTCGCGAAGGGGGTGCACGCGTTCGTGTAGGTCTGGGAGGTTGTTCATTGCGAACGCGGCTGCAAGCCACGCGTTCGCGTAGAGTAAATCCCGAGGTTGTTGTGTTTGTTCATCGCGAACGCGTGAGTTGGGTCGCGTTCGCGAAGGGTTAAAAGGCTGGGCAGTGAATTTAAGTCCAGAACATTTCAGACGCGGGTATTCATTCATAAACCTCCATTGTTGAGTCTTAGAGAGAGAAAGTGATGGGAAATTAATGGGATTTCATCGGGTTATCATCGGAGGTAAGTTTTATTGTACAATTATGTGTTTTTATCTTGAAATCCTCCTCTATTTCACTGAAATTGGATGAATTAATGAGGAAATTTAGCCTAAGCCTAAGTTTTGGTAAAATGTCAATTTGAATGGCATAACGGAGTCCGATTTTGGACAACTTTATATGCATAGACTCGTGTTAAGACAAGGATTCCGAATATGTAACTTTGTAATTTTTCGAGAAGCGTACCAAAAGTCAGGTTTTGACAACTTTGTGGGTTTTTGTGCAATTTGAGTTATTTCGAATGGGTTGTATGTAATTAGCATATATTGACGTATTCTCCATGAATTTGAACAGATTCGACATTCGAGGCGGTTGAATTGTGAGGAAAGCGCAAGGTGGACTAAGGCTTCTACCGAATCGAGGTGAGTGGTGATAGTAAATAATGTACTGAAGGTTTGAAACCCCGTACTAGCACTTTACAGTGCTATGTTGAGATAAGACACGCGTCATGTGACGGGCGTGGTTACATTGTGATTGGGGAATAGGACTTGGTCCTTTCCGACTAATAGTGTATTGTGTATTGTGACTGAAAATGGGATTATAACTATGTATTTGGGCTTGTAGCCATGTTTGGGGCCTTGTGCCGATTTGTAGAGCATTAGGGGACCTATAGAGTTAGGTGACCCCTATATCATGTTGAAAACTGGCACTCAGCCATAAAATTAGCTGAATAGCATATCGTGGGCCAGTACTAGATGTGTACTGTGGGATATAGACTACTTAGGGTGGAAATTCCCTGATTTAGCTGAGTGGGCCTGAAGGGCCAGTTCTATACTAATTGGGATAGGGTCGAGGACCCATTATGAGGTATTATATATATATATACCTGCATTGGATCTGACTGCACACCGCAGTGATGTATATGTGGATCGGACTACACGCCGCAGTAATATATACATGTGGATCATATTACACGCCGTAGTATTATTGTGCTTGGGCTGTAGGAGCCCCTTCGGAGTCTGAGTCTGCACACGTTCTCAATGAACGCTGGAGTATATTATGGGATCGGGCTGCACGTATATATATATATATATATATATATGTATATATATATATATATATATATATATATATATATATATATATATATATATATATATATATATATATATATATATATATATATATATATTGGATCAGACTGCACGCCACAATAATATATGTGTGGATCGGGCTGCACGCCGCAGTATCATAACGCTTGGGCCCAGGGAGCCCTTCCGAAGTCTGTATACACCCCAAGTGAGCGTCGTCGACGTTAAATGGAGCAGACTGCGCGCCGCAGCATTATATGTATTCGAGTAGGCTGCACACCACAGAATTATACTTATACCTATCCATATGCGTACTTAAATACTTCTACATTATAGACATATGTGTATAATTACATACATTGAGTTGGCTGTACACCGTAGTCGTACGCGTGAGGATTTGGTCAGTGTGGACCTTGTTGAGATAGATGTGGACTGGGAATCAGAGTATTCACCGTCGTGATGACTTGCACCGTGGTAGGTTCCTATCGATAGAGAGAGGATTGGATGCTTTGTGGACGGCCTCATCTATCCCATCCGTATTCTGATGACCCGAGAGAGGGTTTTGAGCCATACTTTTGAGGATGCTGTGGATATGGCTCGCGACATAGAGACAGATCGTCGCAGTGAGCAGGATGAGAGGGAGGCCAAGAGGCCTCGAGGATCAGCTAGTTCTAGTGGCACTCAGACTAGAGGCCAGGGTCAACAGAGTCGAGGTCGCTCTTTCATATCTTTGCAGTCGGGGCTTCTCAGATCGCTGTAGGTGGTCTTCTAGTCATGGTTATCAGGGTTCGCACCAGAGCCAGCCATCTCTCAGCACCATGCCAACTCAGAGTTCTTCACAGGCCCCATCTGCCCAGGGTTCTTCTCGGCCTAGTTCATCAGCTGGACACTCGAGCGCTAGGGGTCTTTATCAGTCTCGGCCCCCAACACCGAGGAGTTGCTTCGAGTGCGGAGAGTTTGGGCATATCCGCAGAAAATGTCCCCGTCTTGTTTCCAGGCCTTATCAACAGAGAGGGCAGCTCTCGTCATCTGGTCCTTCTACTTCAGCACCCGCCCCGCCAGCTAGGGGTAAAGGTCAGTCAGCTAGGGGTCGCTCTCGAGGTGGAGGCCGATCAGGCGGACAGGCTAGATGCTATGCTCTTCAGGGACGATCTGAGGCCGTTGCTTTTGATGCTGTCATTATAGGTATTATTTTAGTCTTCCACAGAGATGCCTCAGTGTTGTTCGATCCTGGTTATACTTACTCTTATCTGTTTACATACTTTGTTCCTCATTTGGGCACGACCCGTGGGTGTCTTGAGTTGCCAGTGCACGTATCTACCCCAGTGGGGGATACTATTGTTGTGGACCGTGTATACCGGTCCTGTCTGGTCACTAGTTGGGGTCTGAAGACCAGAGTGGACCTATTGCTTCTCGGCATGGTTGATTTCGATGTTATATTGGGCATGGATTGGTTATCCCCATGTCATGATATTCTGGACTGTCATGCTAAGACAGTCACCTTGGCTATGCCAGGCATTCAGAGGATCGAGTGGCTAGGCACGACTGATTATGTACCCAGCAAGGTAATATCTTTCCTCAAGACCCAATGAATGGTTGGGAAGTGATGTCTGTCACACCTCCTTTTTACGCGCCCGCGGGGGTGTGAGGGAGTTTTTCCAATTAAAGGACAATCGAGACGGGACTAGTTTATTTAATTCAGAGTCGCCACTTGGGAAAATAATGGTGTCCCAAGTCACCGGTTTAATCCCGAACCGAGGAAATTTATGACCCTGTAATATAGTCTGCGAAACTAGAAACATGGATAAGGAATTCTGTTAACCCGGGAGAAGGTGTTAGGCACTCCCGGATTCCGTGGTTTTAGCACGGTCGCTCAACTGCTCTTTTTGTTTTTATCTGATTTCTTTATATATTTTAACTATATGCTTTTGATGTTCCGCCTTTAATTTTTTTTTAGAAATAATTGCGACGTCACGAAAACACATTTCGAGTCACACCGCAACCAGTGCGCCCGTGACTTTAATGTATTTCAGTTTCGCCGAGAGTAAGATTTGGGTCACATAAATGCGCACCCGTATTTAGGAAAATAATCTTATTAAAGTCGTGCCTAAAGATTCTATCGTCTTTATTACCTTTGGGAAAGACCGTGAAATTTACTAAACGGTCCTTCCGAAATCTATACAATTATTATAACCATTTATTAAGGGCCTCATAGCTTGTGGGTTTTATTAGGCTCGGCTCGTCTCAATTTTATTTAAAAGGTAAATCCTAAAGGCTATTATGATTTTCTTATTTTTATTTGTCTTTAATAAAGAGGAAAAGTTTTAATTAATTAATTAGTGGATTGAGACTAAATAACAACTTTATACCAAAACTGAACGGGCCAGCTACCATTTTCAGCCCAGGCCCAAACGTTCACAATCATAAGAAAAGGACTCGGGCTGCTTGTTGATGAATTGAGGCTTACTGCCTGAGTTCGAATCTGGGGAAGGCATAATACCAAAAGGGTCTAACTAATTTCCAACACCAGCTATAGACATCACTTTTACACTTAACAACCATTTTTCCCTTTTAAAATCATTTGATTCAATTAATACTTAATTCAACACTTAATAAGACATTGATTATTCTGATTCCAACGATGTTTGCTATGCTAATACCCTAACAGGAACTCAAGTATACTTCGTTAAAGATAAAACTTATAAGAAAACGAAATTACATCTAGAGTTTACCAATTTGGCCATTTCGAAATTAATTTCAATTTAGAATTATCAAAAACATTGAATCCAAATACACGGTGGAGGTGATTTACAATATTCAAACTTAGATTTCTTAAAGGACATTACTGTCAGTGAATCACGTTTTCAACCATGAAATTAACTGGGATAAGATATTGATGCTAACGACTATAATTTGAACCTGTTTCTATTATTATATAACTAGGCAAAGATTTAATTCATATAAAAGTCAAGTAAATGCTAGTAACTACATACCTCACAGAATTTAACTAATAACTATTGTTTAACCTATGAATATGTAAATGACTTTATGACAGTAACTGAAAATCTAGATAAGCGTTCGAGTGTATCACTAGCAATTAAGAGATAACAGTCCAATTATACAGTTTTAGAGCTGATCTAATTAACATACAACTTAATCATTTTTACAGAAAACTAAAAAAAACATAAGAAAAACAGAAACGGGAAGATTGCAGCATCATTGCTTTGAACAGCTTTCAATTTATTTCCATAAGCTTTGAGACTTACAAAATGTGTACCTGCTAGGCAAAGGAAATGGCTAGGACAGCAAAGGATCGGGGCTCGGCAAACAGTAGCAGCATATGAGAAGCAGCATCAACAGAATGAACAAGTTTCAACAGCCCAGAAAGCACAATCAACAGTCCAAAAGTTTCAATCAAATAAAGCTCATGTATCCTCTCAAAGCAATATCAAGTTAACCCGAAAAATGAATTCATTGAACAAGTAGTCCACCACAAGCAACCAAACCAGACTCAACCAGTCAGTTCTAGCTCGAAATCAAACAAGTATATAATAGAAACAGAGAAATTTAAGTTGTTTCTGGACTCAAGATCAATGTAACAGTGTTACTAGGACAATGGCCACCTAAGACTGATTTGAGTAAGAACTCCACCTCTTGTTCTTTTTCCCCCCTCTCTATCAATGTCTATTATACTTATAGTTAACAGCAGACCCACCCTGCCCATACTCTTCTCTGCCAGCCACCAACAACTAGTTTTTAAACACTGGCCAACCCATATTCTGTTCTGTCCCAGCCACTTAAAAATGTCTAAGTATGGGTCTTGTTATTTTAAATCAAAGACTTGCAGGAACTGGTGGTGCCCTGCTGTACAGCAGGTTCCACTAGTTCATTTCATGGGTAAGGTATTTTTAAATCCTAAGATGTCAAATTACTAACAGCTATATCCCAATATCATAGACAATTCAAAAGAGGAATCTGTTAAACCAAACAGTGGCTTGTATCAATCTTAACATTGTTAATTATTATCCAGTGTTCCAACCAACAGACCCTTATGACTAATCGGCCATGTTCGACTAAACAATTACGGCATGTACAAACAATTATGAAAGCAGTGAACCAAGAATTCTCGGCCAAGTGCCGGGGAATCCGAAGCTAATTGTTCGACGACGCTAATCGAAATAAACATACAATGCTATCACAACCAAACACAATCCATCGGACAGGAAAGAACAAGAAATGTTTTCGACCGAATAAAAGGGTCATTTGAGGAGAAACGAATGAAAATTTGAAACACACAAATACTAATACTAAACAACAAATATAACAACAAATAAAACAAAAGAAGAAGAACAAATACCTTATAATTGTAAGCGGCCTAGGCTTGAACTCGGACTCGAAATTATTGAAGCCAAACGGGTCTTAATTGAGGTGTTCTCGGTTGAGAACACCTAAATTAAGGTCCATTGGGCTTCAATTTCTATTCAATTTTAACCCTCTAAAATTAGGGTTCTTGAGGGCTCGGATTGGGGCTCGATAATTTCTGGTGGGATTCGAACAAAACGGGGCATGGATTCGTGGAGGAGAAGGTCTGGTGGTGGTATGGTGTCAATTTTGGGGCAAATGGTGTAAGTTAGTTTTGGGCTCGAATCTTCAATTGAAGATTCGAGAAGATGTAGCTAGATTCGAGCCAAGGGGTTTGTGGATTTGGGTTCAGGGCGTGATGGAGGCTTTGTGGTGTTGAAATGGCGTGGTTTGGACCACCGCCGCCGGCGGAGACGATTTCCGGCCGGCGGAGTGCGGCGGGGGAAGGCGGCGTCGGCTTTGTCTCTGTGGGAGACGATAAAAATGCATATGAATTAGGGTTTGGGGGGTTTTGGATAATTAAAATTAAAGTTTCAATCTTAGCCGTTGGATCAAGGAGTCCAACGGCTCAGATCAACGGGGAGGTGGGTCGGTTCGTTTGGTTTGGGCGGGTAAGGGGAGATGGGTTGAGGGTTATTTGGACTGGGTTGGGGCGTTGGGCCTGGTCTTGGATCCAAATAAATGGCCCAGTTCCGATTTATATTCATCCTTACTTGTTTTCTTCTAGTTCTTTTATTTTCCTTTTGAATCTTAATTAACAAAAATTCTAAGATAATTTGTAAAGCCAAAATATTAATTAACTCTTACTAATCTTCATCACAGATGATTAAACACTAGTGTTATACGAAAATCACACAATTAAATACTAAAATGTAAGATACAATATTATTAATATTTTCCATTTTTGTCAAATAATTTTGATTACTTTCAATTGTAAATTAACTCTTAAGAATGCAAACACAACATATTTTTGTATTTTTTCATTAATTAAACAAGTAAACCCGGACACACAAATATGCGAACAATAAGAGAAAATATAAAAAAAAATTCACAAACAATGCAAAACTCTTTTATTTTGAATTTTTGGGAGTAAATCTCATGTAGGGCAGAAATCACGTGCTCACAGCTGCCCCTCTTTGCGCGTAAACACGCAGAGTTTTCGTGCAAAGATAAGTGAGCGGATATAAGCGATTTTGCCCATTCGAGCACTCCGTATGAAGCATTTTGAAAAAGCTTTTGACCGAACCTTGCTTCAAAGGTCTCCTACATATCCCTGGCTAAAAGGGAATCAGGTCAATGTAGTTCGGGAAGTTCTGGTAGCTGGGACTACCATGACTGTTGCGATCTCGCTATTACTGCTGTTGCCGCTGTTACTGCTGTTACCACTGCTCAGCTGATTTCCTTGTTACACCGCACTAAGCAACGAAAAACAAGAAGCTAGACTAAGTTACAGTACTACAAGTTCTTATCTATCCCTTTTAACTTGATCTTGTCGCGCTCCTTGCCATCCTGTCTGACTTGGCGTTCCTTCTGATGCTTCTTCTCTTCTTATGAACTTGGATTCATGCCGGCGATTTCTGTTACATTCTACCGCTTTCCTCTACCAAATTAAACAGATCGCCACTCCATTCTCCAGGCGGGCTCCCTGACTTCAACTACTACTTCAAAAATAAAATCACCACTCCATTCTCCAGGCGGGCTCCCTGACTTCAATTACAACTTCAAAACTAAATCGCCACTCCATTCTTCAAGCGGGCTCCCCGACTTCAACTACTACTTCAAAATAAAATCGCCACTCCATTCTCCGGGCGGGCTCCCCGACTTCAACTACTACTTCAAAAATAAAATCGCCACTCCATTCTCCAGACGGGCTTCTTGACTTCAACTACAACTTCAAAATTCAATCGCCGCTCCATTCTCCAGGGCGGGCTCCCCGACTTCAATTACAACTTCAAAATTAAATCGCCACTCCATTCTCCGGGCGGGCTTCCCGACTTCAACTACTACTTCAACATTAAATCGCCACTCCATTCTTCAGGCGGGCTCCCCGACTTCAACTACAACTTCAATATTAAATCGCCACTCCATTCTCCAGGCGGGCTCCCCGACTTCAATTACAACTTCAAAATTAAATCGCCACTCCATTCTCCAGAGGCGGGCTTCCCGACTTCAACTACTACTTCAAAATTAAATCGCCACTCCATTCTCCGGGCGGGCTTCCCGACTTCAACTACTACTTCAACATTAAATCGCCACTCCATTCTCCAGGGCGGGCTCCCCGACTTCAATTACAACTTCAAAATTAAATCGCCACTCCATTCTCCGAGCGGGCTTCCCGACTTCAACTATCGCTTCAAAATAAAATCGCCACTCCATTCTCCAGGCGGGCTCCCCGACTTCAACTACAACTTCAATATTAAATCGCCACTCCATTCTCCAGGCGGGCTCCCTGACTTCAACTACAACTTCAAAATTAAATCGCCACTCCATTCTCCAGGCGGGCTCCCTGACTTCAACTACAACTTCAAAATTCAATCGCCACTCCATTCTCCAGGCGGGCTCCCCGACTTCAATTACAACTTCAAAATTAAATCGCCACTCCATTCTCCGGCGGGCTTCCCGACTTCAACTACTACTTCAACATTAAATCGCCACTCCATTCTTCAGGCGGGCTTCCCGACTTCAACTACAACTTCAATATTAAATCGCCACTCCATTCTCCAGGCGGGCTCCCCGACTTCAATTACAACTTCAAAATTAAATCGCCACTCCATTCTCCAGGGCGGGCTTCCCGACTTCAACTACTACTTCAAAATTAAATCGCCACTCCATTCTCCGTGCGGGCTCCCGACTTCAACTACTACTTCAAAATTAAATCGCCACTCCATTCTCCAGGCGGGCTCCCCGACTTCAATTACAACTTCAAAATTAAATCGCCACTCCATTCTCCAGGCGGGCTTCCTGACTTCAACTACTACTTCAAAATTAAATCGCCACTCCATTCTTCAGGCGGGCTCCCCGACTTCAACTACAACTTCAATATTAAATCGCCACTCCATTCTCCAGGCGGGCTCCCTGACTTCAACTACTACTTCAAAATTAAATCGCCACTCCATTCTCCAGGCGGGCTTCCTGACTTCAACTACTACTTCAAAATTAAATCGCCACTCCATTCTCCAGGCGGGCTCCCTGACTTCAACTACTACTTCAAAATTAAATCGCCACTCCATTCTCCAGGCGGGCTTCCTGACTCCAACTACAACTTCAATATTAAATCGCCACTCCATTCTTCAGGCGGGCTCCCCGACTTCAACTACAACTTCAATATTAAATCGCCACTCCATTCTCCAGGCGGGCTCCCTGACTTCAACTACTACTTCAAAATTAAATCGCCACTCCATTCTCCAGGCGGGCTCCCTGACTTCAACTACAACTTCAAAATTAAATCGCCACTCCATTCTCCAGGCGGGCTTCCTGACTTCAACTACTACTTCAAAATTAAATCGCCACTCCATTCTCCAGGCGGGCTTCCTGACTTCAACTACTACTTCAAAATTAAATCGCCACTCCATTCTCCAGGCGGGCTCCCTGACTTCAATTACAACTTCAAAATTAAATCGCCACTCCATTCTCCAGGCGGGCTTCCTGACTTCAACTACTACTTCAACTGATTTCATCCTATCTTGATTACCTTCCTTTGCCTCTTGTACCCTATCCTTGTTCCCGCATTACCTCTCGGACCACCTTCTCTTCCGAATTATCCTGTCTTGGAATTGCTTTCCCTTAGGTCGTGTTACTTTTCTTCTGGCTGCTGGGGATATTTTTTGGAACTGTTTACTCGCCTGCTGGGGGTGATGCTGCTGAGGAAGTATTCTTTGTTTCCTTCACCCCTCATTCTCTTCCTTCTTCCCCTACCTCTTCTGGGACTCACGCTTTTGTTTCCTTGATCAAATTATAGGATGTAATACTGCTGGGGGAATCTCGAAGCCATTTTTCTTTTTCCAATAACCGCTGGAGATGATACCTGGCTCAAAGATCACCCCATCTTGTGTTGCTTTCTACACTTATCCTCTGAGTCTTGCTCTCCAGAAAATTTTCGCAACAGGAGAAAATTTTCTGCCCCAGTGTGATAAACTTCTGGTCGGTATGCTTTTCTGCCGTCGGACCCTCTTTTCCTGCTTTAAATCAAAGAAAATTGTTAGTTTCAAAAAGCCGCGAGTGGTCGTGCCACTCTTGTTGGGGCCATTCTCTTTCAGCTGCTTGGCCTCTCTCGAACTTTGCGGACGACGTCGATGCTTGCTTGGGACGATGCTTTTTCCACGGACGAACTCTCGTCTTTCCTTTTATTCCACTCTTTGGTTTGGTCGGACTCTTTTTAGCCGGTGATCTGTTGCGTGAAATCATCTTTCGGACATGCCACATGTGTCCATCATACTCCATAATTCTTGCGAACCTTCCACTCGGCCTGTCATCCCAATCTCACTATCGTAACGACTTCCGTCTCATTGCCTTGTTCCAATGCCTATTCACTTTCAATATACTGCTTTGGGAGACTTGGTAGTAAGCTTTAAAAAATCAATTTTCGAGAATGAAAGAAAAGAAAAGAATACTGACTGCAAATGACAAAAGAAGAGAAAAACTTTTCTGAACTCAAAAATAGGAAAACTTATCTGAAGGTGTGCCTGATCCAATGTAATGCCGCGCCTTTGAGATTAAACTACCCAGTCTATTCATGTCAATCACTTTCTGATACCGCGTCCTGCTAGAGGCAAACGGATGTTCAAACCTTGTCTCATGCGGACATCTTGCAACTATCTCGTCCTGCCACCTCACAGTGCCCTTCAGAGGGTTTTCACTAATGAGATTCTCTCATTTCTCTCTATCTCCCGTCGCCTTAGGGTGCCCGTAAAGGTTTTCACCGTAAGACTCTCTCATTTTACTTCTCTCAACTTCCTTCGCCTTAAGGTGCCCGCGAGGGTTTTCACCGTTAAGACTCTCTCATTTATGCTTTCTTTCCTTGCGGCGGGGTATCACCCCCGAGATTCCCTCTAGAGCGTTATCCCCTTTCGGCTTGTGCATCCTGGATTCAATCGAGGGTCGGGATGTCACCCTTGGCCTTCATTCACATGACTTGGCACTTTTCAAATACTGATCGAGAGGTCTTTCTGGTTTTTAATATGGTTTCTGCGCGTGAGGCTGAAGAAAAGGGTTTAGCCTCAGCGGTTAGCTTATTACAACTTCCGGAATCCACACTATCTTTCAAACGAAACAATGACTTCTGCCCCAGTTTTATTGCTTGGGGGATTTTTTGATTTTTTTATTTTATTATGACCGAGCCGTGTGGCGCCTACGTATCCTTCTTGAGGAATCAGGTCGAACGTAGTTCACTTTTTCTTGTATTACTTCTTTGTTTCTTTTCTATTCGGTTACACATCTTCCTTGATGATTCCGAAAGAGGGTATATGAAAGAACAATTAAGGCTCAAATGGGGAAACAAAGGTTAAAGTGTTTGGGTAGTAGAAAAATTGCCTCTGTCATTTCATTCTCCGAAAAATGCCAAATACACACAAACGAAACCAAGCGTTGACAAATGCATTAAAGAATTACACATAATATCTCTTAACTGCATCAGAATTGATAGCCATATCGGTGCATCTTCCCTCGACATCAGTCAGACATAGAGCGCCGTTGGATAATACTCTAGTCACCACAAAAGGTCCCTGCCAATTTGGAGCGAACTTGCCTTTCGCCTCGGCCTGATGTGGTAGAACTCTCTTCAGCACATGCTGTCCCACTTCAAATCTCCTGGGACGCACCTTCTTGTTATATGCTCTCGCCATTCTCTTTTGATACAATTGGCCGTGACATACTGCTGTCAATCTCTTTTCATCGATCAAGCTCAATTGCTCTAATCGGGTTTTGACCCACTCGTCGTCGTCAATCTCAGCTTCAGCGACGATTCGGAGGGATGGAATCTCAACTTCTGCGGGTATTACCGCTTCAGTCCCGTATACCAACAAGTAAGGAGTTGCACCTACCGAAGTCCGGACGGTAGTGCGATAACCCAACAGCGCAAATGGTAACTTTTCATGCCATTGCCTAGATCCTTCTACCATCTTCCTCAATATCTTCTTTATGTTCTTGTTTGTGCTGCCTCGACCGCACCATTTGCTTTTGGGCGATACGGTGTGGAATTTCGGTGTGTAATCTTGAACTGTTGACATACCTCTTTCATCAATCCACTGTTAAGATTTGCACCGTTATCCGTAATGATCATCTTTGGAATTCCAAACCTACAAATGATGTGGGAGTGTACGAAGTCCACTACCGCCTTCTTGGTCACCTGATTTGAATGTTTTGGCCTCCACCCACTTGGTAAAATAATCAATCGTTACCAGAATGAACCTGTGACCATTGGAAGCCGCAAGCTCAATAGGTCCAATAACATCCATACCCCATGCGACAAACGGCCATGGTGCTGACATTGTATGCAATTCAGTCGGCGGAGAATGAATCAAATCTCCGTGTATCCGACACTGATGGCATCTTCGCACGAAACTTATACAATCCCGCTCCATAGTGAGCCAATAATATCCTGCTCGAAGAATCTTCTTTGCCAATACGTATCCGCTCATGTGTGGTCCGCAAACTCCCGAGTGTATATCTGTCATCACCGTTGTGGCTTGACCTGCATCTATACATCTCAACAATCCCAAATCTGGGGTTCTTTTGTACAGCACCCCTCCACTAAGGAAAAATCCGTTCGCCAACCGCCGAATAGCTCGCTTTTGATCTCCAGTTGCTTGCTCTGGGTATACTCCTAACCTGAGGTATTCCTTGACATCATGAAACCATGGCTCACCATCCACCTCTTCCTCTATCACATTACAATAAGCATGTTGATCCCGGACATGGATATGTAACGGATCGACACGAACCTTGTCCGGGTGATGTAGCATTGATGCTAAAGTAGCCAACGCGTCGGCAACCTCATTATGCATCCTTGGGATGTGCCTGAATTCTACCGATCGAAAGCGTTTGGTCAAATCATGCAAACACCGACGATATGGGATAAGCTTTAAATCTCTGGTTTCCCATTCTCCCCTGAATCTGATGTACCAGAAGGTCCGAGTCCCCCAAGACCAAGACGTCCCGTACATCCATGTCCACCGCTAATCGCAACCCCAAGATACATGCCTCGTACTCAGCCATATTGTTGGTGCAATGGAAACGCAGTTGAGCAGTAACGGGATAATGATGCCCTGTTTCAGATACGAGCACAGCCCCTACTCCGACTCCTTTTGCGTTTGCCGCTCCATCGAAGAAGAGCTTCCATCCCGGATCCTTGGTTGGTTCTAACCCCTCAATCTGCAATACTTCCTCATCTGGAAAATACGTCCTCAAAGGTTCGTATTCGTCGTCAACGGGATTCTCGGCTAAGTGATCGGCCGGGGCTTGAGCTTTCATAGCCGTCCTTGTCACGTATATGATGTCGAACTCCGTAAGTAATATTTGCCATTTTGCTAACCTCCCTGTAGGCATAGGTTTCTGGAAAATATACTTCAACGGATCCAGACGCGAAATGAGGTAAGTGGTGTAAGAAGACAAATAGTGTTTCAGCTTTTGGGCTACCCAAGTCAGGGCGCAACATGTCTTTTCTAGATGAGTGTACTTAACCTCGTGGACTGTGAATTTCTTACTGAGGTAGTAAATGGCCCTTTCCTTCCTGCCAGTAAGATCATGCTGCCCCAGTACGCAGCCGAACGAATTCTCCAAAACCGTCAGATAAAGAATCAGGGGTCTACCTGGCTCAGGCGGCACTAGTACAGGTGGATTTGACAGATACCCTTTGATTCGGTCAAACGCTTCCTGACATTCCGTCGTCCATTCTATCGCAGCGTCTTTCTTCAATAGGCGGAATATGGGTTCACAAGTTGCCGTAAGCTGGGCAATAAACCTACTGATGTAATTCAACCTTCCCAACAGACTCATTACCTCTGTTTTATTCTTCGGCGGGGGTAACTCCTGAATGGACTTGATTTTGGAGGGGTCCAACTCAATGCCCCGTCGGCTGACGATGAATCCTAACAGCTTTCCCGATGGAACTCCGAATGCGCATTTGGCCGGATTAAGCTTGATGTCGTACCTTCGAAGTCTTTGAAAGAACTTCCCTGAGGTCGGCAACATGGTCTTCTTGACGCCTAGACTTTATGATCACATCATCTACGTACACCTCAATTTCCTTGTGTATCATATCATGGAATACCGTAGTCATCGCCCTCATATATGTTGCTCCTGCATTCTTCAAACCAAACGGCATCACTCGGTAGCAATAAGTCCCCCACGGTGTGATAAAAGCCGTCTTTTCCTGCATCCTCTTCATCCATCAAAATCTGATGATATCCCGCATAACAGTCCACAAAGGATCCAATTTCGCGTCCGGCGCAATTATCAATCAGGATATGGATATTGGGAAGTGGGAAATTATCCTTAGGACTCGCCTTGTTGAGGTTGCGATAGTCCACGCATACCCTGATCTTGCCGTCTTTCTTTGGCACTGGTACTACGTTAGCCAACCATTCAGGGTATCGAGTGACACGAATGACTTTCGCCTGCAACCTGCTTGGTTACCTCCTCCTTAATCTTCACACTCATCTCCGTCTTGAATTTCCGCAGCTTTTGCTTGACGGGAGGATATGCCGGATCGGTGGGTAATCTATGAACCACTAGATCAGTGCTGAGTCCTGGCATGTCGTCGTACGACCATGCGAAAATGTCTTTAAACTCCATGAGTGTTTTGATCAGTTCTTCTCTCATATTGGGTTCAATATGGACACTTATCCGGGTTTCTTTGACGTCATCCGCATTCCCTAGATTAACGGCCTCAGTATCATTTAAATTCGGTTTGGGTTTTTCCTCGAAGTGACTTAATTCTTCACCGATTTCTTCTTCGGCTTCATCATCGCCGTACTCTGACTCACTCTCGTCACTTCTTATTTCATGCGTTATTATTTCCAAACCCGATTGACTTTCTAGATTGGGTTGATTAATCTTTAAGCACGCCATATCATTAAGATCAGTTGCAAGAAGGCTGTTCAGAAAAGTAAAAAGAAGAAAAAAGATAAACAAAATTAGACACGAAGGAACCAAATTTCATTGATGGGAATTGTACAAAGGGAAAACAAACCGCAAACTTAAATCAAAAATGAACAAAACAAACGGGATTTTACTCCGGGGACAACCCCCAATACAAAATTTCGAAAGAAAGACAATCCAAGACAAACTACCAAGACTCCTTCCGGACAGGGAGAGGAGTAGCCTTCCAGTTATTCAGCTTTGCCTTTGGTCCCACAAATTGTATCTCGGCGTGACTAGATCCTTCACCGTCCTCGAGCATACATACATCTGTGAATAGGTCCTCGAACTTCCTGAAGAACTCTTCATCTGGCCTGACCGTAGGACCGGGAATCTTTGTCGCTGGATGTCCTCTTGCTCCGGACCTGATAAAAGATTGGGAAAGGCGTGGAACAGGTTTTGAGAGCACCCATGTCTTCTGCTTACTCTTCTTTGCTCGCCGGATGTCCTCCGAGGTTGGCTGGAATCCCAAGCCGAAGGTTCCCAAGTTCTCGACCACCGATACCGGTTGTATGATTCCTTGCAGAGATGCACCTAGACCTTTACCGGGTACGAAACCATGTCGCAACATTTCATGCGCCACCATGACATCCGCAATAATTGTTCTGTCGCCGGGAATGCATTCCCCTTCCGGAACTCGGTGGGCGGACACCACATCGCAGACCTGATATACCCACGGCCCAACATCTTCTTCTGTTTCAACAAAGGGAATGATGGTGCCTGATTGTGGATCGTTCTCTCCATGGACGACGATCTCCTGCTGGTCCCATTCAAACTTGACGAGCCGGTGTAAGCTGGATGGAACTGCTCTTGCGGCATGAATCCATGGTCGCCCTATTAGGAGGTTATATGACACCACCATGTCCAGCACCTGGAATTCCATGGTGAACTCCACTGGCCCAATTGTCAAGACTAGCACTATGTCACCAACCGACGCTTTACCTCCTCCGTCAAACCCTCGAACACATACCCTGTTCTCGCGTACCCTGCCGATGTCTACTTTTAATTTGCCCAGTGTAGAGAGAGGACAAATGTTAGCACCGGACCCATTATCGACCAAGACTTTGGTAACCACCGCCTCTTCACACTTCACCGTAAGATATAAAGCCCTGTTATGCTCAGTGCCTTCCTCAGGCAACTCATCATCGATGAAGGTGATCCGATTTGCTTCGAAGATCCGATTGGTGATCTTCTCCAAATGGCTCACCGAGATTTTATCCGGTACATGTGCCTCATTCAGGACTTTCATCAATGCTTGCCGATGTTCTTCCGAATGTATCAGCAAGGATAGCAATGATATTTGCGCCGGAGTCTTCTTCAACTGCTCTAAGACAGAGTAGTCATGCAGCTTCATCTTTTTCAAGAATTCTTCCGCCTCTTCATCAGTGACCGGCTTTTTCAATACCTGCCGGAGTGGTCTTCCTCAATTCCGCAGGGGCAAAACATCTCCCCGAGCGGGTCAACCCTTGGGCTTCACAAACTTCCTCTTTCACCTCCTTTCCTCTGTAGGTCGTTGTAACCCGAGCATAATTCCATGGGACAGCCCGGCTATCAGTTACTGGCAACTGTGTTGCCGGCTGGATGACGAAAGGATCCATTCGAACGCCCGCTACTGTCAAGATGGGCTTGATTGCTGCCCCTGGTACAACTATCTTGGCCGGCTTCACCGGTACTTCGTTCACACTTTCCTTTCCTGCTTCCGACTCTCCTGGTATGTCTTTCTTGCAACTGGGCGACTCATCAAAGCTTGGCCCTTTTCTCGTTCCTGCCCCGCTAGACTTAATCATCATTACAGTCCGAGAGGCTTTCTCCTTTCCTTCCTCCGCCCGTACCAACTCGATCATATTAGTCTCATGATGAGTTGGAAGCGGGTTTTGGTTGATGTTGGGCTCTGTTGGAGTCTGGACCTCGATCCTGCGGGTGTCAATGAGCTCCTGGATGGCCGTCTTCAGCCTCCAACACTTTTCTGTATCATGTCCCGGACATCCCGAGCAGTAGGCACAATTCACTGAATGGTCCAGGTTCTTCGGAAGAGGGTTTGGCAGCTTAGCTTCAACCGGATTCAACAACCCTACCTTGCTTTAACCGGTGGAACGGACTGGTATAAGACTCTCCTAAGCGGAGTGAAAGTCTTTGGCCTCGGCGCCCGGTCACCCCTGAATGCTCGGTTCGGACGGAAACTCGCGCCCGAGGGGTTTCTGTAAGCTCTCGGGGGTGGATGATTGTTCTGGGGGTTTGGCGCACGCCACGGTGCATGAGCGGGAGGTGCAGAATAGGACTGTGCATGGTGGACAGTAAAATGGGGATCAGGTGCGGGATAGTAATGTTGTGGGTGGCTATATGGGTTGTGAGAGTAATTTTGGTGGTGAGGTTGGGGTGGGCTATATTGGGGTGCGGGGCCTCTATTTCTGAACCATGCCCCGGACTCGACGGCCGCAACTTCCTCTCTCCTCTTCTTCCCCAGTACTCCTCCAGCACCGCTTTGGATAGCCTGAGTGGTGGCTTTCAGTGCTGAGTAACTCATGATCTTGTTGGCCTTCAAACCCTCCTCGATCATACCCCCATTTTTATCACCTCAGTGAATGATTTGCCTACGGACGTTACCAGATGTCCGAAGTAGGTGGGCTCTAATGTCTGCAAGAAGTAGTCCACCATCTCGCTTTCTCTCATCGGCGGATCCACCCTGGCCGCCCGTTCCCTCCATCGGAAACCAAATTCCCTGAAGCTTTCAGCAGGCTTCTTCTCTAGTTTTAGCAACGATAGGCGGTCGGGGATTATCTCAAGATTGTATTGGAACTGGCCGATAAAAGCTTGAGCCAAATCATCCCACGTAAACCATCTACTGGGATCCTGTCTAGTGTACCACTCCAACGCCGATCCTCCCAGACTCTGGCCGAAGTAGGCTATCAGAAGCTCGTCCCGTCCTCCGGCCCCTCTCATTTTACTGCAAAACCCCCGCAGGTGGGCCACCGGGTCACCATGCCCCTCGTATAGGTCGAATTTGGGCATTTTAAATCCTGCTGGCAACTGGACGTCCGGAAATGGACATAGATCTTTGTAGGCGACGCTGACCTGGTTGCCTAAACCGTGCATGTTCCTGAAGGACTGCTCCAGGCTTTTAACTTTTCTGACAACTTCCTCGTGTTCTGAATTTTGGAAGTGTTTTTCCGGTTCTGCCGGATTATCCCAGTGAGGTGTATGTGATTGTGGTTCAGGAGCCCTGAAAGTAGGCTCTGGAGGATAGTAAGAGTTGTCATGGATCTGAACATATGGCTCGCCGGCCGGCCTTTGCAGAGGAGCAGGTGGAGGTGCCACAAAAACAGGGGTGACTGGAGGAGGATTTGGTTTGGCTGGTGGAATGTGGGTGGCATATGGGTTTTCCCCCTGAAAGTATGGATAGATCGGGGCGCTTGTTGAAGGATCGATGGGCGGATGTTCCGGAGCTGAGGCGAGAGTAGGGCGGTTTGGTGAAGCCTGTTCCCTGGCCCAGGCCAGGTGCATCTCTGTTATCTGTTGTTTTAACCGGTCTACCTCTTCTTTCATAACTTGTAGCTCGGATTTTTCTTCCTCGAGACTCTTGCCGGAACTCGACATGCTTACTGTAACTGGTCCTTTGGATCTAGTACGGTAGTGATGGCTGGCCAGTATATTCTGTCAAACCAACTGCTAAACTTTCTCGAAATGCAACAAACTTGTTAGTTCACCGAGTTTGACAGATATGTTATAGCACGTTGGATGCAATGCACCTAACCAAATAACCATTTCTACATGTACTCTTAACATGCGTCATTCCGGCCTTTTTTCTTTTTCTTTTCTTCTTTTTTTTTCTTTTTCTTTTTCGACTATCTTTGCAAGCCTTATTGTTATTTAACCTTTGGATTCTTTTTCTTTCTTTTTAGTGGTGGTCGAATCTTATGCGGATTGCCTACGTATCACGTTTTTGCGTGAATCAGACCGAGCGTAGTTCTGTTAACAAGATTGTGGCAAAATTCAGTAACTTTTATATCAAAAACCGTGCAGTTACAAAACACGTCTTACAATAATCAGCAAAAACAAAAGAAAATGCTTGACTTGGGAAAGTAAAGATAAAAATGCCAACATTTCAAAATACATTTTTTAATCAAAAATCTAATGCCCTAAAATCCCTCGGGGGCCCGCGAGGCATCATTCGGCCTTGCCGCGGGCCTTGGTGTGAGGTCCTTATGTAGTCCCCTCAACTCTTCCATGATCCGATGAACATAACCCATAATTGAAGCGAAAAGGTCGGCGCGGGGCATTCGTTCACAAGCTAGGCACTTCATGGTGACATAGTGCCCGATTTCTCCAATTCGGTCCTTGATCATGTCCCTTTCTCCGAGTAGCCGCTCTATCTGCTGGTTTTTCGTCCCCAATCTTCGAGCGTTGTTGGTGACTTGGTCTAAGAGCCTGTCTATTTGTTCTTGCAGTCGAGCCATCAGATTGTGGCAACGG
This sequence comes from Nicotiana noctiflora, assembly GCA_032618575.1. Classification (NCBI taxonomy): domain Eukaryota; kingdom Viridiplantae; phylum Streptophyta; class Magnoliopsida; order Solanales; family Solanaceae; genus Nicotiana; species Nicotiana noctiflora. The sequence goes on from JASVEL010013253.1 coordinate 178,359, forward strand.
TCGAGGTCCGCTCTGGCATCGTGGGCTTGCTTGAAAACCCGTTCTCTGAGGACAACATTTGCTTCCCTTAAACTGGTGATGATATCGGTGTAATCCTCTTCCACCCGTTGTAGGTGAAGTGCATGTTGATGTGCCTCCTTTCTCCAGCTAGCTCGGATCCTCACTGTTTGGGCCTTAGACTCTTCCAATTCTCTTTGGACATCGGCAACCTGGCTTTTCAAACCCTTTATCAGTTTTTCGTCTGCCCGACTCCTCAACTGTCTGTCAGCATCCCTTTTCATTTGCTGGATTTGAGCTCTCAGGAAGTCGTTTTCTTGTGCTAATTTCTTTTTATCTCCTTCGTTGGCGGCAGTTTGCACATCCATTTCAAATTGGAGTTCTTGGGTCCGTTGTTCTATCCTGCTGATCTTTGTTCTATAGGCTTCTTCTCTAGCCAACCAGTCCCATTGTTCTCGTGACGCTCCAACAAACTCCCTGAGGCGAGGCCTTTTTGCGGGCCTTTGATGTTCCAGATCTCTACTATACCATGCATGGTATTCCGACGATACTTCGCCCCGGGCTCGATCTCGCACCCGAGTGTCTATTTTTAATGTCTGACACTCACTCCAAATCTCTCGGACCAGTGCTTCAGGGAACTGTCCTCCCGGTCCAATTTCAACTACATGCGGGCTGAGGTCTTCTTCTTTCGGGATTATTTGGCATCGTCCCAACTGTCTCAATACTCGACCTGGTGCGTAGGGCTGGATGCTGTTGAGGCCCATTAGCAATAAATACGATTCTGCGGCCGATGCATATATGACTTCTTCCACGGGTAGCCAACCAAACGTCCATTCTATTCCGCCGGCTGTAGTCGAACGCAAAAGTCGTATCCATCCGCTGATCCCCTCTGGCAACTCATATCCCTCGACCCTCGCAGGAAATTCTTCTATACAAGTTTTCTTCGGTGAACTATACCTCATAAATTGCGGATGGCGGCATAAGTGATCGATCATCCACATTTGGAGCAATACATTGCATGCTTCAAAGAAAGTCCCTCCAGCTTTGCAGATGGTGAGTGCACGAAAGATATCTGATATTATCATGGGAGCCAAAGTACTGTTGTTTTGTTTCATCAAAGTACTGACGACCCCTGCCACATGTATGTTGATATTCCCATCCTTTCTAGGAAATATCAATGAACCTAGGAAAGCTATCATGAAGGCGATGCGTCTATGCTCCTCCCATTTTAACCGATTGTCTCCGCTGCAGATTTTGCTTTCGTGTTTGTTGAAGCCCCCATAGTGACCATATTTGTCATACAGAAATGCCAAAGTGCAGAACCCTTCTGATAAGTCTGGGTTGTGTACAGTTCTGCGGATCTTTACCGTATCCAAAAACCGATGTACCGTCACTGCCCTTGGTGCAATAAGGTATTGTTCCCTCATCGGGACTTTTGGTCTTCCGACATATCCGGCTAATTCTTCCAGTGTTGGTGTGAGTTCAAAGTCTGAAAAGTGGAACACATTGTGTGCCGGATCCCAGAATGAGATCAAAGCTCGTATGATGTCTCCTCTCGGGGGAATATTCAGCAGCCCCACTAGATCTCCCAAGTACACCTTAACGGCCTCTTGTCCTTGCTCGCCCAAGTCGCTCCACCACCTATGCAAACTTAAGGGGACCTTGTTTATGATAGCTTCGGTTGTATTCTGACTCGTGCTCATTCTGCACATTTATTTAAGGTAATTCTTAGATGAAAGCGAAATTTTTATTTGTCCCAGAACTATTTTTTCTGAAAAACGAAAACGGGCCCCAGGAATTGACTGGTCAAAAAGTGGTCGTTAAGGCAAAATTAAATATCTTGGCGTTCCGCCATTAAAACTTATTTTTGAAATATATGGGAGTTGGACCCGTTTAAAGGTTGCCTACGTATCTCACACTCGGTGAGAATCAAACTCGCGTAGTTCGGTCCGTCAAAACAACTATCTTTCCTTTATTGATTGTCAAAAGACACATTTTGTCAAAAACCCATTTTGTCGGCAAAGTCAATCTTCTGCCGTCTTTTATTGGCGAACGAAATTCGTGGACTTGTTGGTGAAACGTATTTTTGTATTTTTCTGAAAGATATTTACTTCCCCCATACTATTTCCTTTTGTATTATTTTTTTTTCTTTCTTTTCGGTATTTAAAGGAACCCGGTCAGCATGTCAGTCTAAATAAATGCTCTAAACAAATATGATATGGCAAGATGGTCTTTCCTTTCAGGTTACCTGTCCTAGACGGACCCAAACCCCTGTGTTGAGTCCCCTAAGTCAGAGATGATGCAAATAAACGTCCTGAATCTAGGCTCAATATCCTGATGCTTTTCAATGATACTAGACCGTGTACCCGAGCGGACGACTCGGATTTGAGGAGGGAGCTACGTACCGGGGACCCGCGGGATCGTCCGGCTTTATAACTTATCCTGCCTCTTTTCTTACTTTGGTATCGACACTAACAGAAAGGGGAGTCTCAACCAGTAAGCACATCCCCGGGGGTAAGAAGAGACGGGTTTTCGGCACAGTTTTATATACAGTTCACGCAATATCAAAGCGGTAAACATATAGCGGTTTGTATATACAGTACAACGAATATCAAAGCGGTAGACATGTAGCACATTAATTAAACATGTAATAAAATCAGATATAGACAAAAATAACAATTTAAATGAGCTCGAGTTCTTAGGCCCCGAACCGAAGTTCGAGAAGATTTTCCCCAGCAGAGTCGCCAGAGCTGTCACACCTCCTTTTTACGCGCCCGCGGGGGCGTGAGGGAGTTTTTCCAATTAAAGGACAATCGAGACGGGACTAGTTTATTTAATTCAGAGTCGCCACTTGGGAAAATAATGGTGTCCCAAGTCACCGGTTTAATCCCGAACCGAGGAAATTTATGACCCTATAATATAGTCTGCGAAACTAGAAACATGGATAAGGAATTCTGTTAACCCGGAGAAGGTGTTAGGCACTCCCGGATTCCGTGGTTTTAGCACGGTCGCTCAACTGCTCTTTTTGTTTTTATCTGATTTCTTTATATATTTTAACTATATGCTTTTGATGTTCCGCCTTTAATTTTTTTTTAGAAATAATTGCGACGTCACGAAAACACATTTCGAGTCACACCGCAACCAGTGCGCCCGTGACTTTAATGTATTTCAGTTTCGCCGAGAGTAAGATTTGGGTCACATAAATGCGCACCCGTATTTAGGAAAATAATCTTATTAAAGTCGTGCCTAAAGATTCTATCGTCTTTATTACCTTTGGGAAAGACCGTGAAATTTACTAAACGGTCCTTCCGAAATCTATACAATTATTATAACCATTTATTAAGGGCCTCATAGCTTGTGGGTTTTATTAGGCTCGGCTCGTCTCAATTTTATTTAAAAGGTAAATCCTAAAGGCTATTATGATTTTCTTATTTTTATTTGTCTTTAATAAAGAGGAAAAGTTTTAATTAATTAATTAGTGGATTGAGACTAAATAACAACTTTATACCAAAACTGAACGGGCCAGCTACCATTTTCAGCCCAGGCCCAAACGTTCACAATCATAAGAAAAGGACTCGGGCTGCTTGTTGATGAATTGAGGCTTACTGCCTGAGTTCGAATCTGGGGAAGGCATAATACCAAAAGGGTCTAACTAATTTCCAACACCAGCTATAGACATCACTTTTACACTTAACAACCATTTTTCCCTTTTAAAATCATTTGATTCAATTAATACTTAATTCAACACTTAATAAGACATTGATTATTCTGATTCCAACGATGTTTGCTATGCTAATACCCTAACAGGAACTCAAGTATACTTCGTTAAAGATAAAACTTATAAGAAAACGAAATTACATCTAGAGTTTACCAATTTGGCCATTTCGAAATTAATTTCAATTTAGAATTATCAAAAACATTGAATCCAAATACACGGTGGAGGTGATTTACAATATTCAAACTTAGATTTCTTAAAGGACATTACTGTCAGTGAATCACGTTTTCAACCATGAAATTAACTGGGATAAGATATTGATGCTAACGACTATAATTTGAACCTGTTTCTATTATTATATAACTAGGCAAAGATTTAATTCATATAAAAGTCAAGTAAATGCTAGTAACTACATACCTCACAGAATTTAACTAATAACTATTGTTTAACCTATGAATATGTAAATGACTTTATGACAGTAACTGAAAATCTAGATAAGCGTTCGAGTGTATCACTAGCAATTAAGAGATAACAGTCCAATTATACAGTTTTAGAGCTGATCTAATTAACATACAACTTAATCATTTTTACAGAAAACTAAAAAAAACATAAGAAAAACAGAAACGGGAAGATTGCAGCATCATTGCTTTGAACAGCTTTCAATTTATTTCCATAAGCTTTGAGACTTACAAAATGTGTACCTGCTAGGCAAAGGAAATGGCTAGGACAGCAAAGGATCGGGGCTCGGCAAACAGTAGCAGCATATGAGAAGCAGCATCAACAGAATGAACAAGTTTCAACAGCCCAGAAAGCACAATCAACAGTCCAAAAGTTTCAATCAAATAAAGCTCATGTATCCTCTCAAAGCAATATCAAGTTAACCCGAAAAATGAATTCATTGAACAAGTAGTCCACCACAAGCAACCAAACCAGACTCAACCAGTCAGTTCTAGCTCGAAATCAAACAAGTATATAATAGAAACAGAGAAATTTAAGTTGTTTCTGGACTCAAGATCAATGTAACAGTGTTACTAGGACAATGGCCACCTAAGACTGATTTGAGTAAGAACTCCACCTCTTGTTCTTTTTCCCCCCTCTCTATCAATGTCTATTATACTTATAGTTAACAGCAGACCCACCCTGCCCATACTCTTCTCTGCCAGCCACCAACAACTAGTTTTTAAACACTGGCCAACCCATATTCTGTTCTGTCCCAGCCACTTAAAAATGTCTAAGTATGGGTCTTGTTATTTTAAATCAAAGACTTGCAGGAACTGGTGGTGCCCTGCTGTACAGCAGGTTCCACTAGTTCATTTCATGGGTAAGGTATTTTTAAATCCTAAGATGTCAAATTACTAACAGCTATATCCCAATATCATAGACAATTCAAAAGAGGAATCTGTTAAACCAAACAGTGGCTTGTATCAATCTTAACATTGTTAATTATTATCCAGTGTTCCAACCAACAGACCCTTATGACTAATCGGCCATGTTCGACTAAACAATTACGGCATGTACAAACAATTATGAAAGCAGTGAACCAAGAATTCTCGGCCAAGTGCCGGGGAATCCGAAGCTAATTGTTCGACGACGCTAATCGAAATAAACATACAATGCTATCACAACCAAACACAATCCATCGGACAGGAAAGAACAAGAAATGTTTTCGACCGAATAAAAGGGTCATTTGAGGAGAAACGAATGAAAATTTGAAACACACAAATACTAATACTAAACAACAAATATAACAACAAATAAAACAAAAGAAGAAGAACAAATACCTTATAATTGTAAGCGGCCTAGGCTTGAACTCGGACTCGAAATTATTGAAGCCAAACGGGTCTTAATTGAGGTGTTCTCGGTTGAGAACACCTAAATTAAGGTCCGTTGGGCTTCAATTTCTATTCAATTTTAACCCTCTAAAATTAGGGTTCTTGAGGGCTCGGATTGGGGCTCGATAATTTCTGGTGGGATTCGAACAAAACGGGGCATGGATTCGTGGAGGAGAAGGTCTGGTGGTGGTATGGTGTCAATTTTGGGGCAAATGGTGTAAGTTAGTTTTGGGCTCGAATCTTCAATTGAAGATTCGAGAAGATGTAGCTAGATTCGAGCCAAGGGGTTTGTGGATTTGGGTTCAGGGCGTGATGGAGGCTTTGTGGTGTTGAAATGGCGTGGTTTGGACCACCGCCGCCGGCGGAGACGATTTCCGGCCGGCGGAGTGCGGCGGGGGAAAGGCGGCGTCGGCTTTGTCTCTGTGGGAGACGATAAAAATGCATATGAATTAGGGTTTGGGGGGTTTTGGATAATTAAAATTAAAGTTTCAATCTTAGCCGTTGGATCAAGGAGTCCAACGGCTCAGATCAACGGGGAGGTGGGTCGGTTCGTTTGGTTTGGGCGGGTAAGGGGAGATGGGTTGAGGGTTATTTGGACTGGGTTGGGGCGTTGGGCCTGGTCTTGGATCCAAATAAATGGCCCAGTTCCGATTTATATTCATCCTTACTTGTTTTCTTCTAGTTCTTTTATTTTCCTTTTGAATCTTAATTAACAAAAATTCTAAGATAATTTGTAAAGCCAAAATATTAATTAACTCTTACTAATCTTCATCACAGATGATTAAACACCAGTGTTATACGAAAATCACACAATTAAATACTAAAATGTAAGATACAATATTATTAATATTTTCCATTTTTGTCAAATAATTTTGATTACTTTCAATTGTAAATTAACTCTTAAGAATGCAAACACAACATATTTTTGTATTTTTTCATTAATTAAACAAGTAAACCCGGACACACAAATATGCGAACAATAAGAGAAAATATAAAAAAAAATTCACAAACAATGCAAAACTCTTTTATTTTGAATTTTTGGGAGTAAATCTCATGTAGGGCAGAAATCACGTGCTCACAATGTCTTTCTTATTTGGCATTTGTGCGGGAGGTCGAAGCTCAGACTCCCAGTATTGATTCTGTTCCCATTGTGCGGGACTTTCCTGATGTGTTTCCCTCGGACCTGCCGGGCATGCCGTCGGACAGGGATATTGATTTTGGTATCGATTTGGTGCCAGGCACTCAGCCTATTTCTATTCCTCCGTATCGGATGGCACCAGCTGAGTTGAAGGAATTGAAGGAGCAGCTCCAGGAACTCCTAGATAAGGGGTTCATTCAGCTGAGTGTGTCGCCGTGGGGTGCACCGGTCCTATTTGTTGAGAAGAAGGATGGCTCTATGAGGATGTGTATTGACTACAGGCAGCTGAACAAGGTAACAGTGAGGAATAAGTATCCTCTGCCTCGTATTGATGATTTATTTGATCATCTCTAGGGAGTTAGGGTATTCTCAAAGATTGATCTTCGTTCAGGCTACCATTAGCAGAAGATTAGAGAGTCCGACATTATGAAGACTGCATTCAGGACCAGATATGGTCACAATGAGTTCCTTGTGATGTCTTTTGGGCTGACGAATGCCCCGGTATCATTCATGCATCTGCTGAACAGTGTGTTCAGGCCCTATCAGGATTCATTTGTGATTGTGTTCATTGATGACATTCTAGTCTACTCTCGTAGCCAGGAGGAGCACGCTCGACATTTGAGTATTGTATTGCAGAGATTGAGAGAGGAGAAGTTGTATGCCAAGTTCTCCAAGTGTGAGTTCTGTCTTGCGTCTATGGCACTCTTAGGACACGTGGTGTCCCGTGATAGTATTCAGGTAGATCCGAGGAAGGTAGAGGCAGTGCAGAGTTGGCCCAGACCGACCTCAGTTACTGAGATCCGTAGCTTTCTGGGATTGGCAGGGTATTATCGCTCATTCGTTCACGGATTCTCTTCTATTACTTCACCCTTGACTAGATTGACTCAGAAGGGTGTTCCTTTCATATGGACCGAGGAGTGCGAGGAGAGCTTTCAGAAGCTCAAGACAACACTGACCACAACACCAGTCTTGATACTGCCCTCATCTTCAGATTTTTATACTGTGTATTGTGATTCCTCAGGAGTTGGCATTGGTTGTGTATTGATGCAGGATGGTAGATTCATTGCTTATGATTCTCGCCAGTTGAAGCTCCATGAGAAGAACTACCTGTTCATGATTTCGAGCTAGCAGCCATAGTTCACGCTCTGAAGATTTGGAGGCATTACCTATATGGTGTCTCATGTGAGGTGTACATGGATCATCGCAGTATTCAGCACTTATTCAGACAGAAGGACATTAATTTGAGGCAGCGGAGGTGGCTGGAGTTGCTTAAGGATTATGACATCACTATCTTGTATCATCCGGGGAAGGCCAATGTTGTGGCCGATGCTTTGAGTCGGAAGGTGGTCAGTATGGGCACCCTAGCTTACATCCCAGTTAGGGAGAGGTCATTTGCTTATGACGTTCAGGCCCTAGCCAATCGGCTAGTGAGGTTGGATATTTCAGAGCCAAGTCGAGTGTTGGCTTGTGTTGTTTCTCGATCTTCCTTATATGATCGCATCAGGGAGCGACAATATGATGACCCACATTTGCTTGTCCTTAAGGACATAGTGCTGCATAATGATGCTAGGGATGTGACTATCGACAGTGATGGTGTTCTGATGATGCAGGGCCGTATATGCGTGCCCAATGTAGATGGCTTGCGAGAGGTGATACTAGAGGAGGCACACAGTTCGCGGTACTCTATTCACCCAGGTGCCGCGAAGATGTACCAAGACTTGAGACAGCACTACTGGTGGAGAAGGATGAAGATGGATATTGTTAGGCATGTAGCGAAGTGCCTCAACTGCCAGCAGGTCAAGTATGAGCATCAGAGACCGGGCGGTGTTCCTCAGCATATGGTTATTCCCGAATGGAAATGGGCGATGATCACCGTGGATTTTGTTACTGGGCTCCCTCGGACTTCGAGGAAGTTTGATTCTGTGTGGGTGATTGTTGATCGGCTAAACAAGTCCGCACATTTCATCCCAGTTTGTACTACTTACTCATCGGAGCGATTGGCAGCGATCTTTATTCGAGAGATTGTCAAGTTGCATAGGGTCCCAGTGTCTATTATATCTGACCGAGTCACTCAGTGCACTTCTCAGTTTTGGAGAGCATTTCAGTGGGAGATGGGTACGCGGGTTGAGTTGAGCACCGCATTTCACCCTTAGACAGACGGGCAGTCTGAGCACACTATTCAAATCTTAGAGGATATGTTGCAAGCATGTGTGATTGACTTTGGTGGTTCGTGGGATGAGTTCTTGCCACTTGCTGAGTTTGCCTACAACAACAGTTATCAGTCGAGTATTCAGATGGCCCCGTACAAGGCGTTGTATGGCAAACGGTGTAGATCTCCCGTGGGATGGTTTGAGCCCGGTGAGGATAGATTGATAGGGACTGAGTTAGTTCAGGATGCTCTAGATAGAGTGAAGTTGATCCAGGAGAGGCTTCGCACAGCACAGTCTCGCCATAAGAGTTATGCAGACCGTAGGGTTCTAGAGTTGTCTTTCATGGTTGTTGATAGAGTACTGCTGAAGGTTTTACCCATGAAGAGTGTCATGAGGTTCGGGAAGAAGGGGAAGTTGAGTCCCAGGTACATTGGTCCTTTTGAGATACTTAGGAGGGTTGGAGAGGTGGCATATGAGCTGGCCTTGCCACCCAGTTTGTCTGGTGTTCATCCAGTATTCCATGTGTCTATGCTCCGGAAGTACATCGGGGATCCGTCCCATGTATTAGACTTCAGTACCATTCAGCTCAATGGTGATCTATCTTATGATGTGGAGCCGGTGGCCATTCTGGGTAGACAGGTTCGAAAGTTGAGGTCCAAGGAGAATGCTTCAGTCAAGGTGCAGCGGAGAGGTCGGCCCGTGGAGGAGGCTACTTGGGAGATCGAGCAGAAGATACAGAGCAGATATCCTCACCTATTTGAGTCTCCAGGTATGTTTCTTGACCTGCTCGAGGATGAGCGTTTTCTCAAGTTGGGGAGAATGTGATGACCCGGCCCGTCATCATGTGAGTTATCACCCTGGTATCCCCATTATATGCTTGTTAATGTTGCAATATGCATGTTGGGTAAGTTTGAGTCAATCCGGGTTGAGTTTAGTTGAAATTGAGACAAATAGTCTCTTAGAAGAAGGAATAGTTGAGAAAAGCCAGCTGGATGTTGACTTGTGAGTTAGAGAGCTCGGAATCAAATTCTGATGATTCGGTCAGCTCCGCGAGGTCATTTATGAGCTAAGAGAGTGATCAGAAGTGAATTTGGAGGTCCGGTGTAGTTTTAGGCTTGAATTGGCTAAAGTTGAATTTTGGCGATATCCTATCGGTAGGTGAGATTTTGATCCGGGAGTCGGAATGGAATTCTGACAGTTGTAGTAGCTCCGTTAGGTGATTTTGGATGTGCCTGCAAAGCTTTAGGTCATTCAGAGGTCGTTTGGTCGGGTTTTTGATCGAATGTCGGTTGCGGAAGTTTGAATGAAAACTTAGGCTTAAATTTGCTTGGATTCAATTTTTTCCGTGTTTAAGGGCGTGTTTTTATGATTGGAACAAGTTTGTATCGCGTTATGGCGTATGTCGGTGGTTTTCGTTGGGGTCTCGGGATGAATTCTAGGGTCCAAACGGACCATTTTTGGCCTAGGTAAGCATCTGAACTGCTGCAATTTCTGCAGAAAAACTTTGTTCTTCGCGTTCGCGTAGGGGTCCACGCGTTCGCGAAGAGTATCAGAGAGTTGGGATTTTTGTTCATCGCGTTCGCGAGAAGAGAAATGCGGACGTGTAAGGTCAGGCCTGGAAGCCTCGCGTTCGCGAAGGGGGTGCACGCGTAGGTCTGGGAGGTTGTTCATCGCGAACGCGGCTGGAAGCCACGCGTTCGCGTAGAGTAAATCCGGAGGCTGTTGTGTTTGTTCATCACGAACGCGTGAGTAGTGTCGCGTTCGCGAACGGTTAAAAGGTTGGGCAGTGAATTTAAGTCCAGAACATTTCAGACGCGGGTATTCATTCATAAACCTCCATTGTTGAGTCTTAGAGAGAGAAAGTGACGGGAAATTGCTGGGATTTCATCGGGTTATCGTCGGAGGTAAGTTTTATGGTTCAATTATGTGTTTTTATCTTGAAATCCTCCTCTATTTCACTGAAATTGGATGAATTAATGAGGAAATTTAGCCTAAGCCAGGGTTTTGGTAAAATATCGATTTGAATGGGCAAACAGAGTCTGATTTTGAAAAACTTTATATGGATAGACTCGTGTTGAGATGAAGATTCCGAATATGTAACTTTTGTAATTTTTCAAAAAGCGTACCAAAAGTCGGGTTTTGACAACTTTGTGGGTTTTGGTGCAATTTGAGTTATTTCGAATGGGTTGTGTGTAATTAGCATATATTAACGTATTCTCCATGAATTTGAACAGATTCGACATCCGAGGCGGTTGAATTGCGAGGAAAGCGCAAGGCGGACTAAGGCTTCCACCGGATCGAGGTGAGTGGTGATAGTAAATAATGTAATGAGGGTTTGAAACCCCGTACTAGCACTTTACAGTGCTATGTTGAGATAAGACACGCGTCATGTGACGGGCGTGGTGGCATTGTGATTGGGGAATAGGACTTGGACCTTTCCGACTAATAATGTATTGTGTATTGTGACTGAAAATGGGATTATAACTGTGTGTTTGGGCTTGTAGCCATGTTTGGGGCCTTGTGGCGATCTGTAGAGCATTAGGGGACCTGTAAAGCTAGGTGACCCCTATATCATGTTGGAAACTTACACTCAGCCATAAAATTAGCTGAATAGCATATCGTGGGCCAGTATTAGATGTGTACTGTGGGATATAGACTAATTAGGATGGAAATTCACTGATTTAGCTGAGTGGGCCTGAAGGGCCAGTTCTATACTAATTGGGACAGGGTCGTCTATATTGGATCGGGCTGCACACCGCAACACTATATGTATTAGATCGGACTGCACGCCGCAGTGATGTATATGTGGATCGGACCGCACGCCACAGTAATATACAAGTGGGACGGACTGCACGTCGCAGTATTATTGCGCTTGGGCTGTAGGAGCCCCTTCGGAGTCTGTACACATTCCCAGTGGGCGCTGGTATATATTATGGGATCGGGCTGCATGCCGCAGCAGTTTAATTATATATGTATATATATATATTGGATCGGACTGCACGCCGCAGTAATATATGTATGGATCGGGCTGCACACCGCAGTATCATAGCGCTTTGGCCCAGAGAGCCCCTCCGAAGTCTGTATACATCCCCAGTGAGCGCCGTCGACATTAAATGGAGCAGGCTACGCGCCGCAGCGTTATATGTATTGGAGCAGGCTGCACGCCACATCATTATACTTATACCTATTCGTATGCATACTTAAATACTTATACATTATAGACATATGTATATAATTACATACATTGAGTTGGCTGTACACCGTAGTTGTACGAGTGAGGATTTGGTTAGTGTGGGACCTTGTTGAGATAGATGTGGACTGGGAATCAGTGTATTCACCGTAGCGATGACTTACCTGTGAGGTTACCTTAGAACTGTTTAGTGATAGTACTGGGATTCTTATTTTCGGTTATTGTTTATTATTGTTACTCACTGAGTTGAAATATACTCACCCCACTCCCCTGCACTTTTTGTGCAGATTCACAGGTGCCAGAGAGCAGTTGAGCTGTTGCAGATGCTTATTCATATATATTCTGCGAAGACTACGAGGTAGCTGCTGATGTCCGCAGAACCTGTTTTCTCCTTCCTTATCATTTTGTTGCTTTCATTTTGCCTAGACTTGTTTGTATAGGCTGTTTATTCTGTAGAGGCTCGGACTTGCGACACCACGACTTGGTTGGGACCGTATTTTGTTTGCTTCTACTATTAAGTTTATCATTTTGATATGAACACTTGCTATTTAAGTTTAACTTGATCACCTGAAATTAATAATTGGCTGGTTTAACGGATTACATGGTTGGGCTTGCCTAGCATTGTGTTGGGCGCCATCACGACCATGGTTTGGGTCGTGACAGCTACCATGCCCTCAGGCTGAACTGATGCCGCAGGTGGGACAGGAATAATCTCGGGAACCTGCCCCACATGCGCTTGATGCTCAAGATTGCAGGCGGTGGGAGTCTGTGCTCCTCCCCCAGCATGGGATGTGGGTGCAGCAAGGGGAAGCAATCTGGACTGAGCTAGAATGGTGTACATACTCATGAATTTTGCCAAAGTCTCCTGAATGGCTGGGGTAGTAGTAGCAATAGGGGTGTCAGGTGAGTGGAATATGGCTAGATCTACTTGTGGTGCATCATCGGCAGCTCGAGCAGGTTCTCTCACTGCACCACGTGCGCGTCCTCAAACTCTAACTCGATCCCAACCTCCGACGGTTGAAGCAGGGGCGCGCGTGCCGGATCACCTCGAATATTACGTGTCCTCACCATCTGTGAGAGAGTAGAAGACATGGGTTTAGGACTGTGGGTGCAAAAAATCTCACATGACAGGGAAATCAAATGAAGTGAAATTTTTCCTAACAGTTACATAGCCTCTCGCAGATAAGTACAGACGTATTCGTTCCTATCTACTAGACTCTAATAAACCGGCTTGTGATCTGTGGCTCATATGAACCTAGAACTCTGATACCAACTTGTCACGACCCCAGTTCATCATCCATGAACTTGTCGTGATGGCACCTAGTCCCTATGACTAGATAGCCTAACAATGCAGAAGATAACCATAATTGCGGAAGAAAGTAAAATAAACTAAATTAGTAAATAAAAATGGCACTTAAGGTGCTTCTTGGCACGTACCATAACAATTCTCAAAGCTAATAACATTTCCCAAAACCCGAAAACTCACAAATCACAGGCTAAGGGATACATAAGTGGCTCTGACTCAAGAAATATCTATACAAGGAGAAAATACTGGAAGAACTATACTTAATTAGAGAAAAGTGGGAAATGGACTCCTAGGTATGCAGACGTAGCAAATATACCTTGAAGTCTCTACCGATTCGCCTCCTTCCAAGTCTGACAGAACTGAATGGGAGAATCTGTATCTGCAAAACATAAATGTGCAGAAGAGTAGCATGAGCACACCACGACAGTGCCCAGTAAGTATCAAGACTAACCTCGAGGGTGTATTGACGAGGAACAATCATGAGACCTACCGGTCCATAAATAGTATAAAAGAAATAATAGAGATTATTATGTAAATATGTATAGACTGCTCGGATAAATAAGAATGCTTCAATCACAATAAGGATAACGGACAATAAGTAAAATAAAAATAAAATAAATGATAATACAAAAATAATTGCAGAAATCACAATCTGAATCGTGAAATTACAACACAACAAGGAGAAACAAGTCGCTAATCATTATTCTGCAATGATGCTTACATAAGGTCTTTCCAACTCGTTCCACAACCCTACCACAAACTCACAGACTAATCACAACACATGAAGAACCCAGCATCTAAAGTCTAACACTTGGCATCATGTGCCCCATCAATAACACGGTAATGCTGACAACTAGCTAGTCAACTAGGATCACTCTCACATATATAATGGGTAAACGATGGCATATCCCTACCCCTAGCCAAATCACAAGGGATTCATCTCTAATAGGAGGGTCCAACTACGTGTATGCTTGTGTATATGTATGTAACAGGAATACTGCCAACTATTAAGTATAAGAAATGGAACGACTAGCACTTGGTTCATTCACCCAAATAGAATCAATAAAATTATCAGTCAGAACACAATGAGTTTAAGAGGATCTTCCGGGAATCGAACCCGTAGTCCATCATACCTATAACAGAGGATCTCCCGAGAATTGAACCCACAGTCCATCATAACAATAACATATGATCTCCCAAGAATTGAACCCATAGTCCATCATAACAATAACAGAGGATCTCCCGGAAATAGAACCCGTAGTCCATCATAACAATAACAGAGGATCTCCCGAGAATTGAACCCGTAGTCCATTATAACAATAATAGAGGATCTCCCGGGAATCGAACACGTAGTCTATCATAATCAGCCCCTGACATAGCCTACCTTATTTCGCCACATGTGCAATCAATAAAAATATAGCAAACACCAATTTATTTCACCACACGTGGATCACAATATTCCCACCTTATTCCGCCACAAGGTTAGGCTAGATACTTACCTCAAAACCGGATAAAATCAACTAGCAACCACATTTTTTCCACGAGTACTCAACTCCAAAAGGCCCAAATCTATTCAATTAAATTACATATTGTAAATAATATCTCAAGCAATTGATTCTATAATGAAATTCAAAGCTAAAGCATGAAATTAGTTAAAATGACCAAAATGCCCCTCGGGCCAACATATTGGCACCAGATGAATTTATCATTTTCAGAAGCCTCGTACTCTCACGAGTCTAACCCTAAAAAATATCTCAAATCAGAGGTCAAACAGTCCCTCACAACCCAACAATTCGGTCTATGAAGTTCTACCCGTTTTTACAATCAAAACTAAAATTAAAGGATGAAACTAAGAGAAGATTCATGCAAGTTGACAAAATCGAGTGAGAAATACTTACCCAAGTTACCCATGTGAAAATCCCACCAAAAATCATGTTCTCCTGAGCTCCCAAGTCAAAAATATGAAAAAATGGCATAAACCCTCATTTTGAAGAACATATAATCTGCCTAGGGATTTGTGCATCGCGATCGCGGAACAAGGGACATGATCGCGTCAAGGAAATGTTAATTGGCCCAGCATTGTTCTATGCAAAGGAGATGGAGTGGACGCGTGGTGAAGGAACAGGCAATGCTTCGCGATCGCGGAAACACTAATGCGAACGCATTGAAGGAAATGTGGGGGGGGGGGATCCAGTAGTTGGTTTATGCGAACACAAAATCAGAGATGCGATCGCGATGTGAAAACTATTCGACCTTCCCGATCGCGTGAAGCTTATTACGAGCGTGATGAAGAAACGCACAGACTATCGCGATAGTGAACTTGATGATGTGATCAAGTTGAACAAAATATACCTCCTCCACCTTACTCTATGCGATCGTGGAGGAGAAGACGCGAACGCGTAGAATAAACCCAGCTGACAGATAAAAGCAGTTCAAAAATGGGGAAAAATGACCCATAGCATATCCGTAACACACTAAGGCCTTTGGGACCCTGACTAATCACGCGTACAAGTCGTATAACCCAACACGGACTCGTTCGAACTTTCAAATCAGATAAAATAACATCAAAACGGCGAATCAAACAAAAAATCAAGCTTATGAACTTCAAAATCTTAAAATAACGAAATCTCAGGACAAAACCTATCAATTCAACATGGAATGATGCCAATAATTGCAAACAAATCAAAGATGACATAACGGAGCTACAGAAACTTCCAGAATTCAATTCGGACCCTCGGATAAAAAACACACTATCGGTCCGGAAACTTAAAAATTCAAATTTTGGCATTTCAATCCTAAATAAGCTACGAACCCCAAAAATTGATTCCGAACACGCTCCCAATCCCAAAATCACCTAACGGAACTAACGAAACCATCAGAATTCTATTTCGACATCATTTTCACATTGTTCCAAACACGGGCCATCTTTCAACTCTTAAGCTCCCAACTAGGGACTAAGTGTCCCAAAACACTCTAAATCCTAACACCAAACATCCTAACACCAAACATCCTAACAAACCAGAATATCAAAAATAAACTTATGGAATGCAGTTAATAGGGGATCAGGGCATGAATTCTAGAAACGATTGTTCGGGTCGTTATAGTGTATTAGGTAATACTTTATCGAAGATAGCGACCAATGTTGGTCGTCATTTTTGACCGTTTGACCAAAATGCGACCAAGTTTGGTCGCTTTTGATATATATATATATTTAAAACATGAAAACATTAGGGTTATTTTTTTTTACTTATTTTCAATTATAGCGACCAATGGTGGTCGCTTTTTGGTCAAACTGTCAAGAAATGCAACCAACGTTGGTCGCTATTTTGGTCAAACCAGTCAATACTTATATAGCTACCAAAAGAGCGACCAACTTTGGTCGCTTTATTTAATTGCGGAACTCAAAATCGGGTTTCCCCTCCCAAAATCTTATTTTCTCACACACAAACTTCCCAACTTCTCTCTCAACTATTTCTCCTCCCCTTCTCTACTTCCCTTACACAAATCAATCCCTTCACACGTTGCCACCATTGTCACCGCCACCACAACCTCTATTACGCTGCCACCACCACTGTCACCGCCGCCACAACTGTTCTGTCTCCCCCACAGATTTTAGACTCATTTTAATCTACCAACATTAGTAATCTACGTATTAGCTTTTTAATTATTAAATTTTTCTATATAATTTTATGTAATTTGTGAGAGTTTTTTCCTATTTAGTATTAGGGTTGTATGTTTCAACTACATTAAGTAATATGAACATTTTACATTAGGGTTGTTTGTTTGAACTACATTAGGTAATATGAACGTTTTACTATTAGCTAATATGAACTACATTAGGTAATATGAACTCTTTACTATTTAGTATTAGGGTTGTTTTTCAATGTATTAACTAATTTAATTTGTTCTTGCTTTATTTAAATAGATGGAACATCGTTCTTGGATGTACAATAGGAATTATCTTAATCGTCGAGGATTGTAGGAGGATTTTGTAGAAGGGGTAGAAGACTTTATTAGACATGCAATGTCACTTTTGCCATATATAAAATAAGGAATAATTAAGTGCCCTTGTGTTACGTGCAACTGTATGAAGTTTGGAGAATCGGAGGAAGTTAAGCTTCATCTTTATATGAAGGGGTTTATAGCGAATTACTTTGTGTGGACTTATTACGGGGAGGTGGATGGTAGCGATGGGATATTTCATAACATGGTTCTTGGTTAAAGTAATAGGTCGAGGGAGAATAGAAATAGTGATTCCAGAATTTATGGTATGGTTGCGAATGCTTTTGGAATTCACTTTGGGGGTGAGCCCAACCAAAATGTTGAACAAACTCCTAATGATGAAGCTAAACATTTTTATGAACAGTTAGAGGAAGCTAGTCGTCCACTACGTGAAGGTCGTCCGCACGAGTTTTCTGTTACAGTTAGATTACTAAGTATCAAATCTGATTGGAATATTTCTCAAGGAGGCATGGACTTTGTTATTGACTTATGCGTGAACTAGTTTGCGAGGAAATAGAATTACCTGGTGATTTCTGTAAGGCCAAGAGATTAGTTTCTAAGTTAGGACTTTCGTCAATGAGAAGTGATTGTGTGAAGATGGTTGCATGTTATATTATAAAGATGATGCAAATTTAAGCAATTGTGAATTTTGCGGAAAACCTCAATTAAAGAGGCTTTCTAGAGGGAAGATGGTCGCTAAAAAGGTGATGCATTATTTACCTCTTATACCTAGGCTAAAGAGGTTATATGCGTTATGCTCCTCATATGAGATGGCATTTGGAAAATAGAAGACCACCTGGTGTTATGTGCCATCCTTCAGATGGAGAAGCTTGGAAGAACTTTGATAGGACTTATCAAGATTTTGCTAGTGAACTAAGGAACATTCGGTTGGGTCTATGTGTGAATGGCTTCATGCCTTTTCCTGTATCTGCGACACCGTATTTATTTTGGTCTGTCTTTCTTACACCTTATAATCTACCACCCGAGTTGTGCATGACTAGCCCATACATATTCGTAAATTATATTATCCCCGGTCCACGTAATCCGAAATGTTTGATAGATGTATATTTGCACTCTTTGACTGATAAGCTAAAATAGTTGTGGTACAATGGTGTTGAAACATACGACATATCAACCAAGCAGAATTTTAAATTTGTGTGCTAATTTAATATGGACACTTAATGATTTTCCAGCATTTAGAATGTTGTCTGGGTGGATGACTGCTAGAAGCTAGCTTGTCCTTACTGCATGGAAAATAGTAAAGCGTTCACTTTGAAATATGGCCGAAAGAAATCATGGTTTGATTATCATCATCAATTCTTGCTTGAGGGTCATGAGTTTAGAAGAATGAAAAATGCTTTCAAAAAGAATAAACTAGAATATAATTATCCACCTCCAATACTTTCAGGTGATGAAATTTGGGAGAGGGTCCAGAACTTCAGTAAAGTTACTGATGTTCCATCGCATAGATTCCCCGGATATGATGTTACTCATAATTGGACCAAACATAATATATTTTGGGAGTTGACTTATTGGAAGGATAATCTTCTCCGTTACAACCTTGATGTCATGCATATTGGGAAGAATTATTTTGACAATTTGTTCAACACAATGATAGATGCTACAGGTAAGATAAAGGATAACCCATAGGCTAGAATGGACTTACAAGAATATTGCACGCGGCCTGAATTACACTTGCAGACAGCAAACAATGGTAAGTTATTCAAGCCCAAAGCAAGTTACTCATTCACTTTGGAGAAAAGATGGCAGATTTGTGATTGGGTAACGAAATTGAAGATGCCTGAGGGTTATTCTTCCAATTTTAGGAAAAAATTTGATATGGTTGTGGGGAAGTTGAGCCATTTGAAAATTCATGACTGTCATGTTGTCATGGAGACCTTAGTGCCTATTGCGTTTTCTGGTTTGCCAGAAAGATTCTGGAAACCCATCACTGAGATTAGTTTGTTTTTCAAAGACTTGTGTTATTCCACATTAAGGGAAGAAAACATACGCCAGATGGATCAAAACATTTGTGTAACTTAGGCTATGATGGAAAAGATATTTCCATGTGTGTTTTTTAATGTGATGGAACACCTTCCAATCCACCTTGTACACGAGGCACGTCTTTGAGGGCCTGTTCAATGCAAATGGATGTATCCCTTTAAGATGTAATATTATAGTCCATATATAATTTTCTATTTTATTTGAATGTTTTTGGCTAGCCTGAAATTATATAGGACAATTGGCGAATACAAACAATTTTGTTAAGCATAGGAATAGAATTGAAGGATATGTATGCGAAGCTTATCATGCAAAGAAAACTGCTCATTTTTGCTCTTATTATTTTGAAAGTAATGTTCCATGTGCTAGGACTAGGCCCAACGCGCACACGGTCGCCCTTAGGAATGATATATCTGCCTATGTACATATTCAATCAACCATTCCGATGTTCTAAGGATGGTAGAAGGAGAAATTTGAGTGAATGGAGTTCAAGTCAGCAACATTTCATGTCTTGCTAAATTGTACCGAAATAGTACCATTTTTCAAGTAAGTATTGAGTTAATAGTTATAAAAATAAAATATTTATTGTGATTACATCTCAATGCAACTACTAAAAGTATTTGATGTGTCACAGTCACATCGTGGGTCAATTTGGCCAAGATGCTTTATATACGGCACTTACTAAGTGGTTCAAACAATTTGTAAGTATATCCTTAAAATATTCTAACACTATGTAGGTAAACAATATTTGGAAGTTATGCTAACATATGAATTTTGTTAACAATATGTAGGTAAATGATCCAAATAATGATGTAAATCAATTTTTTAAAGATATATGTTGGGGACCTGGTCTTGAGGTCACAATATATTACAAGTACATTGTGAATGGTTATAAGTTTCATGCAGAGGGTTGCTCTAAAAATAAAAACAAAAATAACAGCGGGGCGTGGGTTCAAGGTGGTGATGGCAACCATGTTGGAGATACTGATTATTATGGTGTGCTCAAAGAAATAATAGAACTAACATATTCAGGTCGTCTTTAAGAAAATTATGCTCTTTAGATTCAAGTGGTTTGACCCAAATCCAACAAGAGGTACGAGAGTACATAATCAATACAACATAATTGAGGTTAATCATATGAGGGAGTATAATCACTATGATCCTTTAAAAATTGCACATAATGTTAGGCAAGTATATTATGCTCCTTATCCATTGAGGCAGAATAAGGCCGATTGGTGGGTTGTAATCAAAACTAAGCCTGTAGGTAGAGTCCAAGTCGAGAATGTGTTGGATGTTGCATATCAAAACAATATCTCCAGTGTTCACCAAATAGTGGACGAACTTTTAGAAAATGATTTGGAACATCCTGAACACATATTGTAAGATGTTGATATAAATGAAGTAAGAATTATAGAAAACGAGGAAGAAGAATTAACTGATGAAGCTCCAACTATTGAGGAAGAAGAATTCTCTAATGAGGAAGAAGAATTCTCTGACGAGGAAGAATACGTCGATGAGCTTTAAAAAGTTGGTTTCTTCAATAACTCTCGTTTATAAATAGTTTCCTTATATATTTCAATCTAAATATGTATTATATTATGCAGATTACAGGCAGGGGTCAAGGTAACAATGAAGATAGTAGTTCTCGGGGTCGAGATAAGGCTAGGAAGCAAAAGAAGAAGGTAGAAGATACTACTCATCAATATTTTCCACCCTCTTCTGATTTCCTATCACTATGCCATAGCCTCTACCCTATGGCTATACTGAGCTGCCACAACATCACCAGCCCTATACCTTCGTACAGACCCTGGGTGTTTCTTTACAGGGCCATCGGACTGCGCATCTGACATATAGTCCACCTGCCACACTACCACGTGAATCCCACCCAGCAGAATCACATGGATCACATCGATCTATGGATCACAGCCACATGGATCGCATCCATCAGTGTCATAGCCAGTTGTGTCACAGCAGTCAGTGTCACACCTACTTGCAATCCGTGCGGCTATGTCGCATTCACAGGGATCACAATCTTCATTAGTGACTCTGACCCCCTACTCCTTCCACACGTGCCTCTGATACACATGTTTCGGACGATGAAGCTCATGTTGCTACTACTGCTGACGAGGATGTGCATTTTGATTAGTATGGCTGGATCATCATAGTCTCTGAGGGTGATGGGTAAGAGTTATTTGTTATTTTAATGTTTATTTTTTACAGTCAAGATGTTAATTTTTCCTCCCGAGTAATATTACTATGAGGATAATCACCAAAGCAGCCAGAAAGCTTTATGTTGCCTCTTATGCATCTTGGTGTGAATTCACATTCTCACTGAAGGATGCAATTTACAATGAATATAAGGTATAAATGTTCTTTTAAGCAGTATAATGTAACGACCCGGCCCGTCGTTACGGGAATTACCACCTCGTTATGTTGAAATTGTATGTTTTATGCTTTTGTATCAGTGTTAAAGTCTATCGGGTGAGTTAGGAGTGAATTGGATTGAAAATGAGGCATATAGCCTTTTTGAAGGAGACTTGAATAAGGAAAGTCAACCCGGAGTTGACTATTTGGTTAGAGGGCTCGGAATCGGATTCTGATGATTCGGTTAGTTCCGGAAGGTGATTTGTGACTTAGGGGAGCAATCGGAATTGAATTTGGAGGCCCGGTGTAGAAATAGGCTTGAATTGGCTAAGGTTGAATTTTGGCGAAATCCGAACGGTAGGTGAGATTTTGATCCGGAGGTCGGAATGGAATTCCGACAGTGGCAGTAGCTTCGTTAGGTGATTTTGGATGTGCCTGCAAAATTTCAGGTCATTCGGACGTCGTTTGGTCGGGTTTTTGATCGAATGTGTAATTCGGAAAGTTTTAAGAAATTTAGGCTTGAATCCGTGTGTAACTGGTGATTTCGATGTTTAGTATGGTGTTTTTATGATTGGAACAAGTCCGTATCATGTTTTGGAGTATGTTGGTGGTTTTCGTTGGGGTCCCGGGGGCCTCGGGATGGATTCGGACCATCAACCGGGCATTTAGAACTTGGAAAAATTCTGCAGAAAATTGCAGTCAACAATTGCTCTATGCGATCGCATAGAGATGATTGCGATCGCATAGAAGAGTGGAAGGGGGCGTGAAGTTTACTCTATGCGATCGCATGGATGGCATTGCGGTCGCATAGTGTCCGGAAATTGTGCATTGCGATCGCGGGGGCTCGATTGCGATCGCGGAGGGTATTTGATGCGAAGCTATGCGATCGCATGGCTAGGCCTGCGATCGCAGAGAACAAATTGGAGGCATGAGAAACTTGCTCTATGCGATCGCAACAAGGGGAATGCGATCGCATAGAAGAAATCGTTCCGGCAGTGAATTAAATCACAGAACAGAGGGGTCGCGGGTTCATACACCCAAAACGCCATTTTTGAGTTCTAGAGAGAGAAACTCACGGGAATTGCTGGTAATTCATCGGGGATTCGTCGGAGGTAAGTTTTGTGGCTTAATTACATCATTTTTACATGAAATCCTTGGTTAATTCCCTGTAAATGGAAGATTAATTGTGGGTTTGAGCCCTAAGCCTAAATTAAAGAAAAACACCGATTTGAGTAGGCAAACGGAGTCCGATTTTGGTAAATTTTATATGTATGGACTCGTGGCGAGACAAGGGTTCCAGAAATGTGAATTTCGTAAATTTTCGGAATGTGGGCCCGGGGCTCGGGTTTTGGCAACTTTGGGAATTTTGATGTAAATTGAGTTATTTCGAATGGGTTGTGTTTAATTAGCCTATATTGATGTATTCTCATTGATTTTGAGCAGATTCGGCATTCAAGGTGATTGAATTGCGAGGCGAGCGCAAGGCGGATTAAGGCTTCTACCGGTTCGAGGTGAGTGGTAGTAGTAAATAATGTACTGAGGGTTTGAAACCTCGTACTAGCACTTCACAGTGCTATATTGAGATGAGACACGCGTTTTATGACGGGCGTGGTGACATTGTGATTGGGGGTTCGGACTTAGTCCTTCCCGACTAATAGTATACTGTGTGTTATGACTGATAATAAGTTTATAACTGTGCAATTGGGCTGATAGCTATGTTTGGGGCCTTGTGCCGATCTGTAGAGCATTAGGGAACCTATAGAGCTAGGTGACCCTTATATTGTGTTGGAAGCATACACTCAGCCATAGCTCTAGCTGTATAGTATAATATGAGCCCGTACTAGATGTGTACATTGAGAGAGATTATCTAGGGTGGAATTCCCTGTTCTAGCCGAGCGGGCCTGAAAGGCCAAGTCTATACCGATTGAGATGAGACAGGGTCAAAGACCCACTATGAGATGTTATATTGGGCCTGAAAGGCCAAGTCTATATTGACTGAGACAGGGTCAAGGACCCACTGTGATATATTATATTGGGCCTGAGAGGCCAAGTATATATTGACCGGGATAGGGTCGAGGACCCATTATGAGGTAGTATATATATACCTACATTGGATCGGGCTGCACGCCGCAGCAGTATATATGTTGGATCGTACTGCACGCCGCAGTAATATACATGTGATATACATGTAATATACATGTGGGACGGACTGCACGCCGCAGTATTATTGCGCTTGGGCTGTAGGAGCCCCTTCGGAGTCTGAGTCTGCACACATTCCAGTGAGCGCTGGTATATTATGGGATCGGGCTGCACGCCGCAGCAGTATAATTATACATGTATATATATATATATTGGATCGTACTGCACGCCGCAGTGATATATGGTGGACCTGGCTGCACGCCATAGCACCATAGCGCTTGGGCCTAGGGAGCCCCTCCGAAGTCTGTATACACCCCCAGTGAGCGCCGTCGACGTTAAATGGAGCGGGCTGCACGCCGCAGCGGTATATGTAATGGAGCGGGCTGCACGCCGCAGCGGTATATGTATTGGAGCGGGCTGCACGCCGCAGCATTATACTTACTAATATCCTTATAAATACGTAAATACTTATGTGTTATAGACAAATGTATATGTCTCTATATATTGAGATGGCTGTACACTGTAGCGGTACTAGTGAGGATTTGGTCAGTGTGGGACCTTGTTGAGATAGATGTGGACTGAAGATAGTAGTACTTACTATAGTGATGACTTACCGATGGGGGTTTGCCTTAGAACTATTTAGTCATAGTACATGAGTTCTTATTTTCAGTTATTGTTTATTATTATTACTCACTGAGTTGAAATATACTCACCCCACTCCCCTTCACTTTTTATGCAGATTCCCAGGTGCCCGAGAGCAGTTGAGCTGTCGCAACTGCTTTATTATCCCCGTTCTGTGGAGACTTCGAGGTAGCTGCCGACGTCCGCAGGACCCGATATCCCTTCCTACTGTCTTTGATTATGAATTGTTATTTCTTTCCGCTCTGAGCTTTGGTTGTAAACCGTATTACACTTATGTTCTGTAGAGGCTCATGACTCTTGACCCTTCGGTCTATGGGAGTTAGTATATTTTGGGACTTGGTTTCCCCGTTGTTAGTATAAGTATTACTATTGTTTCATGTTTTGAAATGCTTAAATGGGTTAAAGAGAGCTTCTAGCTCCGTTGTTGATGTCGATTGGTCAGGCTGGCTTAGCAATGTGCTTGGCGCCATCACGACCGGATTTGGGGTCGTGACAAGTTGGTATCAAAGCCTAGGTTTACTAGGCCTCATGAGTCTTGAGCCGGTTAGTAGAGTCTTGTGGATCGGTACGGGGACGCCTGTACTTATCCTCGGGAGGCCGCGAACCTTTAGGAAACACTTCACACTTCTTGGAATTCTTATCGTGCGTACTTGATTCATATTGAGGTACACTTTTTGAAATTTCTTCCACACGTCTGTGTACGCATCGAGCACTCAGTAATATAATTGCCTTATGGCTTGTGATTTCTCCGAACGAGGGGCGAGATATAATCCCCGTGAATTCATGTTGGGCCAGTCGGGAGGACTTGAGGCCAGATCTTTGTCTATGGCTTGAGCACCAAGGTACTAATTTCGCGAGCCGGTATTATGAAGTGCATACAATCGGTATTGGTCTTTATTGTGATTTGATATATAGCCCTAGCTATGGGCGTGAGAAATATTTTCATCGCCTCTTAATTGGAAGGTAAAGTGCCTTATGTGTAGCGGAACGAGTTCAAACTCGGGAAGACTAAAGTGATTATGCTATGTGTATCCTGGTGGATGGTATTGTACTGAGATGCTAAATTGAGGCGAGGTAAGTGGATTGACTCTCACGTGTAATTGAAAGGTATTTGATATATGTTATGATTCGAGCAGGTGCAGTACATGCTCAGGTATAATTGTGATAATATGATTCGTATAGTATTGAGATTTAATGTTATTGAAATACATTGTGATGTTTTGTTGAGTTGTGGATGTATTGTTAGAATGGTTTGGTGATTCTCTGGCAGGTGGATAGGCCAATTTACAAAGGAAACTCTGCCGAAATTTTTGGAAAATCCGGGTCTTAGAAAAGATTTTGCCACCTAAAGAGGGGGCGTAACTGTTGTGTGTGAATGAATGCAAGAATTGCAAAAAGGGTTAATATTTCTGATGATTCGAATCTCCGCCGAAGCTTGTAAATGACTGAGTTTAATCTAACTAGAACTTTGTGGCATCATTTGAGTAATAATGATATGAGTGATTGAAAATGCTTTGATGAATGACTTCGAGCTAAGTTGGGGAGGTTGTTATTGATTATCTGATTGCACTGTCGTGTGCTGTGTTGGCTCTGTCTCTAGGTATGTTGGGAAATTTTGATAAAGGCTTATGGTGCTTCGTAGATTTGAAGAAATACTAGGATGTTTTGAACTACTGTTGGTAGAGAATGTTCGGTGTATAGAAAGGAAAGATAGCGAATTGTACCTGTAAGTAATCATGTTCTGCGATGTCAAAGTTCTAACAAAAAACGAAAAAAAAAAAAAAAAAAAAAAAACGAGTGGTTCTACTCAATAGGACAGTTGAATTACAGCTGAATAAGGGTGAATGATGCCCGAGAATGGTTTTGCAGTGTTCAGATTTTGCTTGTAACAATCAGGTGCCTTAAGATTGTGCATGTGGCTAAAGATGATGGTTTCGTTAGAAGAGATCGGTACTTGTGTTATATTATGTGAATGATGGGATTCTATGTAATCCGTATTGGAAGGTAATGATAACGAATTCAAATCGCAAGAGGTTCTTCAAAATAAAGTATTGTAGGATGTGATCCTTCCGGGAAATATTGAGAGAGTATTCAGTGGCCTATATGTCTTAGACCGTGTGGTCTTATGTACGAGTCTCGTGTGGAATGAGTTGATGTGTTATGGTGCTACAATAATGGCTAATATTAAATTAAAGATGAATTAGAAAGGAAACTGGATAAATGGAACAACTTGTTAATAAACCAGAATGGTATGAAAAGGAATACGACTAATTCCTGGTATATGGTTGAAGTAATGAGTCTTACAGATATTGTGCAGCAAAGCTTTTGAGAGCTGGCAGTTGTGTAACTTGATATGGGTATAAGGACTCAGTCCTGGCGGTTTAATTTATGCAATGTAACTGGGAGAAAGAGTTTGCGATGTGTTATACGTGGTTTGAAAATGAGTGTATTTTTCCTGTTGGTATGTAAAGCTGGAAATGTGTAATGAGTTTTCTCTATATGGGATCATGAAAGCCATTGATGTGTTGAGTGCGCCGATCTTTGCGGCATAGGAAAGGAATATGAATTTCCATGTTATCTTAGGGTGATGTGGTATACACGATGTGTTATGGAAAGTTGATAATGGCATATTCAAGGTTTTGAGATCAGTTCATAATATATGGGAAGTCAATAAAATTATTGAGCAGCGCGGACGACTGCAGGTGATTCAAGAATTGATCTTTCTGATGATTTAAGAAAATGGTACTGCTATTCTAGTAATTTGGCAGGGTATATGGTGCAAATGGACAAGGTAATGTAAATTGATAATATCTAGTGGTATGGTGGTATTTTCTCGTTGGATCGACCGTAATAATTGAGTCGTTGATGACATAGTGAAATTTATGAATGGCTTTCGTGGTATGAATGGATGCTTGAGGTGCGTTATGTAATCGTACGGTGAAGTACGGAATCAGGTATAGTGATTCCTGTGTTATGTATGTGTTGGAGACTAGAAGTTCTCGTAACCCGCCTACGCAGCGGCGGTATATCGTATGTATCGGCACAATGTAGCGGTTATCGGAAATTGGAAGCCCTAGTGGCTATCTCGTCACTTGATATGACGAATTTGAATAATGATATATGATTGCAGACTGGTTGTCATAAGTCAGATTGTCTAGACTAATGTGATATGGACTATGTCAGAAACATGTCGCAAACTGCATGGCAGAGCGCATCAGATCATGCTCCAGCAGGGTGGATGTACGCTAGAGCCAGCGGACGGTTGGTAGGTATTGCTTTGCCAGTTGGGACTTCGTGGCGGATGTCAGTGTAGAGGTATCTACCATTGATTCAGTTCCGGTATTGAGGAACTTTGTCGGATGAGATTCATGTGACCGAGCTCGAGGCTATATATATACATGTTTGTTGCAATGAGCAACTTGAGTCGATGTGCATTCCCTTTTGCTAGATTTATACGTGGATCGGGTGGCACGCCGCCACATGTATAGTATCTGGATCGGGTGGCACGCCGCCACATGTATAGTATCTGGATCGGGTGGCACGCCGCCACAGGATGCTATTGGAACGGGTTGCGCGCCGCAACAGTGTGATGTGGGAAATATAGCTTCCTATATGTACCTTGTATACAATACTTCCTCTCTTCCGAGGAATAGTCCGTATTGGGTATCGCTCGGGGAATAGCACATCGGTTGTGTCCATTCAGGATTCGATAGCATATACTAAATGTATCACCGCGTGTGATTGATTGCTTGAGTCAGGCCTAAATATGTGTGTGGCTGACCGTTTTGAGCATTTCGACTTGAGATGCTCCACGGGTAATAGTGTTTGGATAGAATCATGAGTTGTGGCAAGGCCACGTGATGTTATGACCTTTCGAGGAGGATTCAGGCACTCTAATCCTATGATGTGAGACAAGAATCTCAGTTATGTGTTGTGATGGTATGGAAGAATTTGAATTACGGCTTTTTGTGCGAGTCAGTTGTCAGGATTCGAGTGTGTTCAGATCGTTCTTATTGGAGCCTGTGTTGTGCTCGTTGTGGCCTAGGCCGATGCTGAAGTGTCATGTTACCAGTGTGGTGTGTTATAACCGAAATGATCATTCGAGTCATTAATGAGAGCGAGCATGTATGATTTCAGCTCGTTAGAAAGGTAATATCGAGGGTTGGCTCCGAAACTTATTGTGGTATCAATTTTAAAAGAGAAATAGATTCACGAATGGTTGACCCGAGAGATGGGTTCGATATATCGCGTGTTCGGTTACCGTGGGCATGATATGAAGGTGTTGGAACAAAACTCTATCTAATGAAAAGGGTTTTTCAGTTGGTATTTGGTTATCGTGAGAAATTATTGTGATTAGAGACTATTGTCTCGAGCGATTGGGTTGTTTGATACATCATATGATCTCACCCGGAGTGGTGAGTGTGGGTTATTGCAGTGGATTCTAGTGTATCGTGAATATAGACATGGGATTAGCAATTGGGATATGATTTCGGAAAGTGCAATGTGATTTATGGTTCAGATGGTCTGTGAAATTTTGACTATAGGGTGTTTTCGGACTTAAGTGAGATAGGATGGCGTATGATCGCCGAATATATGCTGGGTAAGGTCATTCAGTTATTGAGTTGCTTCTAGTACCACTCTGGTACGCTCGAGGACGAGCGATTGTTTAAGTTGGGGAGAATGTAACGACCCGGCCCGTCGTTACGGGAATTACCACCCCGTTATGTTGAAATTGTATGTTTTATGCTTTTGTATCAGTGTTAAAGTCTATCGGGTGAGTTAGGAGTGAATTGGATTGAAAATGAGGCATATAGCCTTTTTGAAGGAGACTTGAATAAGGAAAGTCAACCCGGAGTTGACTATTTGGTTAGAGGGCTCGGAATCGGATTCTGATGATTCGGTTAGTTCCGGAAGGTGATTTGTGACTTAGGGGAGCAATCGGAATTGAATTTGGAGGCCCGGTGTAGAAATAGGCTTGAATTGGCTAAGGTTGAATTTTGGCGAAATCCGAACGGTAGGTGAGATTTTGATCCGGAGGTCGGAATGGAATTCCGACAGTGGCAGTAGCTTCGTTAGGTGATTTTGGATGTGCCTGCAAAATTTCAGGTCATTCGGACGTCGTTTGGTCGGGTTTTTGATCGAATGTGTAATTCGGAAAGTTTTAAGAAATTTAGGCTTGAATCCGTGTGTAACTGGTGATTTCGATGTTTAGTATGGTGTTTTTATGATTGGAACAAGTCCGTATCATGTTTTGGAGTATGTTGGTGGTTTTCGTTGGGGTCCCGGGGGCCTCGGGATGGATTCGGACCATCAACCGGGCATTTAGAACTTGGAAAAATTCTGCAGAAAATTGCAGTCAGCAATTGCTCTATGCGATCGCATAGAGATGATTGCGATCGCATAGAAGAGTGGAAGGGGCGTGAAGTTTACTCTATGCGATCGCATGGAGGGCATTGCGGTCGCATAGTGTCCGGAAATTGTGCATTGCGATCGCGGGGGCTCGATTGCGATCGCGGAGGGTATTTGATGCGAAGCTATGCGATCGCATGGCTAGGCCTGCGATCGCAGAGAACAAATTGGAGGCATGAGAAACTTGCTCTATGCGATCGCAACAAGGGGAATGCGATCGCATAGAAGAAATCGTTCTGGCAGTGAATTAAATCACAGAACAGAGGGGTTGCGGGTTCATACACCCAAAACCCTCCATTTTGAGTTCTAGAGAGAGAAACTCACGGGAATTGCTGGTAATTCATCGGGGATTCGTTGGAGGTAAGTTTTGTGGCTTAATTACATCATTTTTACATGAAATCCTTGGTTAATTCCCTGTAAATGGAAGATTAATTGTGGGTTTGAGCCCTAAGCCTAAATTAAAGAAAAACACCGATTTGAGTAGGCAAACGGAGTCCGATTTTGGTAAATTTTATATGTATGGACTCGTGGCGAGACAAGGGTTCCGAAATGTGAATTTCGTAAATTTTCGGAATGTGGGCCCGGGCTCGGGTTTTGGCAACTTTGGGAATTTTGATGTAAATTGAGTTATTTCGAATGGGTTGTGTTTAATTAGCCTATATTGATGTATTCTCATTGATTTTGAGCAGATTCGGCATTCAAGGTGATTGAATTGCGAGGCGAGCGCAAGGCGGATTAAGGCTTCTATCGGATCGAGGTGAGTGGTAGTAGTAAATAATGTACCGAGGGTTTGAAACCCCGTACTAGCACTTCACAGTGCTATATTGGGATGAGACACGCGTTCTATGACGGGCGTGGTGACATTGTGATTGGGGGTTCGGACTTAGTCCTTCCCGACTAATAGTATACTGTGTTATGACTGATAATAAGTTTATAACTGTGCAATTGGGCTGATAGCCATGTTTGGGGCCTTGTGCCGATCTGTAGAGCATTAGGGAACCTATAGAGCTAGGTGACCCTTATATTGTGTTGGAAGCATACACTCAGCCATAGCTCTAGCTGTATAGTATAATATGAGCCCGTACTAGATGTGTACATATGGAGAGATTATCTAGGGTGGAATTCCCTGTTCTAGCTGAGCGGGCCTGAAAGGCCAAGTCTATATTGACTGAGACAGGGTCAAGGACCCACTGTGATATATTATATTGGGCCTGAGAGGCCAAGTATATATTGACTGGGATAGGGTCGAGGACCCATTATGAGGTAGTATATATATATACCTACATTGGATCGGGCTGCACGCCGCAGCAGTATATATGTTGGATCGTACTGCACGCCGCAGTAATATACATGTGATATACATGTAATATACATGTGGGACGGACTGCACGCCGCAGCATTATTGCGCTTGGGCTGTAGGAGCCCCTTCGGAGTCCGAGTCCGCACACATTCCAGCGAGCGCCGGTATATTATGGGATCGGGCCGCACGCCGCAGCAGTATAATTATACATGTATATATATATATATTGGATCGTACTGCACGCCGCAGCGATATATGGTGGACCTGGCTGCACGCCACAGCACCATAGCGCTTGGGCCTAGGGAGCCCCTCCGAAGTCCGTATACACCCCCGGCGAGCGCCGTCGACGTCAACGGAGCGGGCCGCACGCCGCAGCAGTATATGTAATGGAGCGGGCCGCACGCCGCAGCACGGTATATGTATTGGAGCCGGGCCGCACGCCGCAGCATTATACTTACTAATATCCTTATAAATACGTAAATACTTATGTGTTATAGACAAATGTATATGTCTCTATATATTGAGATGGTTGTACACTGTAGTGGTACGAGTGAGGATGTGGTCAGTGTGGGACCCAGTTGAGATGGATATGGACTGGAGATCAGAGAATTCGCTGTAGAGATGACTTACCTATGAGGTTACCATTAGAACTGTTTAGTGATAGTACAGGTGTTCTTGCTTTCAGTTATTGTTTATTATTATTACTCACTGAGTTGAAATATACTCACCCCACTCCCTACACTTTTTGTGCAGATTCACAGGTGCTAGAGAGCAGTTGAGCTGTCACGTGCTGCTTATTCATTACTATCTCGTGGAGACTTCGAGGTAGCTTTCAACGTCCGCAGGACCTGTTTTCTCCCTCTTTATTATCTTGTTGTCTTTCCCTTCCGCATTGAGTTTGTTATAAACTTTATTACACTTATGTTCAGTAGAGGCTCATGACTCTTGACCCTTCGGTCTATGGGAGTTAGTATATTTTGGGACTTGGTTTCCCCGTTGTTAGTATAAGTATTACTATTGTTTCATGTTTTGAAATGCTTAAATGGGTTAAAGAGAGCTTCTAGCTCCGTTGTTGATGTCGATTGGTCAGGCTGGCTTAGCAATGTGCTGGGCGCCATCACGACCGGATTTGGGGTCGTGACATATAATTATTTATATTTATGATATTTCCATATAATATTTAACTTTTGAAATACAGAGTAAGTGTGTATGCGAACACCAGTATAGCGTGGATGTGGCTGCAAATTTTAATCTCAAAGCTCGCAAGCGGTTGTCGCATTGTTTCTTCAAAGCTAGACAGCTGAGCGAGAAGCCTGGCTGGTTGCATCCGGAGTTTTGGGATGATTTGCAAAGGCAATGGATTACTGCAGAGTTCTTACAGAGGAGCGAAAAGGGAAAGAAAGCTCGCGCATCTGAGAAGGGAGGATCCTTGCACACTGGAGGTGCGGTCAGCCATGGGACAATAAAAAGAAGAATGGTACGTAATTGCTTAATTTATTTCAATTTTCAAAGTATATCTCTTCTATTTATTAATTAAAATTTATGAGTTTTCAGGAAAAGAAGTTGGGTCGTCCGATGAACCAAGATGAGCTATTCAAGGAGACTTATATTGTGAAGAAGAAGAAAGAGATGGATGGAGAAAGGTGGTCGAGGGATGAGCCTCAACTGTACATCTAAGTTTTCACTTTTCATTAAGTATTTTCATTTACTTTTATATATATTTTGAAATACTAATTCAATTTACTTTTTCTTATAGGATCACTTCAGAGTTGAATCTGAGGAATTCATACACAACCAGCCACCTAATGAGTCGGGCGCGCCATACCAACTTTCAGCCAAAGATGTTGAAAGACTATGGACGCATGCTGCAGGCGGTCAAAAATGGGGGAAGGTATAAGGCCTTCCTACTAAGACATTCCATCGCTATAGGTGTGGAATGCAAGGAATAGAGACTTCCTTGCAAGCCATGCAACTTGATGGCGAGAGCCTCTCCTCTATGTAGGAGACTGTGACAAAGCTCACATCCGAGCTAGAAGCGTCCAAGAAAAGAGAAAAGCTTAGAGATGCCCAGTACAGTGACATAGTCGCTCAGTGCCAGGGCATGCAAGAGTAGATCAAAAATCTCGTAGCTAGCTCTTTTTTGATACTCGTTCTCGGCTATCATCACTAGAGGCTGCCCATCCCCATGCTCATTCGTCCCGTCCTCCAAGTGGCTATTCCTCCCGTCCTCCTCGTGATCATTCTTCTATTCATCGACAAATACACCCTTGTCAATAACGTAAAGTTCATCGGAGGGTGATGATGATGATGTACCAAACAATCATTGAATTTTAGACAATTTGAACCGGACAAATACAATTTGTTTTCCATTGGGTTGTAATAAGAGTTAACTTAGTTTGATAGTTCTATTGAAATTTACACTTTCTTGGTTTTAATGTAGCTTTTAATGTTGTTTTTGTGTTGTTGTTGTTAGGTTGTTGTTTGGAATTATTGTTTGAATTGTTGTTGTTGTTGCTTGTTAGGGTTTTGGTATGACTGGCAGGTGGTATACCTGCCAAAACAGGCAGTTTCTGCCAAAATAATGCACAGACAAGTGACCAACTTTAGTCTCCATTTGGTCTCTTTTCACGTTAAAAAAATAAATTTCTGGAAAATAGCAACCAACGTTGGTTGCTATTTACCCAGATTTCTACGAAAAACGACTACAATTGGTCGCTATTTCATTAAAAAATAAAATTCTGGTGATATAGTGACAAAGGTTGGTCGCTTAAGTTTAAAAAATAAATTATATTCATGTATTTATGGACCAAAGGTTGTCGCTAGCTTAATAAAATAAATAAATTAGTGAATAAAAAAGCGACCAACTTTGGTCTCTAGTTTCTAGATTTTAAAATATAATATTTCGGATTAGGGACCAAAGTTGGTCGCTTTTTAATGATTAATAATAAATAAATAAATAAAGTATTTTATATTTTGAGATCAACTTTGGTCGCCAAATTTATATTATTAAATTAATAAAGCAACCAAAGTTTGTCTCTATAGTCAATATCCGGAATATTAGGTCCATTTAGCTTAGAGTCCAAAGATGCTCGCTAATTAGCGACCAACCTTGGTCCCCAAATAAAAGAGACCATCAATATAGCTACCAGGTCCGTTTGGTTGCTTTTTAGCCTAAAAGAAACCAATGTTGGTCGCTTTTTACGGTCGCTTTTAGGCGGATTTCTTGTAGTGTAAGAGAATGTCATAGCAATATGTGATAAGTCAAAAAAAAAAAACAAAATTATTACCATGAAGGTTGCAATGGATGTGGATGTGGCAAGAGACGAGATTATAATCGTGATCATTTGTGGTAATGAGAACAATAAGGATTCTCAAAATAATCTTTCACTCTGTGAAAAATATTTTTCATCGATTTGACATGAGATTTTGCAAAGAACATATAGATGATTATGGTACATTCATGATGTGAATGTGACAACATCTGATTTATAGATACATATTCATTCTTCAAAGAATATGATCATGCTAGTGGTAGTTAATATACCACACTCACCCCTAGAAAGAGGTTTGAGATAATATAAGAAAATAATATCATTATTATGGCATGAATGGTCATTGCACGTACCTATTGTACGCACAAATATTTGGGTAATGTGATTGTTAAAGAATAACACTAAATCAAGAAACATATCTTGCATATAATTTTGACCATAACCATGATGGTATAACTTTCTATTTAAAAGAGATATTCACCATATGGATGTTGATGAATATGTGGTAGTACCAAAATTAATTGAGAGATATAGAAGAGACAATTAATACTATTTTGGAGAAACACAAATGATTACCGATAAGGTATTGGGTTGTAGTACGTCTTAAAGAAACTTATGCAGTTTCCAAAGTATATGCGAAAATGGTTGATTATATTGAGACTATAAATAAATAAAAAGATTTAATATCTTCTATTACTACAATTTATGGCGGGGTAATATGTATGTGAAAAGTTACCCGCTTTTCTCCAATTTGTACTACACAAACAAAAGAATGCCACAATAAAGTGAGTGTTTATTGATATAAAAACCCATATCATAATAAACTTGGAGTTTATTGATAATTGCACAAGTCATGGTGTAAATTTGAACTTTATCAATATTGATAATGTATCTAATTGGCATAATTGATTTAGCCATATCAATTTAAGTATGATGTGCAAAAACAATAGAGAATTCACGTGGGTAAATATTAAAGAACTAGAAAGTTCTTTATGAATTCTCTTATATTGCTTGTTCTCATTAATTAATAGATCAACAAAAGCTGGGATTGAATCCCATAAATGCTGGAAATATCAAAGGTGAATAGGGGCCCATTCACCTTCCATGTATTCCACATAAAATGCAGCTATGAGATGGTTACAAGTGAGATTATTAATAACTCGCAACATGGTGTTTTGCGAGGTAACTTGCTCAATAATTTTATTTAGAGCATACTTTCCAGATTTTCTATTCAAGATAGTTTATCTTGACAAGTTGGTTTACATCACAACTGGTTTAGTAAAATGATTTATTGAGTGCGTCCACTTAATAGCTAAACAATTTCTTATAAGAACAAAGTTTTGTATATCAGTATGATATACGTTATATACGAAAGTATATTAATTTCTCTACTTACAAGTGGTTCGGGATAAGAACCAAATAATTCCATCGTATTATTATTGATGTGCGGTGTATATTTTGATTAACACCATAATGCACAAAGATGCGTTCCCAAGAGGAAGCATGTTAGTTTTTCTAATATGAGGGGGAGACATGATAAATAGTTGAGAAAACTTTAAGGGGAATAAAATATCATGTGTACATCTAGATCCTCCAATAAAATAATATGAACTTGAAGTTCATAAAAGGATAATGTGATGACCCGGCCGGTCGTCACGTAAGTTACCGCCCCATTTTCCCTCATTGTGTTGCTTCATGTTACTATATCAGTAGTAGTGTCTATCGGGTGTAATTAGATTGATTTTGGTTGAAAATAAGGCATATGGCCTCTTAGAAGGGAGTTTGTTTTAGAAAAGTCAAGTGACAGTTGACTATGTGGTTCGAGGGATCGGATGTGAAATCCAGTGGTTTGGCTAGTTTTGAGAGGTGATTTTTGACTTAGGGGAACGGTCGGAATTGAATTCGGAGGTCCGGTGTAGAAACAAGCTTGAATTGGCGAAGTTGGAATTTTGGCGGAATCCGGTTGATAGGTTAGATTATGATCTAGGAGTCAGAATGGAATTTCAAGAGTTGCAGTAGCTTCGTTAGGTTATTTTGGATACGTTTTCAAATTTTCAAGTCATTCGGACATCGTTTGGTAGGGTTTTTGATTGAATGTTGGTTTCAAAAGTTATAGTTGAAAATTAGGCTTGAATCCGTCATAATTTGATGATTTTGGTGTTTAAGGATGTGTTTTTATGATTGGAACAAGTTTGTACGGTGTTTTAGAGTGGGTTGGTGTTTTTGGTTAGGGTCCGGGGGCCTTTGGATGCTTTCATATTGTTAATCAGGAAAATTGAGGTGTTGTAGCAGGTCTAATTTGAAGTCTTGTGTTGTTTCCACATCTGCGGCGGGAGAGCTGCTTGAGCGGTCCCATATATGCGGCTTAGTGATCGCAAAAGCGGCCCTTGGTGGCATGGGATGTTTCCGCAAAAGCGGACATGGTTCCACAAAAGCGGTCTCCGCAGAAGCAGATTAGTGACTGCAAAAGCGTTCCGGGGTAAAATGGTTGAGTTCGCAGAAGCAGTAGTTTGGCCAGAAAAGCGGTTACCGCAGAAGCAGTCGAGAGGGATCTAAGCTAAACTACAAAAGCGGTCTTGCAGAAGCGGCGAGACCACAGAAGCGAGAACGTCTAAAGCGTTTAATGAAATCAGAGTATTCGAATTTCAGAAGTCTAAAATCATTTTGGGGTGCAAAATAAGGCAATTTTTGGGCGATTTTGAAAAGGCTTCGTAGGAGGATCATCAGGTAATGATACATGGACTTGGTTTATGTTATTATAGTGTAAAAACATGAATTTATCACCGAAAATTGGAGGAATCAAAGGGTAAAAATGGAGGTTTTTGCTTGAAGGCTAAGAAAGGGTAAAATGATGATTTGAGGTGTCCAATGGACTCCGATTTTTATAAACTTTATATGTATGGACTTTTGGCGAGACGAGGATCTCGTAAATATGAATTTCATAATTTTTCGAGAAGTGGTCCCGGGGCTCTGGTTTTGCCAACTTCGTATTTTGGTATTTTTCGAGTTATTTGATTAGGTTATGATCCATTAGCCTATTTTGATGCATTCCTATTGGCTTTGATCAGATTCGGCACCCGCGGAGGTCGATTCTAGAGGGAAAGGCATTGCGGACTAGTCTAAAAGCCGGTTCGAGGTGAGTAATAGATATGGATGATGACCTGAGGGTCTGAAACCCTAGTATATCACACTGTGACGCTATATTGAGGTGAGACACGTACTCTACGGTGAGTGCGAGGTCAATTTTCATTAGGAAATATGGCTAAGTCCGACGAGTGGCATTGTACTGTATTATTAGATATAAATAAGCCGGTAAACCTCCTACTTGGATGGTTATAGATATATTAGGGATGCGTGCCGGTTATTGGGATTCTGTGAGGATCCTTATCACTGTTTCTATGATAATAGCTTGTTTTCATGATATCAGTCCAGAGCGAATCACTGTCTAAATATGAATTGCAAATTTTGAGATTTCTGAACACCTAATTCTATAATTTACTGTTAAACGAAACTACAAATGGTAAGTATTTGTGCCCGTGAGGCTTGTATTGCATGTAGCTGGACTGATAGTGGATTGGGCTACGTGCCGTAGCATATGTTACTATGATATTGCAATTGGGCTATAGGAGCCCCTCTAGAGTCTGAACCCCTACAGTGAGCGCAGGTACCCAAATGGATCGGGTTACGCATCGTAGTGTCATGTTCATGTGCATTTGCATTGCATTCATGCATTTATACATATCTACTCTTCTGTTACTATTTTCCTAAGATTTATACAGCTAAAAAGGAAATGAAACACTGTTATAGCTTTAGCGTGTGGTATTTTGGGATTTCTTGCCTTCAATATCATTACACATGTCTATTACCATTGAGTTGGAAGTACTCACTTTACTCAATGCACCTTGTGTGTAGATCCAGGTACCTCAGGACATGGTTGATATTTAGCTGCTTTCAAAGTATTCTCCAGAGTTGTCGAGGTAGTTGCCTGGCGTCCGTAGGACCCGACTCATCTCTTGTTTCTATGTTTTTGACTTCCATGTACTCAGATTATTATTCATTCAGTATTACTATTACACTACTCGGTAGATGCTCTTGACTTGTGACCCCCAGATCTGTGGGAGGATGTTTGCACTAGTGTATTGGGTTATTTTCTATACATTTGCTAAAATTTTAGATAATTCATCGTTGTTAATGATTTTAAACAATGGTTGTGAGCTGGCAACTCGGAATGTGGGCGTAATTGGTCGGGCTTGCCTAGCAATGTGCTAGGTGCCATTACATGTAATAAACCAGTACAGATAACATTATATATACGAGATGACAACAAATAAAATCTAAACATGTACTATTGGGAGGGGACATGCTAAGGGGATACAATATACGAGAGATACACCGGAAACGATAATCAGAACAATCAATATGCCTTTAACCAGTAAAAACAACTAAGTACAATGAAGAAAATTGCACGGCATCACCCTTCTTGATTTTAATCTCAATCTCACAATAAAACAATGATATTGCATGGCATCACCCTTCGTGCTTTTACTCTCAACCTCAAAATGAAATAATGATACTGAACGATATGACATTTCTTGGTTTTACTCTCACTCACAGTGTAAATCAATAAAAATGGCATGACATCACCCTTCGTGCATTAACACTCACAACATGGTGCAATATTATCCTTTCTGAATTAACATTCACAAACGGCACAACATCACCCTTCGTGCATTAACACTCTCCCGTATCATATAACAATGAACAAATCTTACTTCAACATTGATTCCACAATACCAGCTACTCAATTATCACTAACAACAAATGAACATGATAAAAACAATCAATTTAATAAATAACTAGTCTAAACTTGGATTACATGATCAAAGTAAGAAATAATTGCAAGAAACAAGTCCCACCCTGTGACGACCCAAATGGTCATCACCATATTTCTCCCTTTTTCTGCACTTCCGAGGACTTTAAAACATCACCTATAGTTACCTCGATTTGCTTATGCAATCCGGTTGCGTAACCGGAAAGCTTTTATGTTGAAATATATCAAATTTGTGAAAACTTTGAAGAATTTTGATGTTAATATGGTTAAAGTTGACTTCGGTCAACATTTTTGGTAAATGGACCCAGATTTGTAATTTGACGGTCCCGGAGGGTCCGTAGAAAAATATGTGACGGGACCATGTGCCCGGAGTCGAAATCCGAGGTCTAGAACCCGTGCAAAAGAATTTTTCTATTAAATTATTTTTGTGAAATTATAAAGGAAAATTGAAATGAAAATTGATTAAAAGACTATGGTATCGGGATCGTAAATTAGGTTGCGATGCCTGGTACAGGTCTTAAATAATAGCAACTTACACTTCCTTTGTAATTTGGTCGAAATCGGACGTCATTTGACATGTTTCGGACCTAATTATCTAAAGTTAGAAGTTTAAGAAGTTTGAAATGAAAATGATGGTTTTGAGGCTAGATTCATTGATTTAGATATTGTTTTGATGATTGGATCGCTCAAGTATGTTCGTAGGATGTTAATGAGTTAGTGTGATAATTGGTTAGGAGCATCGAGAGCTCGGGATTGACATGGGAGGTGGTTCGGGGTGTTTTTACACTTAGGAAGGGATCAGATTTTGTTGCAGACTTTTTGTTCTTCTCGAACGCGTCCCCAGGCTCGCGTTCGCAGTGCTTTGATGTTCCCCTCCATCGTGTTCGCGTCATCCCTATCGCTATCGCGTAAACCAAGTTCAAGGCCCCCAAAAGTCCCTTCTTCGCACGCGCATCCTTCAGTTTGCGAACGCATAGGTTGACCACTATACTCAAAGCGTTCGTGTGGGTCTCCCCGCATTCGCGTAGTGCATTCCTTGGACCCCCATCTTCTTCCTCTTTGCGTTCGCATCTTTCCCATCGTGAACCCGATGCCTTGACCTGTCCACCCTTCGCGAACGCATCCATATTCACGCGAATGCTAAGGGTATTTTTGCCCAGTGAATTTTTAAGTCTTAAACAGGACAATAGCTCGGGATTTAGCCATTATTTCACACGAGCTCTTCACTCCAACATCCTATAGACAAATTTCAAGCTCCTTTTCCTCCATAGCTTGCTAGGTAAGTGTTCTTAACTTCATTCTCTCCTAATTTATTCATCTACTAATTAATTTCCTAGCCCCAAATCATGAATTCATCCATGGTCTTTAAGTACCATGATTCTTCAACTAAGCAATCTTTCCTCCCAATGTGAGGAATTTGTAGCCAGCCATCTATATAGAGAAGCCAATTACCCTGCTAATTCTCTATCCAAACTCAGTCATGAATTAACAACCACTACCAACTTTAGCAATCCCCACTCTCTTCCAAAACATATCAGGGGACAAATACACCTTGACTCATTAGGAACCCCTGCTTTTAGGAACAGAAGATCCACAGAACTCAAAATACCAACTCACCTCACCATAGCTTCTCCTCATGCCTCTACCTTGTCCAATGGCTATGGCTAGCTACATAAGCTCCACAAGCAGATTCCCACCAATCAAAATGCAAGATAACACTCGCCATAATCCCCCAGAACTTTACAGGCTCTCAAAAGTCAGGAAAAACCAATGTTCTAAGAACAGAAGGATCAAAGCAACCCGTCTGATTCCCCCTTTGTTTCTAACATTGTTTTTTTCTATTTTGCAGGTGTCTAATGTACTTATTTCCCCCAGTTCAGTTCCCTTCTCCACTCTCAATGAATTGAAACATAAACCAGGGGTAGCACTCAGCCAACTAATGGATAAACTCATGTGCCATGGCCAACCCCAAACAAAACACCATCTCAACAACAGCTACTCTCAACAATCAACCTCATACACCCTCACATCCATTAAGGATAATTCAGTGCACATAAAGACAGAAACCCTCCTGACACTTTGCAACTGTACCTCATCTTCTCCACCTCACCTTCTCCACTTCTATACACACACATATACCATCAACAGCAACACATACTTAATCAAACACAGGGAGATGAGCAGAAATGCTTATACCCCTATTTTTTCTAACGTGTTCTCTATTTTGCAGGTACTCTCTCTAATCAATTGGATTGGTTTTTTGGTAGTGGTATTAGAATACTTGATGCTCATTCTCCCAAAGATGATCCAACTGGTTCCCATGGGACACACACAGGCAAAACCACACACAGATGCATTCTCACCTAAGCAATGCACTTGCAAAGAAGATAGCACCTCTCCTGTGCCTTTTTGGACTGTCAAGGCAGCTCCAGCTATTCACATTGAGCATCTACAAATTTGTGTGCATCTCACACAAGAAACTACACCAAATATGTAGAAAAGGGATCATCACGGCTCCCCTCTCCCCAGCTTTAACTCCAGCCTCCACAAGAACCTGGAGTTTGAACTCTCTTTACACTAACCTTTCTCTTTTGTTTTTTTGCAGATTCTTGGGAATTGCTTGATCATTTGGTAAAGTATCATGCACTAGTATCAACATTCAAAATGATCAGCCTGTAGAAACTATTCCCATTTGATTTAAGTAATCCCACTCCCATTTACACAGCATCACAGAGGTCTCCAAAAACACCCTCCCAGGCAGCACATGAGCATGGTTCCAATACCTTCAGTAGCTGCACCTGCAAATGCAAGCACCAGGATAGGAAAGAACCAACTGGTGACTTTTCAACAACAAAGAGCTCCACCCCAGACTACCCAATGGATCTCTAGAACAAGGCTTCTCCCAGCTCACTCTCTCATGTCAACTACTCTCGACAGGCTCATCCTTGTGTATCAACTTCTCTTTCGATAGTTATCTTCCTTTTTTCTTTCCTTGCTCTCATTGATAAAGAAATTGGGAAGATAGCCACTTGTACGGGTCCTTTTTGTATATTTGACCCCCCTTTTGTTTCATCTACTTAGTCCATAGGGATAGAAGTAGTAGATATGCATGGAATCTTGTATTCCACTCCTTTAATTTTATAGATTTAGCTTCCTTAGTACTTCTATGTACTAGATATCTAGGTCTCCTCATTGTAATTTTGTATACCTCAATGTACTTCAATAGGAAAGACAATGGGATGCTATCACACTTAGGCCTACCTCATCATACTGACCAGGTTCTATTCGGTGACCACACTTGGAGCCAAATGGACCTTCTTTGTATAGGTGGAGGTAAGGTACATGCCCCCCTCCACCACTATTGTAACATGTGTTTTATATTTATGAAAACCAACCTAGGCAATGCCTAGTTTATTTTAAAAAAAAGAAATTAAGTGTTTTGGGTAGAGTTAGGGTTTTCGGAATTTTTGGTGATTCAACCTCAATTTTGGGTTGAATCTTGAAATAAATTATATATTTGAACTCGCGGAGATATGGGTTATTTGGTTTTGGTCCGAGCCTCATGTTTGGACCATGCGGGCCCGGTGTCGAATTTTTTGATTTTTGGAAGAATGCAAGAAAACTCATTTCTAGGCTATCAGATTATGTTGTTGAGCCCTAATTGATATCATTGAATTATTTGTGCCTAGATATCATTGTTTCGGAGTCGGAATTTAGAGAAAAGGCGGTATTACAGAGTTGATTGCTATTCTTTGGACCGAGGTAAGAGTTTGATCTTACTCTGGCTTGAGGGAATAGTATTAGAGTATTATTAATTGCTATTTGCTAAATGATCGAGTACGGTGTATGGGCATAGTGACGAGTATCTATATACGAGTGTGTAATATGACCGCGGGTCTTTGTTGATACTTATTTTTGGTATATGATGTGACTCTTCCAACTTAGTTATTGACTTCTACATAATGTGAAGAGTTGAGGATAAATTGTAACTTTGTATTCTTGGATCATTGGCTCGAACGATAAAATACTATTGAGTAAGAAATGAAAGAATTTGTAAATATGTGATTATCTCCCTTGCTAGGATGTGTAAGTTGTTGTTATTGCTCCTTTGCTGGGATTTATATGTTTTATTGTGTCTTTCCCTTACCAGGACATTTCTTGTTATTATTTATTTCCCTCGCCCATTTGGTTGTGATTGTTGTTTGGGTGAGGATGAGTGATGAAACACGAATGGTTATTCCGTGCCATTATTGATTATAATTTGCACGAAGGGTCATTCCGTGACATTTCTGATTATTTATGCACGATGGGACATTCTGTGCTCTGGTTTGGTTATATTTGTACGAAGGAT
Source organism: Nicotiana noctiflora (assembly GCA_032618575.1). Taxonomy (NCBI): domain Eukaryota; kingdom Viridiplantae; phylum Streptophyta; class Magnoliopsida; order Solanales; family Solanaceae; genus Nicotiana; species Nicotiana noctiflora. Next base: position 221,998 of record JASVEL010013253.1, read on the forward strand.
CATTCTATGCCATGAAATGAGAGTTATGTGAGGGAAAGCACAAATGGTAATACCGTGCATTTTATTTGATAGCTTTGGGTGAGGATGAGAGATAAAAGAACGAAGGTTGATGTCGTGCAACCGTTGGATTTCCTGTTTTATATTGTTGTGGTGCTTTGTTTTTTATTTAAGTTGATGAATTTTGTATCTGGATTGTACTCCCCCATAGCATGTTTCCGTTCCTTATTAACTATTTAGTTTTGGTATTTCTTCTCTTGAATTTCATATATATATATATATATATATATATATATATATATATATATATATATATATATATATATATATTGAACCGCACAAGTTGAATTGGTAGTCCTGTCTAGCCTCTTCACTACTTCACCGAGATAGGCCAGGCACTTACTAGCACATGGCATCGGTTGTGTTGATGCTACATTTCTATGCTTTTTGACACATATCACGCTATCGGAATAACTTTTGGACCATAGCAGTAGCACGTCGAGTAGGAGCTGACTTCAGTCCAGGGACTACGAGGTAGCCTAGCTGGCATTCGCAAGCCGGAGTCCTTTTCTACATCTTCTCTTTGTTTTCATTATATCAAGATAGACACTATGTATTTTCTTTCTATTCAGATTTGTTTGTAGTACTCGTTAGTAGTTCGTGAGATAGCGACTTCAGTCTTAGGTAGTGAAATACTAAATTACCACGTCTTGGGTTTTCATTTACTTATGTTATAAAAGACTTCTGCTTTCATTTTTAAGATTTATTATTGTTATCTCTGTTGTGTTATTATTCAAAAGGTTAAAATGTTTGGCTTTCCTAGCTCCAACAGTGGGTTCCATCACGACCCCTGATGGTGGGAAATTCAGATAGTGACAAGTTGGTATCAGAGCTCTAGGTTGCATCGGTCTCGCTACTCACAGACAAACCTGGTAGAGTCTGAGTGATCGGTACGGAGACGTCTATATTTATCTCCAAAGGCTATGGAGTTAGGAAAAATTTCACTTTTGTTTTTTCTTATCGTGCGATTCTATTTCTCAATAATGATTATCTTTCTACTCTGTTCTTTCGCAGATGGTGAGAAAACGTGCTTTCTCTTCTACCGCACAACAGCTTGAGCCCCAGCAGCAGCTCATGTGAGCGGCAAAGGCCGAGGCCATGCTAGAGGATGATGCAGGGTAGAGCTTAGCCCTGGGAAGCAATTCCAGAGGTGGAGCCTCATATTGACTACGATGAGGAGGTTCCATCTCTAGTGGGCCCAGCTCAGGTCCCAAGAGGGGTCATGGTACCCCAGATCTTTAGGACGCTCTAGTCGGAATGGTAGGATTTTTGGAGAGTGTCACTAGAGCGGGTTTACTACCAGTAGCACCACCAACTTCTCAGGCCGGGGGAGGGGTTCAGACTCCTGCTACACGTACTCAAGAGCAGTAGCTCCCCAGACTCATGCCCTAGTGATTCAACCAGTTATGGCACCTCAGCCAGGTTTTACAGCTCAGGCCGGTGATGGAACGGCTATGTCTTAGGATACTTTGTGGAGACTTGATCGGTTCTCCAAGCTCTGCACCACCATACTCAGTGATGCTTCAATAGAGGATCCATATGATTTTATATTCAGCAGTCATGAGATTCTCAGGATCATGGGTATAGTGGATACCAATGGAGTCGATTTCGCCACCTTCTGGCTAGCAGGGTCTGTCAAGACTTGGTGGAGAGATTTTTGCCTATCTAGACCAGCAAGGTCTCTATCTTTGACCTGGGATCAGTTTGCGGAGTTGTTTTTGGAGAAGTTTCTCCCAGTCACTCAGCGGGAGGCACTTTTTAGGTAGTTTGAGCGACTCCAACAGGGCTCTATGATAGTTACACACTACGAGACCTGATTTGTTGAATTGGTGCGCCATGCTGTTGTGATACTCCCCACAGAGCAAGATAGGGTCCGGAGATTTATTGATGGATTTATTCAGCCCATCCTTCTCCAGATGGTCATGGGAGGTGGTAGTGATATTTCCTTTCACGAGGCGGCCAATGCCGCCCACAGAGTTGAGATGGCTCTCACATAGGGCAGTGGTCAGATGTTGGGCAATATGCCTCATCATTCTAGTAGGTTCAGTGGTACCTCGTCTGGAGGTAGGGACTTCCATGGTAGGGGTCATTCGCCAAGGTCCTTTCAGTCAGCGCTTCAAGTTTCTCATGGTACTCCAGGCAGCGGTGGTTCTCAGCAGTACTATTCAGATCAGCAACCTATCAGTGCACCCCTACTTTAGAGCTTTAGGAGAGGACATTCAGGTCGATAGGGCCAGCAGTCGCAGCAGCCGAGGTCTTGTTATGGTTGTGGTGACCCTAGTCACATTGTCAAGCTTAGCCCTCGAGCCTTGGGTAGTTCTCAGCAGCAGGGTCCTCGTCCGATGATTCATGCAGCAGGTGATCCACAGCCCGCCTAGCCACCCAGAGCCGGGGGGTAGGGATCATAGAGGTGGAGGTAGGGACTATAAAGGTGGAACTCAGACTAACATAGGTAGAGGTCAGCCAGTAGCTGATCATCCAAGGTACATGGTTTAGGGAGGTGAGGCCCAACCCTGGTGTTATGCTTTGCCATCCAGGCCAGAGGTTGAGTCTTCCGATGTTGTTATTACAAGTACTATTCTGGTCTGCAATAGGGATGCTTCAGTGCTATTTGACCCTGGGTCTACGAATTCATATGTGTCATCTTATTTTGTACCATACTTGGCTATGCCTAGTGATGCCTTGGGTATTCCTGTATATGTATCTACACCAGTGGGTGATTGTATAGTGGTCGATCGAGTGCATCGTTCTTGTGAAGTAGTATTTGAGGACCTTGAGACCCATGTTGATTTAATGCTTCTAGACACAATGGATTTTAATGATATATTGGGGATGGATTGGTTGTCCCCGTATCATGCAATCTTGGATTGTCACGTCAAGAGTGTGACCTTAGCTTTACCAGATTTGCCCCGATGGAGTGGAGAGCGACACCGAGACATGCAGCCCACAATGTCCTTTCATACGTTAAGGCTCAACGCACGGTCGAGAAGGGGTTTTTTTAGCTTATTTGGCATATGTTTGTGATTCCAGCACATGGGTTCCTTCTATTGACACAGTTCCTATTGTTCGGAAGTTCCCCGAGGTTTTCCCTTCAGACCTGCCAGGTATATCGCTGGACAGGGATACTGATTTCTATATTGATAAGGCCCCAGGCACGGAGCCCATTTCTATCTCGACGTATCGTATGGCCCCGCCAGAGTTGAAGGAGTTAAAGGACCAGTTGCAAGACTTGCTAAAGAAGGGTTTTATTAGGCCTAGTGTTTCTCCTTGGGGTACGCCAGTGCTATTTGTAAAGAAAAAGGATGGATCAATAAGGATGTGTATTGATAACCGGCAATTGAACAAAGTGATGATAAAGAACAAGTATCCACTACCAATGATTGATGATTTGTTTGACCAGCTATAGGTTTCGAAGGTGTTTTCAAAGATAGACTTATGATCTGGCTACCATCAGCTAAGTATTAGAGCGTCTGATGTCCCTAAGACAACATTTCGCACTCAATACATGCATAAAAAGTTTTTGGTCATGTCATTCGGGTTGACCAATCCCCCACAACATTTATAGAGTTGATGAACTGAGTGTTCAGGCCTATCTAGACTTGTTCATGATAGTCTTTATTTATGATATTCTTGTGTACTCCTGCAGTTAGGAGAAGCACGAGCAACACCTCAGAGTAGTTCTTTAGATTCTGAAGGATAGTCACTTGTATGCTAAGTTCTCGAAGTGCAAGTTATGGTTGAGTTCAGTTGTATTTCTAGGTCATGTAGTATCAGCAGAGGGTATTCAGGTAGATCCTAAGAAGATTGAGGTAGTCAAAAATTGTCCTCGACCAGCTTCAACGACTGAGATTCGTAGTTTCTTGGGGTTAGCATATTATTACCGTCGGTTCGTGGAGTTGTTTTCATCTATTACAACCCCGATGACCAGATTGACCCAGAAGGGTGCCTAGTTCAGGTGGTCAGATGAGTGCGAGGAGAGCTTCCAGAAGCTCAAGAAAACTCTTACTACGGCACAGATATTGGTTTTGTGCACAGGTTCAGGGCCTTATAAAATTTATTGTGATGCTTCCCGTATTGGGCTTGGTGCAGCATTGATGAAGGATGGCAGAATCATTGCTTATGCTTCGATGCAGTTGAAGATCCACAAGAAGAATTATCAAGTTCATGATTTAGAGTTGGCATCCATTGTTCATGCTTTGAAGATTTGGAGGCATTACTTATATGGTGTGAGGTGTGAGGTGTACACTGATCTCAAGAGTCTGCAATACTTGTTCAAGCAGAAGGAGTTGAACTTGAGGCAGTGGAGGTGGTTGTAAATATTAAAGGATTATGATGTTACTATTTAGTACCACCTAGGAAGAGCCTATGTGGCGGAAGATGCATTGAGTAAGACGTCAGCCAGCATGTGTAATTTTGCTTATGTGCCGGTAAGCCAGAGACTGCTTGCTTTGGATATTCCAACCTTGGCCAGTCGGTTTGTGAGGCTGGACATTTATTAGCCGAGTAGGGTATTAGCTTGCACAGTTGCTCGATCTTCATTATTGGAGCATATTTGTGACTGACAGTTTGATGATCTTCATCTGTGTGTCCTAAGAGACTCGGTGTAGCGTGTAGGTGCCACGAAGTTGACTTAAGATGGAGATGGTGTTTTGAGGTTGCAGGGGCGAGTTTGTGTGCCCAATGTCGATGGGATTCGAGAGTTGATCTTGGTGGAGGCCCATAGTTCTCAGTATTTTATTCACCCGGGTGCCTCGAAGATGTATCATGACTTGTGGAAGCATTATTTATGGATTTCATTACTGCATCTCCAGTGACTCGAAAGAATTTTGATGCTATTTGGGTCATTGTTGATTGGCCGACCAAGTCAGCACATTTCATTCCTATTACCACCACCTATTCATCAGAGAGATTAGCTAAGATCTGCATCCGAGAGATTGCTTTCCTTCATAGGGTGCCGACATCTATCATTTCGTACTGAGGTACGCAGTTTACCTTGCGCTTTTTGATAGCAGTTCAGAAGGAGTTAGGCACCCAGGTTCACTTGAGTATAGCATTCCATCCTTAGATGGACGGCTAGTCCGAGAGGACTATTCAGATATTGGAGGATATGCACTGAGCCTGTGTTATTGACTTCTGAGGCTCATGGGACCAGTTTTCTCATTAGCAGAGTTCGCCTACAACAACAGCTACTAATCCAGCATTCAAATGGCTCCATATGAGGCATTGTATGATAGGCGATGTCAGTTTCCAGTCGGATGGTTTGAGCTGGGATAGGCTCAGTTATTGGGTATAGATTTAGTCCAGGAGGCCTTGGATATGGTGAAGATCATTCAGGACAGGCTTCATTCGGCTCAGTCACGGTGAAAGAGTTATGCGGATCGCAAGGTTCAAGATGTAGCTTTCATGGTTTGTGAGTGAGTATTGCTCGGTGTATCGCCTATGAAGGGCGTGATGAGAATTCAGAAGAAGGGATAGCTCAGCCCTAGGTTAATTGGCCCATTTGAGATTCTTGATCATGTGGGAGAGGTGGCTTACAGACATTCCTTTCCACCTAGCTTGTCAGCCACGCATCTAATATTTCATGTGTCTATACTTCGGAGGTATCACGGCGATCCTACCCAGGTGTTAGATTTCATCACTGTCTTGTTGGATAAGGATTTTTCGTACGAGGAGGAACTGGTAGCCATTCTACACCAGCAGGTTCGATAGCTGAGGTCGAAGAGTATTCCTTTAGCATGTGTCTAGTTGAGAAGTCAGCCTCTTGAGGCATCGACCTGGGAGTCCGAGTCTGATATTCGGAGTCGTTATCCTTATCTATTTCCGGACTCATACACTTCTTTCTTTTGTACGTTTGAGGAAGAACGATTGTTTTAGAGTTGGTGAATGTAACGACCCAAAGGGTCATCACTAGATTTCTCCCTTTTTCCGCACTTCCGGGGCCTTTAAAACCTCACTTATATTGTCTTGATTTGCATGCACAGTCCGGGTGCATAGTCAGAAAGCTTTTATGTTGAAATATTTGAAATTTGTGAAATTTTTTATGTTAATATGGTTAAAGTTGATTCCGTCAATATTTTTGGTAAACGGACCCGGATCCATGAATTGATGGTCTCGGAGTGTCCGTAGAAATATATGGGACTCGGGTATGCACTCGGAGTCAAAATCCGAGGTGTAGAATCCGAGTAAAAGAATATTTCTGTTGAATTATTTTTTTGAAATTATTAAGGAAAATTTAAATGAAAATTGATTAAAAGACTATGATATCGAGCTTGTATTTTGGTTCCGACGCCTGGTACAGGTCTTAAATATGTGTTAAGTGCTTCCTGTGAAGTTTGGTCGAAATCGGACGTCATGTGACGTGTTTCTGACCTAATTATCTAAAGTTAGAAGTTTAAAATTAAAATAACGATTTTGATGCTTGATTCATTGATTTTGATGTTGTTTTGGCGATTTTATCGCTCGAGTAAGTTCGTAGGATGTTATTGAGTTAGTGTGTGTGATTGGTTAGGAGCCCCGAGAGCTCGAGAGTGAAACGGGAGGTGGTTCGGGTGTTTTTACACTTCGGAGGGATCAGATTTTGTTGCAGACATTTTGTTCTTCGCGAACGTGTCCCCAGGATCGCGTTCGTTGTGCTTTGATGTTCCCCTACGTCGCATTCACGTCATCCCTATCACGATCCCGTAAGCCAAGTTCAAGGCCCCCAGAAGTCCCTTCTTTGCATTCGCATCCTTCAGTTCGCGAACACGTAGGTTGACCAGTTTACTCAACACGTTTGCACGGGTCTCCCCGCGTTTACGTAGTGCATTCCTTGGACCCCCAGCTTCTTTCTCTTCGCGTTTACAGCTTTCCCTTCATGAGAGCGATGCCTTGACCTTTCCACCCTTTAGGAACGAGTCCCTGTTCACGCGAATGTGAAGGGCATTTTTGCCTAGCGAATTTTTAACTCTTAAATAGAACAATAGCTCGGGATTTTGCCATTATTTCACACGAGCTCTTCACTCCAACATCCTATAGACAAATTTTAAGCTCCTTTTATCCCATATATTTCTAGGTAATAGTTCTTAACTTCATTTTCTCCTAATTTCTTCATCTAATCACTAATATCCTAGCCGTAAATCATGAATTCAAAGTAGAAATTAAGGGTTTTGGGTAGAGTTAGGGTTTTGGCAATTTTGGGTGATTCAACCTCAATTTGGGGGAGAATCTTGAAACAAATTATATATTAGAACTCGTGGGGTTATGTGTGATTGGGTTTTGGTCCGAGCCTCGAGTTTGGACCATATGGGCCCGCTGTCGAATTTTGGTAGTTTTGGAAGAATGCTATAAAACTCATTTCTAAGCTATGGGATTATGTTGTTGAGCCCTAATTGATATCATTGAATTAATTATGCCTAGATATTATTGTTTCAGAGTCGGATTTTAGAGGAAAGGCGGTATTGGAGTGTTGATTGCTATTCCTTGGACCAAGCTAAGTGTTTGATCTAACTCTGGCTTAAGGGAATAGGATTAGAGTATTATTACTTGCTATTAGCTAAATGATCGAGTACGGTGTATAGGCATGGTGACGAGTATCTATACACTGGTGTCTAGTATGACCGTGGGTCTTTGTTGATACTTGTTTGGTATTTTCTGGTACCTTTCCAAATTAATTATTGACTTCTAAATAATGTGAAGATTTAAGGATAAATTGTAACTTTGTGGATTCTTGGATCATTGGCTCGAACGATAATATACAATTGAGTAAGAAATGAAAGAATTGGTAAAGATGTGATTATCTCCCTTATCAGGATGTGTAAGTTGTTATTATTGCTACATTTTAGGGATTTAGTTGTTTAATTGTGTTTTTCCATTGCCGGGATATTTCTTGTTATTATTTAATTGCCTTGCCCATTTGGTTGTGATTGCTATTTGGGTGAGGAAGAGTGATGAAGCACGAAGGGTCATTCTGTGCCATTGTTGATTATAATTTGCACGAAGGGTCATTCCGTGCCATTTCTGATTATTAATGCACGAAGGGACATTTCGTGCTCTGATTTAATTATATTTGCACCAAGTATCATTCTGTACCATGAAATGAGAGTTATGTGAGTGAAAGAAAGAAGGGTGATGTCGTGCATTTTATTTGACTGCTATGGGTGAGGATGAGAGATAAAAGCACGAATGTTGATGACATGCTCTGTTTCTTATTTAAGTTGATGACTTTTGTTTTCAGATTGTACTCCCCCATAGCATGTTTCCCTTCCCTGTTAACTGTTATTTTCGGTATTTCTTTATTAATTGCATATATATATATATATATATATATATATATATATATATATATATATATATATATATATATATATATATATATATATATAATCGCATGTACGCTTTATAAATCGTGTTTAGCCTCGTTACTACTTTGCTGTGGTTAGGCTAGGCATTTACAAGCACATGGAGCCGGTTGTGCTGATGCTACACTTCTGTGCTTTTTGGCACAAATCACGGTACCGAAGTAGCTTTTGGACAACGGCAGTAGCACGTCGAGTGGGAGTTGACTTTAGTCCAGGGACTACGATGTAGACTAGCTGGCATTCGCAGGACGGAGTCCCTTTCTACATCTTTTGTTTATTTTCATTGTACTGAAACAGACAATGAGTATTTTGTTACTATTCAGACTTTTTTGTAGTACTCGTTAGTAGTTTGTGAGATAGCTACTCCAGTCATGGGTAGTAAAATATTAAATTTTCGCATATTGGGTTTTCATTTACTTATGTTATAAAAGACTTCCGCTTTCATTTTTAAGGTTTATCATTGTTATTTCTGTTGTGTTTTGATTCAAAAGGTTTAAATATTGGCTTGCCTAGCTCCAACAGTAGGTGCCATCACGACCCCCGATGGTAGGAAATCTGGGTCGTGACACACCCGCATGTTTTAATGCGACAATAACGCATAAGTACTCGTCACCTAACTTATACATTGTACCCAACATATAAACATGAATCAAATAGACAAACAAGTAATATTCCCTCGAGTCAAGGTTAACCATGACACTTACCTCGCTCAAAAGACCAAACTCAAAGCTCAACCACAGCTTAGACTTTCAAACAAGCCTCTGAACCGATAGAATTTAGCACATTACCAACCAAACTGTTCAAATTAAGACTTAGGAACTACGATTACCCATTAATCCCCCAGCCTGGTTATATAATTTGTTTCGAAATATGACCTCAATTTGAGGTCTAAATCCCCATTTATAAAAAATAACTAATTATACCCAAACCCCCAATTTTCACCAAGAAAACACAAGATTTTTGGTTGAAATCATAGGAAATATAGTGAAATATTGAAAGAAAATAGCTTAGAATCACTACCAATAATTTGCCGAAGAAGGGTTCTTTGAAAAATTGCCTCTAGTATTTCTAAGTTTTAAAATTTGAGAAAATAAGAAAAAATCCCGTCTAACTCCCATTTTGATCAATTGCAGATATCGTATTTGCAACCCGGGGTACGCAAACTATTCACATCTCTGCTTTCATTTAATATGCGATAAAGTGTTCGCAAATGCGAACAATGATCTCCAGCAAATGCAACCCTTTGGAGCGTAATTGTGATAACTCTGTCCCCTGACTCACTTCGCCAATGCGAACTTGAGGTGCTCTAGCTACTCTTCACAAATGTGAACCAATCAAAGGTTGTCACACCCCTTTTTATTCAACCTCTACTAACCCTTCTAAAATAAATAAAGAGATTTTGAAGCTCATAAAGGGTTTTTAATATGAAAGTTGACAAAACGTGTGTTCCGAAGGATTTTTCAAAGTCGCCACCTAACATTGGTTTCAGTGTGCCAGGTCACCATTTTTATAATAATAATAATTTCCCTTCAAAATAAAATTGACTCTAAAAATACTTTACACCAGATATTTTAGATAAGGGTGTTTAGTTGACTTGGGGAGAATGTGTTAGGCACTCCCTAAGTCACACGAAAATCACGGTTGCATACACGATCAAGTTGATTTTAAAGGATATTCTAATTGAGGCAAAAACACATAAAAAGAAAAAAAACACATAAAAGGCTCAAGGTCGTCCCTGCCTAATAAAATAAAAATAAAAAAAATAAATAAAATACAAATACTAGTAGTTCTAGTTTTGGCCTCCAAATAAAAATACTATTGGGCATTTCCCGGAATAACAAAGGGACAGTTGTGACCAGAACTCAACACGACGATCCAACTTTGAACAAAAACATGAATCGAACTAGGAATAGGCCTCAACTTAGTAACTAGGTTACTTGAACCTTGCAGCAATCACCGGTCAACTCGGAAATAAGCTCGACTCGATCGAATTCCATAATTGAAAACCCATAATCAGAAGAAGAAATTGAATTTCTTTGAATATGATTTTATATTGAATTTAAAGCCTAATAGCTTAAGAATTGTTTTTTGGTATCATTTATCTGGAATCTAGAATAAAATTGAACACCAAACTAGAGAGCTACCTACTCCGGAGTGCGAGTAGTACGGGCTAGGGCTCTTCCTCCAGCTTGAGAGACGGTTGGTGCTACAGGAAGTAAACCTGCCCTGGTGACCCTCTCCATAAGGCCCACTAGACGGATCAGAGCATCTTGAAGAACTGGGGTGGTAATAAATACCTCTGGGACCTGAGCTAGGCCCACTGGAATAACTGGGGCAGAAACCTCGTCATCAAAGTGAACTTGAGGCTCCACTTTGGGTGTTGCTGCCCTAGGCTGAGCTCTATGCCTGACTCGGCCTCAGCCTTGCCCTCTGCCTTCAGGGGAGCTGCTACTAGGGGCACGAGCTGCTAATCGGTAGATGAGGAAGCATGTGTTCACTCCATATGCAAAAGAACTGAGTAGAAATTCAATTAATATTGAAAAACCCAATTGCACGACATGAAAGAACAAAAATGAAGTTTTCCTAACTTGGTAGCCTCTGGGGGGTAAAACAGACATCTCTGTACCGATCCCTTAGACTTTACTAAGCTTGTCCGTGAATTGTGATACCTATGTAAGCTATAGCTCTGATACCAACTTGTCACGACCCGGATTTTCCACCCTCAGGAGTCGTGATGAAACCTACCCGTAGAAGCTAGGCAAGCCACGAAATTTAAAAATCTTTAACCTTTTTGATTTTTTCACACTTTTAACTATTTGTAACAATAGGTGATCAACATTTAAATAAACTGAAAGATGGATTTATGCAGAAGACTTAGATCAACATAACACCAAAAACGATACGAATAGCCAACATATATCTCTACTTAGAAATCGGTGTCACAACATTCACGGACTTTCTATGATTACTACATACAAATGTCTGAAAGAAAGGAACATAGTCTGTCTCATATACAAATAATAACAGAACATAATATTAATTTACAAGGAACGTCTAGCCTGTGGACGCATGTAGGACTACCTCGGGGTCTCTGGACTGAAGGCTGGCTCCCAAGCTACTATTGTTGTCCCAGTAGTGCTCCACAATCTGCACAGAGTGTAGAGTGTAGCATCAGCACAACCGACTCCATGTGCTGGAAAGTGCCTGGCCTAACCCTGGCGAGGTAGTGACAAGGCAAGAACGAGACTACAGATAAACTACAACAAATAATTAAAGCTGAGAAGGGGAAACATGTTTCAGGAAATAACATATAAAACATAATCTCAAGAGAATTATCAAGAAACCAAAATGTACTTGTAACAAGTATAATGAAAAACAAAGACAGATTTCACTCTCAGTCCACATCTCGCTGCATGCATGCAACCCGGTCCGATTTCATCATATCTTATGGTAAGCATACCACCCCATCCCATTTCATTATATCTCGTGGTAGGCGTACCACCTGATCCAATTTCATTATATCTCGTGGTAGGTGTACCACCCAACCCTATTTAAAATCCAACACAAAATCACAAGGAATCCCGACAAGCGAACAAAGCTAGATAATAACTTCCCGGCAAGGGAACAAGAAATATAATAACTTCCCGGCAAGGGAACAACAATATCAAGAAAAACATCTCGGCAAGAGAGAATCAGCTATAACCAATCCTAAATCAACTCCTACTCAGCTCAATAAGTACAAACACTGTATCATAAATAAAATCCACGAAGATAAACTAAATCTTTGCTCAACAACGAGAATCATCAATTATAACATCCGTAGTAAATTTTAAGAACACAAATCTATCAATTCAAGACTCACGGTCATGCTTGACACCAACGTATAGATACTCATCACCATACCTATACATCATACTCAACAAGAAGGAATCAGCAAATGGGACACGACTTCTAATTCCTCAAGCTAAGGTTAGACCAGACACTTACCTCGAACTTCCACAGCCAACTCAATCGTCAAACACTGCCTTTCCTTTCGAATTTTGCTCCGACACAATCGTATCAATACATAATCGACCTAATAACATCAATAAATGCTAAACAATCCAATTCCAATTCTTAATTGTAACATTCCAATCGTTCTTTCCAAAAACCTAAAAATTTACCCTGGGCCCGCTTGGTCAAAACACGAGATTCGGACAAAAATCCGATCAACCATTCACCCACGAGCCCGAATATATAATTTGTTTTGAAATATGACCCCAAAATGAGGTACCCAATTCCCCAACTTTGTACCTTTAAAACCCTAAAATTATTGATGAGAAACATTAGATGATTGAAAGAAATAATTTAACGAGTGCTTACTTGTGATTTGGGAAGAAAATCTCTTGAGAAAATTGCCCTAGTTCTTCTATTTTTGGTGAAAGTTTGAAAGAAAATCGCTGAAGTTATGTTTTTGAAAAGACTCACTGCCCGACTTTCACATTTGTAGCTCGTGGGTCGTATCTGCGCAGCCGCACATGCGGAAATATAGGCGCTTCTGCGGAAATTGCTAGGCCTCGCTGCGGCCACACCTCCGAGAAAGGACCCGCTCCTGTGGAAGCACATCTACGGAACTTTGCCCACATTTGCGAAGGATTCCATACCTGCGATGAACTTCTTGCACCTAAGAGTCCACTTCTGCGGCTCAAGAACCGCATGTGCGGTTACACCAAAACTGGCGCAACAACAGAATTTTCCTACTTTTAAACACCCCAGAACCTACCCGAAACTTACTTGAGCCCTCGAGGCTCAAAACCAAACATGTGTACTAATCCAAAAACATCATATGAACTTATCCATGTGATCAAATCGCCGAAACAACCTCTCAAACAACGAGTTAAACCTCAAAATAAAAGATTTTTTCTCAAACTTCATGAAGCATCAAATTTTCCATTTTAAGTCTGAATCACATCAAACAGATTCCATTTTTCACCAAATTTCACAGAATCAACTTATATCATATATAAGACTTATACCGAGAACTGGAACCAAAATACGGGCCCGATACCAACATGTTCTAATCAAATTTCATTTAAAAATCCTTTAAACAATTTGAGAAAATAATTTTTATTTAAAAATTCATTTCTCGGGCTTCAGACCTAGGAATTCAATTCCGGACATACGCCCAAGTCACATATTTTTCTACCGATCCTTGGGACCGTCAAATCACGAGTCCGGATCCGTTTACTAGAAGGTTGACCGAAGTCAAATTAATTCATCTTATAGTCAAAATTTATCATTTTTCATCAATTTTCTTATTTAAGCTTTCCGACTACACGCTCGGACAGCACAAACAAATTGAAGTGAAGATAAGAGAGGATTTTAAGGCCTGGGAACACAGAACTAAATTTAAAACAAGTGATGACCTTTTGGGTCATCACATATATGAATTAGCTAGAAAAGGATTATGATATGAATTAACTAAATTAATTTGTCCTTGTTTTGTTTGTATAGATGGAACATCATACTTCGATGTAAAATAAGAATTATTCTAATCGGCGGGGATTGCGGGAGGATTTTGTAAAAGGGGTTGATGACTTTACTAGACATGCAATGTAACTTCCACCATACCAAAGTGAAGGAGTAATTAGGTACCCTTGTGTTAGGTGCGACTGTATGAAGTTTTGAAAACTGGAGGAAGTTATGCATCATCTTTATAGTTAGGGGTATTTAGAGAATTAATTTGTGTGGACTAATCACGGAGAGATCGATGGTAGCCGTGGGATATTTCATAACATGGTTATTGGTGAAAGTAGTAGGTCGGTGGTGAATACAAATCGTGACTCTACAATTCATGATATGGTTACTGATGATTTTGGATGAACTTTGGGGGTGAGCCCATTGAAAATGTTGAACAAACTCCTAATGATGATGCAAAATGTTTTTATGAATAGTTAGAGGAAGCAAGTCGTCCACTACGTAAAGGAAGTCCGCACTCTGAACTATCTATTGCAATTAGATTACTAAGTATCAAACTGATTGGAATATTTCTCAAGAAGCCATGGACTCTTTCATTGACCTTATGAGTGAACTAGTTGACCCTAATATCAAATTACCTGGTGATTTCTATAAGGCAAAAAGATTGGTTTCTAAGGTGGTACTTTCGTCAATGAGGATTGATTTTTGTGAAGATGGTTACATATAATATTATAAAGATGATGCGACTTTAGACACATAAATTTTGCAAAAAGCCTCGTTTCAAGTGGCTTTCCAGTGGGAAAATGCTTGCTATCAAGGCGATGCATGATATACCTCTTATACCTAGGTTAAAGAGGTTATATGCTCGATGAATTATGCTCCTAATATGAGATGACACTTTGAAAATAGAAGACCACCCGGTGTTATGTGTCATCCTTCGGATGGAGAAGATTTGAAGCACTTTGATAGGACATATCCAGATTTTCCTAGTGAACTAAGGAACATTCGGTGTGCTGATGGCTTCACGCATTTTTTTGTATCTGCGACACCATATTCATGTTGGTCTGTCTTTCTTAGACCTTATAATCTACCACCCCAGTTCTGTATGACTAGTGCATATATATTTTTAAATTGTATAATCCTTGCTCCACATAATCCAAAAAGTTTGATTGATGTATATTTTCAACCTTTGATTGATGAGCTAAAATGTCACAACCCTAAATCCAAACCCGGTCATGATGGTGACTCTCATGAAGACAAGGCTAGTCGACACAAACCCCAAGTTCAATTAACAAACATAAGGATTCATAATCAAGCCATTAATAATGATAAATCCCAAAATAAACGAAATATATCAACTACGGAAATAAAACCCAACATCAGGGTGTCACAAGTACGAGCATCTACGGAGGTCTGAACACGCTAAGAGTCTAAAAATGTACTAAATACACTCTAAGGAAGACAAGAGGGAGAAAAGCAGTGCTTCGAATGCCGGACAGCTGCCTTGCTAACTCTGATGACTCTGCTACTGAGCAACCAACACCCGCTACTGGTTCAAAATAATACCTGAATCTGTACACAAGGTGCAGGGAGTAATGTGAGTACGCCAACTCAGTAAGTAATAAAAGTAAATGAACATTGAGCAGTAAGAAAACACATAAGCCACATCATAACGCGACAACAAATACATTACATTTCAAAAATAGTACAGAAACCATTTACTCCGTAAATCATGCTCAATATCAGTAAAAACCTTTTTAAACAACATTTAATATTTTCAAAAATGAGTGATAAAAATAGTGCGTAAAAATGATACAAGCATACACAGTCCCTCGGGCAAAATATGTACCATAAACTGCCCTTTGGGCATAATATCAATAGAACGAGCTTATCAGGCTACCTCACAATATCTCGTAATCATCCTCTCGGGCATAACATGAATCAAGAACCACCCCTCGGGAAAAATATATCAACAACATCCCCTCGAGCTACAACACATCACATACACTGGGTACCCACGCTCACTGGGGTTGTACAGACTCTAGAAGGGGCCCCTTTATAGCCCAAGCGCAGTAATAAGCCATCTCGTGGCATAATCAACAGGCTCTTGGCCTCATATCAATCACAAGCCACCATATGCTACAGTGCACAACTCGACCCCATAGTATCATGACAACACAGACTCTAGGCCTTAGTCAGTCAGAATCTCACAAGCCACACGGAAAATAGAAAAACAAATACTCAGGTCCAAATCATTTATGAAATCAAAATGGGTGAATAAAACCGAGTTATTAAAATAGTAAGAACATATCATGACTGTGTAAAACCATTAAACCAAAATAGTGAGGTAAAATAGTAGTAAACACCCCTAAGTGTTTAAACAATCGGCACAAGGTCCATACACTGTATTTAGCCCCAAACACAATAATATTTTAAAAAATATAACAATATCAAATAGTTTCCAAGAAAAATACGCAACTTAATAGTCAAACGGGATGGAACCAGTGGTAATCCGCAATGGTTCACGACCCCATGCTCGTCATTTATCGTGTGCGTCACATCAAAGTAGCACAACGATAAATTTGGGCTTTCATACCCTCAGAAAAATATTTACAATTATTACTTACCTCAATCCGGTCCAAACTCTATCCCACGATATCTTAGCCTCTCTAATCGGACTCCACACGCTACAAATCTAACCAAATACAGATTTATACCATCATAATATACTAAGGGAACAAACCCATCCGAAAATATCTAATTTATACCAATAATCCCAAAATTAGCCAAACCCGGCCCCACATATCTGAACTTGATAAAATTAATGCCCAAATGATCCTAATCTTCCCACAAGTCTATACATATCAAGAAGACTGAAATCAGAGTTGAATTGACCCCTCAAATGCCCATTTTAAGGTCTCTTAATCTCAAGCCCTTATTACCAATTTTGCACTGATTGATCCCAAAATTTTACTACTAATTAGGCCTTTAATCACATATAAATGATTTATGAAGTCATGAATCTTACCTCCAAGAGATTACCCTTTGGTTTCCTAAAAAGTCCCTCTCAAAAGCTCCAAAATCACTCAACAATGGTGGAAAATAGACGAAAAATAACGAAACCCACTTAAAAACATTCCACCCCAGATATTATTTTCCTTCTTCACGAATGTGGTCAAAGCCTCGCATTCGTGAAGCACAAAATTCCATTGACCAACATTCCTCTTACGCGAATGCCACCTCCAGCTTGCAAACGTTAAGCTTAAGCTTCCCGGACCATTGCGAACGCCACTCCTAGCTCGCAAATGCGAATCCCAAATAACCTGGACCCAGATGCTCACACTTCCTCTACGCGAACGCGGATAATCCTACGTGAATGCGATGACCACGAGCCTCAGCCCTTCACGAATGTGGGACCACCTTCGCGAACGCGAAGGCCAAATTCCACTACCTCACCTCCTAACCCTTCACGATCACGGGACATACATCGCGAACGCGAAGGTCAAAAACCTACAACACCAACAACATATTTTCTGCAATCTTTCTCAACTTGAATTGGTT
The DNA here is from genome assembly GCA_032618575.1 of Nicotiana noctiflora. NCBI lineage: Eukaryota > Viridiplantae > Streptophyta > Magnoliopsida > Solanales > Solanaceae > Nicotiana > Nicotiana noctiflora. The sequence continues at coordinate 239,409 of JASVEL010013253.1, forward strand.
TATTCAACAACCTGAAACTCACCCAAGGCCCTCCAGACCTCGACAAAACATGCCAACATACCCCATAACATCATTCAAACTTGTTTCAACCTTCGGAATGCTCAAAACAACATCAAAACACCAAATCATCATCGAATTCAAGCCTAAGGATTCCAAAAACTTATTTCTTTCGATCAAAAGTCTATCAAATCTTGTCTGAATTATGTGAAATTTGGCACACATGTCAAAAATGACACAACAAACCTACTCCGACTTCCGTAATTCCATTTTGACCACTATATCAAAATCTCAACCAGAAATCGACAAAATTCCAATTTCGCCAATTCAAGCCTAAATCTACTCTGGACCTGCAAAACACATTCCGATCAAGCTACTAAGTCCCAAATCACCTAAAGGAGCTAACCAAATTACAAAATTTCCACTCCTATATCATATACTAACAAGCCAAAACTTGGTCAAATCTTTCAAACTTAAGCTTTAAGCTGAGAATCATCCTTCCATATCTATTCCGATTACCCTGAAAACCAAAACCGACGCATTTCATAAGTCATATTACATAATGCAGGACTATTCATACTCGAGAACTGGCGAGGGAAGTGAAAAATCTCAAAACAACTGCTCGGGTCTTTACATCAAACAATTGTGGTATGATGGTATTGAAACATATGGAATATCAACCAAGAAGAATTTCAATTTGCGTACTAATTTAATATGGACTATTAACGATTTTCCTGTGTATGGAATGTTATCACAGGGATTGCAGCCATCTTCATCAGCGACTTCATCTATTTTAGGCCTTCGCCTGTGAGGTAGTAGCTCTGACCCCCCTCCCTACACTGCCCACACATGCCTATGATATACATTCTTTAGAAGAAGATGATGATGATGACGAGGAGGTGCATTATGATCAATATGGCAAGATCATCATAGTCCCTGATGGGAATGGGTAAGAGTTATTTGTTATTTTTGCATTTATTGTTTTGTAAAGTTTTCAGTATCATATTAATGTATTTTTATTGTTAAATTTCAGGTTCATACCAAGTAATAGGACTGCAAGGATAACCACCAAAGCCATCAGAAAGATTTATGATGGCTCTTATGTGACTTGGACTGATTTTCCCATTCTCGCTGAAGAAGAAAACTTTCAATCAATTTAAGGTATAAATGTTCTTTTAAGCAGTTTAATAATTTATATTTATGATATTTCTTGTTTAATATTTAACTTTTGAAATACAGAGCAAGTGTGTATGGGAACACCGCTATAGCGTGGAAGTGGCTGCAAATTTTCATCATAAAGCTCACAAGCGATCACATACTTTCTCCAAAGCTAGAATGAAGAACAAGAAGCCTAACTGGTTACTTCAAAATTTATGGGATGATTTGCAAAGGCAATGGCTTACCGCAAAGTTCTTAATGAATAACGAAAAAGGAAATAAAGCTCGCGCATCTGAGAAGGAAGGCTCCTTGCGCACTGGAGGTATGGTCAGCCTAGAGACAATAAAAAGAAGATTGGTACGTAATCGCTTATATTATTTTAATTTTCAAAGTATATCTATTCAGTTTATTAACTAAATTAATTTGTTTTTAGGAAAAGAAGTTGGGGTGTCCAATGAAAAATGATGAGCTATTCAAAGAGACGCATATTGTAAAGAAGAAGAAAGAGACGGATCAAGAAAGATGGGTTCTGACCCAGGCCTCGACTGATGTAAGTTTTTACTTTTCTTTAAGTATTTTAATTTACTTTTATATAAATTTTGAAATACGAATTCTATTAAAATTTTCATATAGGGTCGCTACCAAACCAACATGGAGGAATTCATCCGCACTAATCCAGCTGGTGAATCGGGCAAGCCAACCCAACCTTCGGACAATGATGCTGAATAAATATGGATGGAGTCTGTTGTGGTCCAAAATGGGGGAAGGTATACGTGCTTCCTACTAAAAAGTTCCATCGGTATAAGTGTAGAATGCAAGGAATAGGGACTTCCTCGCATGGTGAGCAACATAATGGGGAGAGCCTCTCCGCTATGCAGGAGACTGTGATAAAGCTGACATCCAAGCTAGAAGCGGCCAAGGAAAGACAAAGGGTTAGAGATGCTCAATTCCTTGGCATGCAAGCTCAGATCAGAACTCTCCTATCTACTAGAGCTTTTGTGTTGCCCCGACCTCGTGATTCATCGATAGAGGCTCGACTTGAACATGAGCATTCCTTCCGTCGTTCCCGTGATCGTTCCTCCTGTGCTCCCGGTGGTCGTTCTTCACGTCCTCCACAAGACCCTTCTCGATACCGTCTTTTAGATGAAAGTTCATCAGACTGTAATGATTATGTTGTACAAAATACTCCTTGACTTGTATATAATTTTAACTAGACAAATAGAATCGATTATGAACTAGTTCTAATAAGTATTACCTTGGTTTTGGATTTTTTTAGTTCTATTGAAATTTAATTTGTTAGTTTTTATGTATTTATTGAATTTTGTTGTTGTTGTTTATTGTTGTTGTTGTTGTTGTTATTGTTGCTGTTGTTTATTGTTGTTATTGTTGTTGTTGTTATTGTTGGAATAAAATGTTTGTTTAAGAATTTTGGTATTCTAGTAGGTGGTGTAGCTGCCAAAACAGGCATTTTATGTCAAAATCAAAACCTAGAAAATCGACCAAAGTTGGTCGATATTAAATTTTTAAAAAGAAAAAATCTTCTGATTAGCGACCAAAGTTGTTCGCTTAATATTAAAACAATAAAAAAATTAATAATTAACGACCATAGTTGGTCGGTTAACGAACAAGGATTTTACCCACATTTCACATTTACCGACCAACTTTGGTCGCTAATTTTTATATTTTAATTTTTAAAAAAATATATTTTTTAATTTACCGACCAACTTTGGTCGCTAATATTTAATTTTAATAGTTAATAATATAACATAATTTACATACACCAGCAATCTTTGGTCGGTAAAATAAATTATTAAAATATGTTACCAACCAAAGTTGGCCGATATGTGCTTTAAATTATACAATTGGTCTTTTTACCTTTGTGACCAACTTTGGTCGGTAATTAGCGACCAACTTTGGACGGTATACGAAAGAGACCACTAAAATAGCGACCAAGCATGTTTGGACATGTTTTGATTGGTATTTTGCATAAATAGACCAACATTGATCGCTTTTTGTAATCGCGAAAACTTGGATTTGTAGTAGTATGTCGACTAGAAGTTTGAAGATTGTCACGACCCCAAACCCGATCGTGATGGTGCCCAGCACATTGCTAGGCAAGCCCGACCAATCATACTCACATTCCGAGCAACGAGCTCAAATCCTTTATTTAAAATTATTAACAGTGAAGAAGATCTGAAATTATAGCAGTTATATAGAAAACAAGCCAAAAACAACTAGTACAGAACAACCGCCCACCAGACAGCTACCTCGACTAACTCTGATAACTACTTTGAATAGTAGCTATAAGCTTAGCTCTACTCTGAAGTACCTCGATCTGCACACATGGTGCAAGGAGTAAAGTGAGTACTTCCAACTCAGCGGTAATATTGGCGGGAAGAAATCCTTATATTCTACACAGTAAAGCTACAACGGTGTTCCTATTTATTGTAACAGTGTAAATCTCAAGAAATAGAAACAGATAGAGCGGATAAGTATAAATGCATGAATGCAATGCAAATGCACATGAACGCTGCGGCACGTAGCTCGATCCATTTGGGTACCCGAGCTCACTGTGGGGGTTCACAATTGCGGCGCACAGCCCGATCCACTATGAGTCCAGCTATAAACATGCAAGCCACACAGGAACAAGTAACTTACCATTTTTAGTTCTGTTTATCAGTTGTTATAACAGTAGGCGTTCAAAATCTTAGAGTTTGTCAATCAAATCTAGATAGTATTTAGCTCAAGACTGATATCATGATAAAATGCTAAAAATCATAGAAACATCGATAAAAATCCTCACGTGATCGAAATAACCGGCACGCAGCCCAAATATATCCATAACCATCCAATTAGGAGGTTTAACAGCTCATTTATAGCCAATAACACAGTACCATACCACTCGGGCGGACTAAGCCATAGTCCCCAATCATAATCGACCCTACACTCAATGTAGAGTACGTGTCTCGCCTCAATATAGCATTACAATGGGATATACCGGGGTTTTAAACCCTCAGGTCGTCATCCACATCTATTAATCACCTCGAACCGGCCACGAGGCTAGTCTACTATGCCTTCCCCTCTTGAATCAACCTCCACGGGAGCCAAATCCGATCAAAATCAATAGGAATACATGAAAATAGGCTATTGAAACATAACCCAATCAAAATAACTCGAAAAATATCCAAAAACATGAAGATGGCAAAACCTGAGTCCCATGCCCACTTCTCGAAAAATTACGAAATTCACATTTTCAGAATCCTCGTCTCACCAGGAGTCCACACATATAAAATACACAATAGTCAGAGTCCATTTGACCCACAAATCATCATTTTACCCTCTTTTAGGCTTCAAGCAAAAACCTCCAATTTTACCCTTTGATTCCTCCAGATTTCAGTGACTAATTCATGTTTTTATACTATAATATCATAATTCAAGTCAAAATATTCATACTTGATGATTCTCCTTCGAATCCTCTTCAAAATTACCCAAAAATAGCTTTAGTTCGCACCCCAAAATGATTTCACACTTATGAAATTCAAATACACTGATTTCATTAAACCCTCTGACATTTTCGCTTCTACGGTCCCGCTACCGCTTCTGCAGAACCGCTTCTGCGGATTCCTGACCACTTTTGTGGTTTCACTTAACTCCCACACTACCGCTTCTGCGGTCTTATACCGCTTATGCAGTAGCCGCCTTTGCGATCAAAGGACCGCTTATGCAGTCTCAACCATATCGCTGGACCACTTCTGCGGCCACCAATTCGCTTTTACGGAGTTCGCTTCTACGGAATAAAGTCCGCTTTTGGGGGAAAATTCCCAGGCCTCAAGGGCCGCTTCTGCAATCATTCTGCTGCATCTGCGAGACTGCTTAAGCAGCTCTTCAACCGCAGATGCAGAAACAACAGAAGGTTGAAAACCTGCTGCAATTCCAAGCATCCAAACTCCCGATTACTCATCTGAATCCATCCCGAGGCCCCCGGGACCCCAACCAAAACCACCAACCTACTCTAAAACATCATACGAACTTGTTCTAATCATAAACAAACACGTCCCTTAACACAAAAATCATCAAATTACCATGGATTCAAGCCTATTTTTTCTTAAAACTTCTTAAACTCATATTCGATCAAAAACCCTACCAAACGATGTCTGAATGACCTGAAAATTTGCACACATATTCAACATCGGCTAACAAAGCTTTTGTAACTTTCAGAATTCCATTCTGGTTCCCGGATCAAAATCTCACCTATCAACCAGATTCCGCCAAAATTCCAACTTCGCCAATTCAATCCTATTTCTACATCGGACCTCCAAATTTAATTCTGATCACTCCCCTAAGTTACAAATCATCACCCGAAGCTAACTGAACCACTGGAATTCACATCCGAGCCCTCTAACCACATAGTAAACTTCCTATTGACTTTTTTGAAACAAACTCCCTTCTTAGAGGCTATGTGCCTAATTTCAACTAGAACCAATTCAATTACACCCGACTGACTCTAATACTGATATAGAAACATGGAGCAACACAATAAAGGGGAAACGAGGTAATAACTCACATCCTTGTGAGCATGTGATTTTTGCCCTAAGCAAACAAATTCCAATATAAAAATAAAATAAGATTTTTGATGTGCAATTATGTGTTTAATTGAAATAATGTTGTGATTTTTGATTCAAATAATTTTAAATTAAAAACTACAAAAAGAGTTAATTAGAAAATGTCACAAAAAATAAGGAAAATCAGAGAAAATTAACAAAAATACAAAATACGGGGAAAGTCAAAGAAAATAGCAAAAATGTCATAAAATACCAGAACAATCAGAAAAAATATGAAAATAAAAGAGAAATAACAATTAGAAATGAATACAAAAAGAGAAAATAAAATACAAAAGAAAAATACAAAGAAAATAATTAAATACAAGAGAAAATACACAAAATACAATAAAATTGGGCCAAATTCAAAATACAAGCCCAAAATGTAACAGCCCAAAGTAGTTGGTCGTCCAATCAAAACTCTTAGCCAAAATGACGGCGTAAAGGGAGACTAAATCGTAGCCGTCGAAGATATTTATCTAACGGACCACATGAGGCGGTTTGAATAAAAAAGAAACAGCGTCGTTAAAGGCTTTAATCTTGGCCGTCCAAACAAGTTGATCAGACGGACACTGATAAGTCTCTTAAGAAAATCAAACGACGTAGCATAGAGAACAAATCCTGGCCGTCCATGTTTGGAGATCTAACGGAGGCCAGGCCATCTCTCACTAAATAAAATGACGGCGTTCATTGGGAATTAATCCTGGCCATTGATCATAACTGATCCAAAGGCTAGGATCACTCGTGCCTAAAGCAGTATAAAAACTTCGTCTCTCCGTTCATTAGAGACCAAACACACACACGCGCGCCTATACACACATAACCTGTAAACCCTAGCCACCTATCTCTTCTTCTCCGTCTTCTTCAACCACCGTCTCCAATGGAGACTGGCCTGAATCAATTGCCTGATTCGGCCACAAAAAACCTCAAACATCTCTTCATTCACTCTCACACACCAAGATCACCCTGAAAACCATAGAAAACCATAAAAAAACCCCATCTTCTTGAAAGTCCGGTCACCGGAGCTTTCGTCGGTGACCTTCAAACTATGACTCAAACCTTCCAAATTTACACCATATGACCACTATAGGGAGATCTTTCACCCCATATAGTTGGTTTGCTTCGAATAAACATGGAACTGTTCGAATCTTGAAAAGAAGTTCGCCGGTACCCTACCTCCGGCGACACCCAAACATAACCCACCCCCAAATACACCCATAACACCCTTCTACCTCTAAAAACCCCAAAAAAAATCAATTCAAAGAAATCTTTAAAATCAGACTTCAAAAATCTTGAAGCCTGGAAAAAGAAAAGAAAAAAAAAGAAAGAAAAGAAGGAAGAAAGTATAGAACATGAGACAAATCCTGCAATCTAAGTTTCATACTCTTTGTCTACTTTGTTTTTGTCTTCTAAAACTCTTGTATATAATTTCTTGCATGTTTTTGCTTATTTATCTTCTAAGACTTTTGTATATGATTCTTTGCAAGCTTTTTATTGTTCGTCTTCTAATATTTCTGTATATAATCCTTTGCATGTTCTTGACTGTTAGTCTTCTGAATATTTCTATTATTAGCCTATGATAATCTCATCTATCATGTTCTTTGAACACAACTGATCTATTTTAGCTCCTTAGGATTTTTTATAAGTTCAACATATGAATCTTGTTTGAATATGTTTCTTTATGTGTGATTTGTTCACTGTGCCTAGTCTGAAATTACGATTTAATTGATTGTGATTCAACCATTATCAAATTTCCCTCTGAGTTCTGGTTAATTGAAGAATGATTTATGATTAGGGCTATGTGTGCAAATCAACATGAATTGGCTATATTTGTAATTGATTCATAGGTTAGACTATTTTGAATTCTATTGTGTATTGTGGTATTGGTTATAGCTGTAAAGATAAGTATAGTTTCTTTAGTTTAGTAATCTGGCGATTATTGAAAAATGACTTATTCTTGCTATTGTTGAAATAACTTGGACTGTGTAATTGGCTTGGCCATTTCTGAAACACTAGAATGGTTAGTTCTGCAATTTAATCCTAGTTAGTTAATGTTAATAAAAGGGGTTACATTTTAAATTAGTCAAAGTCTATTAAAAATAGGCTAAAAATGAAAAGGGATTGGGGTTAAAATCTGGTTGAATCTTCAATGACTTATAAGATAGTGGTTAGTAGATAAATAAGTATTATACTTAAGATACCCTGACCTTAGTAGGTGGGGTAAATAATAGATAACAATAAGGGTACAAAGGAAATAAGAAATGGTATAATTGTCAATTTAATAGAGCCTATTGGGACAAAACAAACTTTAATGCTTAGTATTCCTGTAATTAGACATAAAATAAAGGGTAAACTAGGCCTAGTAAAAAGGTATAACTGTAATAATCCTTAGAAAATGAGGGCAGCCTAATAATATACCCTTAATGGAATCAAATAGAATTACCTAGAACCTTCCAGCAAGGGCTGGAAGGCATTTCGAGCTTCAATAAGGGTACCTAACTGTAACAAATAAGAGAATTAAGGGGAGGGAACTAAGAATAAGAATTTTGAATTTTCCCCTCAAAATTTCATCCAAATCACCTATAAATAGGCTTCACCTAAGCTTGAATTAGAGGTTGAACATTCTGGGGTTACGGAAATAAGGGTTAGACATTGGAGAATTCTGAATTAGAAAATACTGATTTGAATTGAAAGTTAGGAGTCGAGGGTTCAAAATTCTGGAGTTCTAGCTTGAGTTTCCTGTTGTTCAATACTATTTTATTGGATTTCTTCAATTCTATTTGTTGGCTTGCTTAATTGCTGGGTTTGAAGATTATACTTGGCTATTATATTGTTGCTTTGCTGTGATTGTTCTTCTACTGTTCTGATGTTGTAATCGCTGACTATTCTTCATCTCATTGACTAGACTCATAAGTTTCCTTTGCTGAACCAAGTACACTTTTCTACCCAGAAATGTAATTGCCAGCCAATTGAAGATATGAAAATTCTATGAGTTGTTCGGATGAAATCTTCTACTGCATTTTATAGATTTTACGTTTATTGTGTATTAGACCTTCTGTAATTTGATAGGAATATTTGTAATAGCTAAATATGTATGAAACTGAAACAATGTAATAGATAGAGTAGGGTAGAGCACACGTGGATATAAGCATCCTTAAACTAAGTTTAAAACAGGTTAACTCGTAACTTTAACTCATCTGGCTAATACTACCTTCGTAATCTGAATAGTAATCATATTAACCTCATTAATTAGAGCGTGATAATTAGAAATGATTAACTTAGTTACAGCCTGTTTCATCACTTCAATTCGCTTAATAACAATCTAGAATAGAATAAGTTAGAATCAGTAATTAATAACAAGTCAAATTTGCACTGTTAAGTATCGTATCACTGTTTAAAGTGGCTGAAATAGTAGTTTATTGTTTAATTTCCATTAGAGATTGATAATTAGAATTCAGAATTAATGTTGATAAACCTGTACTCCAGTTCCTTATGAAATAAAAATGCCATTGGTTGATTTATTCTATCATTTAATGAATATTTGTATATTAGTTCTGAAATCTTGATTCTGTTTTGTATTCTTCTCATCTGATTTGGGCTTAATCAATAGTATAGGCCCAGATCCAACTGGATTTATCGCTGGGCCTCTGAATAACAATTTTTACATATACTGGGTTTCTAAAACCCAGTTGTGTGAAGTAGATTGTTAAATTAGGTCCACAATGTCCAGGCTTGGAAATGGAATAATGGGCCTGGACATAATTCTGAAAGTACAAAAGAAGTAATATAATTAGGGGAAAAACCAAAAATAGAGAATATAGCATTTAATAGGATTGGACTTTGAAAATAATGGGATGAGCCTCGTATAAAAGAAAAATACGCGGGCCCCCCATATGAATATTAATAATCGATAGATTCGGGGAGACCGTTTAGCAAACTTCACGGTCTTCCCTAAAGGATAATAAGCCGTAGTCGTTATTGGCACGATTTGAAATATAAGTTCCTTAATACGAGTGCACATTTATATGACTCAAATCTTAATATCCGGCGAAGCTGGAACGTATTAAAGTCACAGGCGTACTGGTTGCGGTGTGACTCGAAATGCATTCTCTCAACGTCGCAAGCCGTTAAAATATAAAAAACAAAACATTCACATTTTATAAAAGCATATAACAAAATCAAATAAAGTCAAAAACGACAGTTGAGCGACCGCGCTAAAACCACAGAATTCAGGATTGCCTAAAACCTTCTCCCGGGTTAACAGAATTCTTTATCCGGATTTGTACTTTCACTGAATGTTTAAACAAAGTCAATTTCCTCGGATTCGGGATTAATCGGTGACTTGGGACACCATTATCTTCACAAGTGGCGACTCTGAAACTCTAAATAAAATTCCGTTCTGATTGTCCTTAAATTGGAAAAACTTCTTCCTCGTTATTATTATTATATTCTTTCCCGGGTGTATTAGTAATTAATGAGGTATACCTTATTCTTTTTCGGGAAAAAGAGGTTGTAAAAAGGGAGGTGTGACAATACTCCCCAACTTAAACAAACGCTTGTCCTCGAGCGTACCGAGAGTTGTGCTAGAAGCAACCCAATAGCCGACTGACCTTACCATGTGTATACTTGGAGTGATCCCACATCACCCAATCTCACATAGGTCCAATAACACAATATAGCTGGAATTTCACAGTCATTCCAAACCATAAACCACATTGCACTTTCCGAAATCATATACCCGATCTGAACCTCATGTCTATACTCAGAATAAAACCGAACCAACTGTAATAACCCATACTTTCCCCTCCAGGTGAGATCTTATGATATATTACACAACCCGAACACTCGAGACGATGGCCTCTATTCACATCAATTACCCACAATAACCAAATACCGATAGAAAAACCATTTTTATTAGCTAAAGTCTTGTTCCAACACCTTCATATACTGCCAACAACAACTGAAACACATGATAAACAAAATCCATATCTCAGGTCAACCATTCATGAATCCTTTTCCTTTTTGACTGATACTGCAGCAGATTTCTGAGCTATACCTTGATATTACCTTTATAACAAGCTGAAATCAAATATGCTCGTACTTATTAATGACTCCAATGACCATCTCGACTACAACACACCACTTTGCTGACATGACACCTCAACACCAGCCTAAGCCACAACGTGCATAACACAGGAACCAATAAGAAACGATCTAAACACACTCAAATCATGACAACTTACTCAAAAGAAAGAGCTGTAGCTCAAGCTCAACAGTACCATTATTACATATAACTGAGATCCCATCTTACATCATAGAAATAGAGTACCTGAATCTTCCTTGAAAGGTCATAACATCAAGTGGCCTTGCCACAACACGTGATTCTATCGAAAAACTATTACCCGTGAAGCACCTCAAATCACTAAGATCAAAACGAACAACCATGCACAGATTGAGGTCTGAAACCAAACAATCTATCACATCCACGATGAAATAATTAATATACACTATTCCAATCCTGAAAGGACACGACTGATGTGCTATTCGCCGAGCAGCACTCAATACGGACTTTCCTCAGAAACTAGGAAGTAAGGCATACAAAGTAACATATAGAAAATTATTGCCAACATCACACTATTTTGCATGCAACCCGCTCCAGATAGCCTTGGCGGCATGCCACCCAATCCAGATACCATACTCGTGGCGGCATGGCACCCGATCTGCACATATATCTCACAAAAGGAGATGCACATCAAGCCAAATTTGATAATTATAACAAAATACCGAGTGCACCACAATGTCTACATATAGCGTTATAAGCTATAAAGCTCAAGCACAACCCAAAAATCATAACGCCTTACAGAACCGAAAATGCATCACATAGATCTCCCTAGATCGCTAACAAGCTCAATGACGAGAGATTAAACCTATTCCTCAACGATACATATCAACGCCAACCAAGATATCTAAATCTGAATACGTTGCCACATCGGCCTGCCAATGAACTCAATGCTAAGAAGCCCGAAGCTGCTTCTTCCATTTTTATAACTCCTTATAGAGCCGTATGATATGGTGCCCGACACTAAATCAATACCAAAATCCACAATCTCATCTAGAGACATGCCCAGCCACATGGGATGCATCTGAAGAACATTTCCTCAATAGCGGAACTGAATCAATGGTAGAAACCTCTATACTGACATCTGTCACAAAGGCCAAATTATGGAAAGCAATCATTCCCAGTCATCCGCCGATCTTTGGAATACCAACCACTCTGCTATAACGTAACCCGATGCACCTCGCCATGCAACCGATGAGATTTTCTGAGATAACCCATAGCACAATAGTCTACACAACCTAACATTGGGACAACCAGTCTGTAATCTACTACCATAACCCAAATTTAACATACCAAACAAAGAAAGATCCACTCGGACCTCCAATTTCTAATATCCACTTGTGACGGCCGGACCCATTGTCACGTGAGTTACCGACTTGTTTCCCCTTATTGTAATTCTTTATGTTTTTATATCAGTTTTTGAGTTGGTCGAGTGTAATTAAATTGGTTTTGGTTTAAAATAAGGCACACAGCCTCGTAGAAGGAAGCTTGTTTTAGAAAAGTCAACCAGATGTTGACTATGTGGTTAAAAGGCTCAGATGTTAATTATGGTGATACGGATAGCTTTGGATAATGATTTATGACTTGGGAGAGCGATCGAAATTTAATTTGGAGGTCCGACATAGAAATAGGCTCGAATTGGCGAAGTAGGAATTTTGGCAAAATCTGGTTGATAGGTGAGATTTTGATTTGGGATTTGGAATGGAATTCTGAGAGTTTCAATAGCTTCCTTAGGTGATTTTGGATATGTATGCAAATTTTCAGGTCAGTCGACATTGTTTGTTCAGGTTATTGATTGAATGTTAGTTTCGGAAGTTTTAAGAAAAATTAGGCTTGAATCCGTGGTAATTTGGTGATTTTTGTGTTAAAGGACACGTTTTATGATTGAAACAAGTTCATATGTTGTTTTAGAGTGGTTTGGTGCTTTTGGTTGAGGTCCCGGGGGCCTCAAGATGGTTTCGGATGGTAATCGGGCATTTCGAAGTGTTATAGCAGGTCTAGTATGAATGCTCTATTATTTCTGCATCTGCGATAGGTCAGCCGCTTAAGCGGTCACGCAGATGTGGCTTTGTGATTGCAAAAGCAGCCCTAGGTAGCGTGGGGAGTTTTCCGCAAAAGTGGACCATATTCCATAGGAGCGGTCTCCGCAAAAGCAGATTGTGACCGCAAAAGCGATCTGGAGCAAAATGGTGGAGACCTTAGAAGCGGTCGTTTGACCGCAAAAGCGGCTATGCAGAAACGGTATAAGACCGAAAAAGCGGTCGTGGGTAATTAAGTGAAAGACCGTAGAAGCGGTTGTTTGGATGCGGAAGCGATACAGCAGGTGCGGTAAGTGGACTGCAGAAGTGAAAATGTCTGAGGGTTTACTGAAGTCAGTGTATTCGAATTTCAGAAGTGTAAAATCATTTGGGGCTTCGACTAAATAGGGATTTTGGGCGATTCTGAAGCCGAATTCGTGGCGTATCAGTAGGTAAGGACTTTTGGACCTAGATTATGTCATTATGGTGTTAAAACATGGAATTAATCACTGAAATTGGAGGAATCAAAGTGTAAAAAAATGGAGGATTTTGCTTGAAGCCTAAGAAATGGTAAAATGATGATTTGACGGGTCAAATGGACTCCGATTTTGATAAATTATATATGTACAGACTACTGCCGAGATGAGGATTTTGAAAATGTGAGTTTCATAATTTTTCGAGAAGCGGGCCTGGGGCTCGAGTTTTGCTAGTTTTGAGATTTCTTACGATTGTTTTCGATTAGCTGTTGTTCCATTAGCCTATTGTGATGACTCGGCCAGTCAACATGTGATTTATCACCCCGTTAACCCCGTTATATGCTTGTTGATGTTGTGATATGCATGTTGGGTAAGTTTGAGTCAATCCGGGTTGAGTTTGGTTGAAATTGAGACAAATAGTCTCTTAGAAGAAGGAATAGTTGAGAAAAGTCAGCTGGATGTTGACTTGTGGGTTAGAGAGCTCGGAATCGAATTCTGATGATTCCGTCAGCTCCGGGAGGTCATTTATGAGCTAGGAGAGCGATCGGAAGTGAATTTGGAAGTCCGGTGTAGTTTTAGGCTTGAATTGGCTAAAGTTAAATTTTGGCGATATCCGATCGATAAGTGAGATTTTGATCCAAGAGTCAGAATGGAATTCCGACAGTTGCACTAGCTCCGTTAGGTGATTTTGGATGTGCCTGCAAAATTTTAGGTCATTCGGAGGTCGTTTGGTCGGGTTTTTGATCGAATGTCGGTTGCAAAAGTTTGAATGAAAACTTAAGCTTGAATTTGCTTGGATTCGATGTTTTCCGTGTTTGAGGGAGTGTTTTTATGATTGGAACAAGTTTTCATCATGTTATGGGGTATGTTGGTGGTTTTCGTTGGGGTCCAGGGGGCCTCTGGATGAATTCGGGGATCCAAACGGACCATTTTTGGCCTTAGGCAGCAGCTGATCTGCTACAATATCTGCAGAAGAATTTTCTTTTTCGCGTTCGCATAGGGGGTCACGCATTCGCGAAGTGTATTAGAGATTGTTCATCGCTCCACGATAGGTAGAATGCGAACGCGTAGGGTCAGGAACTGAGGCATCATGTTCGCGAAGGGGAGGCACGCGTTCGCGTAGGTCTGGGAGGTTGTTCATCGCGAACGCAGCTGGAAGCCACGCATTTGCGTAAAGTAAATCCGGAGGCTGCTATTTTTGTTCATCGCGAACGTGTGGGTATTGTCGCGTTCGCGAAGGGTTAAATGTCTGGGCGGATTCTTTAATTACAGAACATTTCATATACGGGTTTCACTCCTAGAAACCCCCATTGTTGAGCTCTAGAGTGAGAAAGTGACGGGAATTGTTGGGAGATCATCGGGATATTGTCGGAGGTAAGTTTTGTGGTTTAATTACGCGCTTTTATCATGAAATCATGGATTATTTCTCTGAAAATGGAAGAATAAAGGTGGGTTTTAGCCCTAGGCCTAAAATTGTAGAAAAACGCTGATTTGAGTGGGCAAATGGAGTCCGAATTTGGTAAATTTTATATGCCTAGACTCGTATTGAGATGAGGGTTTCGAATATCTAACTTTTGTAATTTTTCGAGACGCGCACCAAAAGTCGGGTTTTTACAACTTTGTGGGTTTTGATGCAATTTGGGTTATTTCGAACGGGTTGCGTGAATTTGGCATATATTGATGTATTATCATTGATTTTGAGCAGATTTGGCATTCGAGGAGATGGATTTGTGAGGCAAGCGCAAGGCAGACTGAGGCTTCTACCAGTTCGAGGTGAGTGGTGATAATAAATAATGTACTGAGGGTTTGAAACCCCGTAATAGCACTTCACAGTGCTATGTGAGATGAGACACGCGTCTTGTGACAGGCGTGGTGACATTGTGATTGGGCAATTGGACTTGGTCCTTCATGGCTAAAAGTATACTGTGTATTATGACTGATAATGAGATTATAACTGTGTAATTGTGCTAATAGCCATGTTAGGGGCCTTGTGCCGATCTGTAGATCATTAGGGGTGCTGTAGAGCTAGGTGACCCTTATATCATGTTGGAAACTTACACTCAGCCGTAAAACTAGCTGGATAGCACATTAAGAGTTAGTACTAGACGCGTACTATGAGAGATAGACTACTTAGGGTGGAAACCCCCTGATTTAGCTAAGTGGGCCTGGAAGGCCAATCCTATACTAATTGGGACAGGATCGAGAACCCGTTATGAGGTATTATATATATATACCCATGTTGGATCGGGCTTCACGCCGCAGTAGTATATATATATTGGATCGGGCTGCACACCGCAATAGTATATATATTGGATCGGGCTGCATGCCGCAATAGTATATATATTGGATCGGGCTGCACGCCGCAGCAGTACATGTATGGATCGGACTGCACGCCGCAGTATTATTGCGCTTGGGCTGTAGGAGCCCCTTCGGAGTCTAAGTCTGCACACATTCTCAGTGAGCGCTGGTGTATATTATGGGATCGGGCTGCACGCCGCAGTAGTATAGTTATATATGTATATATTTATATTGGATCGGACTGCACGCCGCACAAATACATGTGTGGATCGGGTTGCACACCGCAGTATCATAGCGCTTGGGCCTAGGGAGCCCCTTCGAAGTCTGTATACACCCCCAGTGAGCGCCGTCAACGTTAAATGGAACAGGCTGCGCGCCGCAACGGTATATGTATTGGAGCAGGCTGCACGCCGCAGCCTTATACTTAATCAGATACTTATACATTATAGACATATGTATATATCTCCATATATTGAGATGGTTGTACACCATAGTGCTACGAGTGAGGATGTGGTCAGTGTGGGACCTAGTTGAGATAGATGTGGACTAAAGATCAGAGTACTCATTGTAGTGATGACTTACCTGTGGGGGTTGCCTTAGAACTGTTTAGTGATAGCACATAAGTTCTTACTTTCAGTTATTGTTTATTATTATTACTCACTGAGTTGAAATATACTCACCCCACTTCTCTGCACTTTTTGTGTAGATACACAGGTGCCTGAGAGTAGTTGAGTTGTTGTAGCTGCTGATCCTTATCTACTTTTGCGGAGACTACGAGGTAGCTGCTGGCATCCGCAGAACCTGTTTTCTCCTTCTTTATCATTTTGTTGTTTTCTTCTTGTTTAGACTATTTGTACTAGGATGTTTATTCTGTAGAGGCTCAGACTCGTGACACCACGATTCGGTTGAGACCGTATTTTGTATGTTGCTACTATTGCATTCATCATATTGACATGAACACTTGCCGTTTAAGTTTAACTGGATTAATTGGAATTAATAATTGGCTGGTTTAAGAGATTATATGGTCGGGCTTGCCTAGCATTGTGTTGGGCGCCATCATGACCGGGGTTTGGGTCGTAACAAGTTGGTATCAGAGCCAAAGTTAACAGGTCTCGCGAGTCATGAGCCGGTTGGTAGAGTCTCGTTGATCGGTACGGGGATGCCTGTACTTATACTCGGGAGGCTGTAAACCTTTTAGGATAGTTTCAATTCTTCGAATTCTTGTCGTGCGATTACTTTTGACTTGAACTGAACTCTAACATTCTATTCTCTCGCAGATGGCGAGAACTCGAGATTTCGGACGTGGAGGACAACCACCACTACCACCTGCTAGAGGCCGTGTGCGCGGCCGTGGTCGTGGCGGAGGTCGGGCAGCTGATACAGTACCAGCTGACCCATAGCCCCCAATTGCAGAGGTTCCAGCAGCGCCAGTTCAGGCACCAGCTGTGCCCATTCTCATTCCGGGTCTACAGGAGACCCTGGCTCAGATACTAGCAGTTTGCACTAGCCTGGCACAGGCGGTTTCAGTTGCTACTGCAGCAGCTACATCAGGGACCAGGGGTGGTCATCAGACCCTAGCGGCACGCACTCCAGAGCCAGCAGTGCAGGGCTTGCAGACACTAGAGGCTCCTCCAGTTCAGCCTGTAGTTCCGGTTCAGCCAGCAGATCAGATTGAGGGGGATAGGGTCCCAGCTATGACGGACGATGAGCAGCATCATCTCGAGAGGTTCACCAGGTTATCTCCTCCAGTGTTCACAGGTGCTCCGGGCGAGGACGCCCAAGGCTTTCTGGACAAGTGCCGTCAGATGCTTCATACGGCAGGGATCTTGGAGTCCAGTGGGGTATCTTTCACTACCTTTTAGTTTCAGGGGCCAGCCTTCGCTTGGTAGGAGGCTTATGAGCACCGCAGGCCAGTAGGAGCAGCACCGCTATCATGTCCAGAGTTCTCCACGATGTTCTTGGGGAAGTGGGTGCCTCGATCTCAGAGAGAGAAGATGCGTAGGCAGTTTGAGGGTCTCCGTCAGGGGGACATGTCAGTGTCAGAGTATGAGATCAGATTTACAAAGTTGTGTAGATATGCGCTGTGGTTGGTTTCTTCCGACAGAGAGAGGATTGGACGCTTTGTGGACGACCTCATTTATCCCATTCGGATTCTGATGACTCGGGAGAGGGTTTTGAGTCGTACATTTGAGGATGCTGTGGATATTGCTCTCGACATAGAGACAGATCGTCGCAGAGAGCGGGATGGGAGGGAGGCCAAGAGGCCTCGAGGTTCAGCTAGTTCCAGTGGCACTCAGACCAGAGGCCAGAGTCAGCAGAGCCGAGGTCGCTCTTTCAGATCTTCGCAGTCGGGTCGCTCAAATCGTCGTAGGTGGTCTTCTAGTCAGGGTTATCAGGGTTCGCACCAGAGCCATCCATCTCTCAGCGCGATGCCACCTTAGAGTTCTTCACAGTCCCCATCTGCTCAGGGTTCTTCTCGGCCTAGTTCATCAGCTGGCCACTCCAGTGCCAGGGGTCCTTATCAGTCTTAGCCCCCAGCACTAGGGAGTTGCTATGAGTGTGGAGAGTTTGCGCCCTCGTCATCTGGACTTTCTACTTCAGCACCCGCCCCGCCAGCTAGGGGTGAGGGTCAGTCAGCTAGGGGTCGCCCTCGAGGGGGAGGCTGATCAGGCGGACAGGCTAGATGCTATGCTCTTCAGGGCCGATCTGAGGCTGTTGCTTTTGATGCTGTTATTACAGGTATTATTTCAGTCTGCCACAGAGATGCCTCAGTGTTGTTGGATACTGGTTCTACTTATTCTTATGTGTCTACAAATTTTGCTCCTCTTTTGGGCACGACCCGAGGGTATCTTGAGCTGCCAGTGCATGTATCTACCCCGGTAGGGGATACTATTGTTGTGGACCATGTATACCGGTCCTGTTTGGTCACTATTGGGGGTCTGGAGACCCGAATGGACCTATTGCTTCTCAGCATGATTGATTTTGATATTATATTGGGCATGGACTGGCTATCTCCATGTCATGCTATTCTGGACTGTCATGCTAAGACAGTCACCTTGGCTATGCCGAGCATTCAGAGGATCGAGTGGCGAGGCACGACTGAGTATGTACCCAGAAGGGTAATATCTTTCCTCAAGGCCCAACAAATGGTTGGGAAGGGGTGTCTCTCTTATTTAGCATTTGTGCGGGAGGTCGAGGTCCAGACTCTCAGTGTTGATTATGTTCCCATTGTGCGAGACTTTCCTGATGTGTTTCCCTCAGACCTGCCGGGCATGCCGCCGGACAGGGATATTGATTTTGGGATCGATTTGGTGCCAGGCACTCAGCCTATTTCTATTCCTCCATATCGGATGGCACCAGCTGAGTCGAAGGAATTGAAGGAGCAGCTCCAGGAACTCCTAGATAAGGGGTTCATTCGGCCGAGTGTGTCGCCGTGGGTCGTACCGGTCCTGTTTGTTAAGAAGAATGATGGATCCATGAGGATGTGTATTGACTACAGGTAGCTGAACAAAGTGACAGTGAAGAATAAGTATCCTCTGTCTCGTATTGATGACTTATTTGATCAGCTCCAGGGAGCTAGGGTATTCTCGAAGATTGATCTTCGTTCACGCTACCATCAGCTGAAGATTAGAGAGTCCGACATTATGAAGACTGCATTCAGGACCAGATATGGTCACTATGAGTTCCTTGTGATGCCTTTTAGGCTAACCAACGCCCCAGCAACATTTATGCATCTGATGAACAGTGTGTTCAGGCCCTATCTGGATTCATTTGTGATTGTGTTCATTGATGACATTCTAGTCTACTCTCGCAGCCAGGAGGAACATGCTCGACATTTGAATATTGTATTGCAAAGATTGAAAGAGCAGAAGCTGTATGCCAAGTTTTCCAAGTGTGAGTTCTGGATTGAGTCCGTGGCATTATTAGGACACGTGGTGTCCTGTGATGGTATTCAGGTAGATCCGAGAAAGGTAGAGGCAGTGCAGGGTTGGTCCAGACCGACCTCAGCTATTGAGATTCGTAGCTTCCTCGGATTGGCAGGGTATTATCGCCGATTTGTTCGGGGATTCTCTTCTATTGCTTCACCCTTGACTAGATTGACTCAGAAGGGTGCTCCTTTCGTATGGTCTGAGGAGTGTGAGGAGAGTTTTCTGAAGCTCAAGACAACATTGACCACAACACTAGTCTTGATACTTCCGTCAGCTTCAAATCCTTATACTGTGTATCGTGATGCCTCGGGAGTTGGCATTGGTTGTGTGTTGATGCAGGAGGGTAGGGTCATTGCTTATGCTTCTCGTTAGTTGAAGCCCCATGAGAAGAACTACCATGTTCATGATTTGGAGCTATCAGCCATAGTTCACGCTTTGAAGATTTTGAGGCATTACCTGTATGGTGTCTCATGTGAGGTGTACACGGATCGTCGCAGTCTTCAGCATTTATTCAGGCAGAAGGACCTTAATTTGAGATAGCGGAGGTGGCTGGAGTTGCTTAAGGATTATGACATCACTATCTTGTATCATCCGGGGAAGGCTAATGTTGTGGCTGATGGCTTGAGTCGGAAGGCGGTTAGTATAGGCAGCCTAGCTTTCATCCCAGTTGGGTAGAGGCCATTTGCTTATGAAGTTCAGGCCCTAGCCAATCGGCTAGTGAGGTTGGATATTTCGGAGCCGAGTCGAGTGTTGGCTTGTGTTATTTCTCGATCTTCCTTATATGATCTCATCAGGGAGCGACAATATGATGACCCACATTTGTTTGTCCTTAAGGACATAGTGCTGCATAATGATGCTATAGATGTGACTATCGATAGTGATGGTGTTCTGAGGATGCAGGGCCGTATATGCGTGCCCAATGTAGATGGTTTGCGGGAGTTGATACTTGAGGAGGCACACGGTTCGCGGTACTCTATTCACCCAGGTGCCGCAAAGATGTACCAAGACTTGAGACAACACTACTGGTGGAGGAGGATGAAGATGGATATTGTTAGGCATGTAGCCAAGTGCCTCAACTGCCAGCAGGTCAAGTATGAGCATCAGAGACCGGGCGGTGTTCTTCGGCGTATGGTCATTCCCGAGTGGAAATGGGAGAGGATCACCATGGATTTTGTTACTGGACTCCCTCGGACAGGGAGGAAGTTTGATTCTGTATGGGTGATTGTTGATCGGCTGACTAAGTCCTCACATTTCATCACAGTTAGTACTACTTACTCATCGGAGCGGTTGGCAGCGATCTTTATTCGGGAGATTGTCAGGTTGCATGGGGTCCTAGTGTCTATTATATCTGACAGAGGTACTCAGTTCACTTCTCAGTTTTGGAGAGCATTTCAGTGAGAGATGGGTACGCGGGTTGAGTTGAGCACCGCATTTCATCCCCAGACAGACGGGCAGTCTAAGCGCACTATTCAGATCCTGGAGGATATGATGCGAGCATGTGTGATCGAATTCGGTGGTTCGTGGGATGAGTTATTGCCACTTGCTGAGTTCGCCTACAACAACAACTATCGGTCGAGTATTCAGATGGCCCCGTACGAGGCATTGTATAGCAGACGGTGTAGATCTCCCGTCGAATGGTTTGAGCCTGGTGAGGATAGATTGATAGGGACTGAGTTAGTTCAGGATGCTCTGGATAGAGTGAAGTTGATTCAGGAGAGGCTTCACACAACACAGTCACGCCAGAAGAGTTATACGGACCGTAGGGTTCGAGAGTTGTCTTTCATGGTTGGTGATAGAGTATTGCTGAAGGTTTCACCCATGAAGGGTGTCATGAGGTTCAGGAAGAAAGGGAAGCTAAGTCCCAGATACATTGGTCCTTTTGAGATACTCAAGAGGGTTAGAGAGGTGGTGTATGAGTTGGCCTTGCCACCCAACTTGTCCAATGTTCATCCAATATTCCATGTGTCTATGCTCCGGAAGTACATCGGGGATCCGTCTCATGTATTAGACTTCAGTACCATTCAGCTTGATGGTGATCTATCTTACGATGTGGAGCCAGTGGCTATTCTGGGCAGACAGGTTCGAAAGTTGAGGTCCAAGGAGATTGCTTCAGTCAAGGTGCAGTGGAGAGGTCGGCCCGTGGAGGAGGCTACTTGGGAGGTCGAGCAGGAGATGTGGAGCAGATATCCTCACCTATTTGAGTCTCCAGGTATGTTTCTTGACCCGCTCGAGGACGAGCCTTTGCTTAAGTTGGGGAGAATGTGATGACCCAGACCGTCATCATATGAGTTATCACCACGTTACCCCCGTTATATGCTTGTTGATGTTGTGATATGCATGTTGGGTAAGTTTGAGTCAATCCGGGTTGAGTTTGGTTGAAATTGAGACAAATAGTCAGCTGGATGTTGACTTGTGGGTTAGAGATCTCGGAATCGAATTCTGATGATTCGGTCAGCTCCGGGAGGTTATTTATGAGCTAGGAGAGCGATCGGAAGTTAATTTGGAGGTCCGGTGTAGTTTTAGACTTGAATTGGCTAAAGTTGAATTTTGGCGATATCCGATCGACAGGTGAGATTTTGATCTGAGAATCGGAATGGAATTCCGACAGTTGCACTAGCTCCGTTAGGTGATTTTCGATGTTCCTGCAAAATTTTAGGTCATTTGGAGGTCGTTTGGTCGGGGTTTTGATCGAATGTCGGTTGCGGAAGTTTGAATAAAAACTTAAGCTTGAATTTGCTTGGATTCGATGTTTTCCGTGTTTGAGGGCGTGTTTTTTATTGGAAAAAGTTTGCATCGTGTTATGGGGTATGTTGGTGGTTTTCGTTGGGGTCCAGGGGTCCTCGGGATGAATTCGAGGGTCCAAACGGACCATTTTTGGCCTTTGGCAGCAGCTGATCTGCTGCAATATCTGCAGAAGAATTTTCTTGTTCGCGTTCGCGTAGGGGGTCACGCGTTCGCGAAGTGTATCGGATTTTTTTCATCGCGTTCGCGATAGGTGGAACACGAACGCGTAGGGTCTTAACATGAGGCATCGCGTCCGCGAAGGGGTGGCACGCGTTTGCGTAGGTCTGGGAGGTTGTTCATCGCGAACGCGGCTGGAAGCCACGCGTTCGCGTAGAGTAAATCTGGAGGCTGCTATTTTTGTTCATCGCGAACGTGTGGGTAGTGTCGCATTTGCGAAGGGTTAAATGTCTGGGCAGATTATTTAATTACAGAACATTTCATATACGGGTTTCACTCCTAGAAACCCCCATTGTTGAGCTCTAGAGTGAGAAAGTGATGGGAATTGCTGGGTGATCATCGAGATATTGTAGGAGGTAAGTTTTTTGGTTTAATTACGCGCTTGTATCATGAAATCATGGATTATTTCTCTGAAAATGGAAGATTAAAGGTGGGTTTTAGCCCTAGGCCTAAAGTTTTACAAAAACACCGATTTGAGTGGGCAAATGGAGTCCGAATTTGGTAAATTTTATATGCCTAGACTCGTATTGAGACGAGGGTTTCGAATATGTAACTTTTGTAATTTTTCGAGAAGCGCACCAAAAGTCGGGTTTTGACAACTTTGTGGGTTTTGATGCAATTTGGGTTATTTCGAATGGGTTGCGTGAATTTGGCATATATTGATGTATTATCATTGATTTTGAGCAGATTTGGCATCCGAGGAGATTGATTTGTGAGGCAAGCGCAAGGCGGACTGAGGCTTCTACCGGTTCGAGGTGAGTGGTGATAGTAAATAATGTACTGAGGGTTTGAAACCCCGTACTAGCACTGCACAGTGCTATGTGAGATGAGACACGCGTCTTGTGACGGTCGTGGTGACATTGTGATTGGGGAAGACTTGGTCCTTCCTGGCTAAAAGTATACTGTGTATTATGACTGATAATGAGATTATAACTGTGTAATTGGTCTAATAGCCATGTTTGGGGCCTTGTGCCGATCTGTATATCATTAGGGGACCTGTAGAGCTAGGTGACCCTAATATCGTGTTGGAAACTTACACTCAGCCGTAAAACTAGCTGAATAGCCTAGTAAGAGCAAGTACTAGGTGTGTACTGTGAGGGACTGATTACTTAAGGTGGAAATCCCTTGATTTAGCTAAGTGGGCCTGGAAGGCCAATCCTATACTAATTGGGACAGGGTCGAGAACCCGTTATGAGGTATTATAAAGATACTACCTAGGGTGGAATTCCCTATTCTAGCTGAGTGAGCCTGAGAGGCCGGGTCTATATTGATTGGGATAGGGTCGAGAACCCATTATGAGGTATTATATATATATACCTATATTGGATCGGGTTGCACGCCGCAGCAGTATATATATTGGATCGGGCTGCACGCCGCAGCAGTATATATATTGGATCGGGCTGCACACCGCAACAGTATATATATTGGATCGGGCTGCACGCCGCAAGTATTATTGCGCTTGGGATGTAGGAGCCCCTTTGAAGTCTGAGTCTGCACACATTCTCAGTGAGCACTGGTGTATATTATGGGATCGGGCCGCACGCCGCAGCAGTATAGTTATATATGTATATATATACTGGATCGGACTGCACGCTGCACTAATACATGTGTGGATCGGGCTGTACGCCGCAGTATCATAGTGTTTGGGCCTAGGGAGCCCCTCCGAAGTCTTTATACACCCCTAGTGAGCGCCGTCGACGTTAAATAGAATGGGTTGCGCGCCGCAGCAATATATGTATTGGAGCGGGCTACACGCCGTAGCACTATACTTAATCAGATACTTATACATTATAAACATATGTATATATCTCCATATATTGATTTGGTTGTACACCGTAGTGGTATGAGTGAAGATGTGGTCAGTGTGGGACCTAGTTGAGATAGATGTGGACTGGAAATCAAAGTACTCATTGTAGTGATAACTTACCTGTAGGGGTTGCCTTAGAACTGTTTAGTGATAGCACATGAGTTCTTACTTTCAATTATTGTTTGTTATTATTACTCACTGAGTTGAAATATACTCACCCCACACCCCTACACTTTTTGTGCAGATTCATAGGTGCCCGAGAGCAGTTGAGTTGTTATAGCTGCTGATCCTTATCTACTTTTGCGGAGACTACGAGGTAGCTGCCGGCGTCCGCAGAACTTGTTTTCTCCTTCTTTATCATTTTGTTGTTTTCATCTTGTTTAGACTTGTTTGTACTAGGATGTTTATTTTGTAGAGGCTCAGACTCGTGACACCACGATTCGGTTGGGACCGTATTTTGTATGTTGCTACTATTGCATTCATCATATTGACATGAACACTTGCTGTTTACGTTTAACTGGATTAATTGGAATTAATAATTGGCTGGTTTAAGAGATGATATGGTCGGGCTTGCCTAGCATTGTGTTGGGCGCCATCACAACCGGGGTTTGGGTCGTGACACCTATAATTATATATTTGTATTGATTTTGGCTAGTTTTGATGCGTGTGGAGGCTGGTTTGAGGAGCAAAGGCATTGTAGGCTAGAGTTTTTTGCCGGATAGAGTTGGGTAATACTTGTAAATAATGTCCTGAGGGTTTGAAAACCCCGAACTTGAACATCATAGTGTTGTATTGAGTTAACTTGCACGTCGGATAACGGGCGTGGGTTAAAGCACCATTGGGGATTGTGACTTGGTCCATCCCGCTTAATAAAAACACTACCTAATTGCTTGAAATTAAATTGACACCCTAATAAAGATATTAATTATCATGAACTGGACAGATTATCATGTTTTGGGCTTCGTGCCGAATATTTGAATCCTTCAGGGATTGGCATCACTGTCTTGGCAATACTGTGCATTTTCATCTTAGTCTAAGGTTTTTAAATGGTATTTTGCTACTCAGCATTTTTATAAGATTTGAAAACTTAAACAAGGCTTTGATGACATTTTAGCTGTGAGCTTTTATGATATTGTTGTCCAAGGGGCTTATGTGCATTCATGACTATGCGTGGATCGGGTTGCATGCCACAGTGGGAATGATATTGATATTGCGCTTGGGCTGTAGGAGCCCCTCCAGAGTCTGAACCCCCATAGTGAGCACGGGCGCCTAAATGGATCGGGTTGTACGCCACAACGTCATGTGCATTGCATTGCATTCATTCATTGGCTTTACTTGTACTATATGGCATAACATTTAGCGCTCATACATTACTGGCATACATGTGTTATTTGCCTTATTGACCAGATACCCTGGTGGAAATTATTAAGGAGTGCTGAGCCCAAGGGGCTTACTAGAGTGCAGACTTGCACTAATTGATTTTGTACCTAGGTATTGAAGTATTAATAATGAAAGAAATAGATGTTAAAAAGACATTTCAAAATTTACTTAGATAATCAAGAAATACCATGAAAGTGTACTGAAATCTAAAAATATGGTTATGTATTTTTATAGCACAAGATGGTGCTTTGTGTGGTTTCCTTTTCCTTAGCATTATTTACTTTTATTATCGGTGACTTGGAAGTACTCACTCGACACCCTGCACCATGTGTGCAGATTCAGGTATTTTGAAGCTTAGCCAAGCATTGTGCCGATCTAGAGTTTCATTTAAGATCGCCGAGGTAGCTACCTGGCATCCACAGGACCCGACATTCCTCCATATTACTCTGCTATTTTCTTCTTTCCATGTATATTCAGACTTGTAGATTTATTTTTAGTATTGTTCTGATATTCTAATAGATGCTCTTGGCTCGTGACCCCAAATCTTTGGGAAGCTACGTTCTTTTTTGTGAGATTTCAGGATAATTTTATAACTATCAGCTTACATGGTTTATATCAATATTAAGGATTTCTAAATAAATGGTTTATGAGCTTTAAGCTCGGGTTGAGAGCACATTGGGTCGGGCTTGCCTAGTCGTTCGGTTGGGAGCCATCACGATCGGGTTTGGGGTCATGACAAGTTAGTATCAGAGCCTATGTTACTAGGCCTCATGAGTCTTGAGCCGGTTAGTAGTATCTCGCAGATCGGTATGGAGACATATGTATTTATCATCGGGAGGCTGCAGACCTTATAGGAAACACTTCACATTCTTGGAATTTTTATCGTACGTACTTGATTCAGCTTGAGATATAACTCTTAAAATTCCTTCCACACGTCTATATGCTCACTCGAGTGCTTAGTATTATATTTTCCTTGATGGCTTGTGAATCCCCAATCGAGGGGCGAGATATAATCTATGTGAGTTCATGTTGGGCCTGTCGGGGACTTGAGGCCGAATCTTTGCCTATGGCTTGAGCACCGAGGTGCTGATTTTGCGAGCTGGTAGTATGAATTTATATGATCAGCATTGTCCTAATTGTGGAAATGGCGGCTTAATAATGGGTGAGCAGTTAGGTATTCGTTTCTTATTGTGATTTGTTGTGTAGCCCCGAATTATGGGCATGGAAAACATTTTTCATGTCTCTCAGTTGAAAGGTAAAGTGCCTTACGTGTGGTGGTATGAGTTCAAACTCAGGAAGACTAAATTGGCTGTGCTATGTGTATTATGGTTGAAGGTGTGCTGAAATGCTAAATCGAGGCGAAGCATATGGGTTATCTCCTGTGGAGTGCCCTTAGGTGGGTTGATTATTATGTGTAATTGAAAGGCATTTGATATGTGTTAGCACGAGATTTTTGCCCCAAGCAATTAATTCCAAAATAAAAAAAAAATTATTTTTGATTTAAATTAGTTGATAATTGTGTAAAAAGTATCAGTGTTTGTTTTAATTGTTGAAAATAAAGTGAAGGAAATTAAAACAAAAATACAAAATGAGATGAATTAGAAAATACCAAAAAATGTAAGATAATTACTAAAGAAATTTGGAAAATCAAAGAAAAATATAAAAAAATAAAAAATAAAAGGAATAAATACATTAGCAATAAAATACTAAGGAAAACAAATATAAAATACAAGAAAATACATAAAATAATTAAATAAATACAAGTTAAAAAATATAAAACAAGATAAACACAAGAAATACAAAAAATACAAAAAAATACAAGGCATTTTGGGCCAAATTCATAAATACTAGCCTAATTAATACCCATAACAGACCTGGCCCATATTTAAATCTAACTGGCCAGCCCTTATACAAGCCAAACGACGACGTACAAGGAAATAAAATATGGACCATTGATATATTCAATCAAACGGACCAAAGTAGGCGGTTACTGAATAAATGAAACGATGTTGTTAATGGAAGGGATCACAGCCGTCCGTTTAAATAATCAAACGGATAAAATCAATGTCACACTTAAACCAAACGACGCCGTCTAATTGAATTAATCATGGCCGTCCAAATAACTAATCTAACGGACGAGAAGAAGGCTACATTTAAATTACACGATACTGTTTAATGGCCAAATTGATCATGGATGTTCATCTCATCTAATCCAATGGTTGCTAATTAATAATACATTTCTAATATATAACTATAACCCTCCGTTCATATCTCATTATACACATACACCCTTCTCAGACTTCAAACCTTAGCTGCCCTTATTTCCCCCTCCTCCTCTCCACAGGCCACCGAAACCCTACAGGTGGTCTGTCACAGGTCATCTTCTCCGACCAAGGCCACTAACTCCTGAACCCCATTTTCCACCTCTAGCACCCTATCCCACTGGCCTTAGCCAAATACCCCACCATCTCCCCAGATCTTGAAATTCCGGTCTCCGGAACCCTAGCCGACAACCACCAAACAATGAACCAGTCTCCAACCTTTACACTCCAGAACCGCCTTGAACTCCTCTATCACCCCACCTAAGTCCCACCCCTCGAATATCAACCCTACTGCTCAAATATTCAAAAATGTTCCGCCGGAACCCTACTCCGGCGGACACCCCAAACCCAAAACCTTTTCAAATCAAACCCTAGTCCCCAAAATACCGTCCTTTAACATCCAAACAGGACTCCAAGTGTCTGCCTGGAAGATCAACTGTCAAAAGAGACTCAAAGTCTCTGAACCACCGGAAAACCAAGAAAAAGGAAGAAAAGTGAAGAAAAATGAAAGAAAAGAAATAAAAGGAAGAAAGAAAGAAAAGGAAAAAGAAACTCCAAAAAGCTAAGTACCATGAACCATTCTTGTTTCTGTGCTTCATCTTTCTATGTTATCATTTGTTAAAGCCTGAATCTATTGCATATATAGAAGATATCTCTGTGTATATTTGAAATCGATTAAGTACTCTTTTGGTTCTGATTAAAACTATTTTGTTAAATCGCATGCTGCTAGTTGTTTGAAGCCATTGTTCAATAGATTCTGTCTTGACTAAGGGTTTTGATTGATTAGGATTCAACTATTATCTATTTGTCACTCTGAATTCTGATTAGTTAAACGTGAGTTGAAATTAGGGTTATGTGTGCAAGATTACATGAAATTGGTTATTATTGCAATACGGTTTATATGTTTGGTTCTTCTGAACTTCTGAGTACTTAGTCACATTAGGGTTGTATGTGGAAATGATTAATGTGGCTATTATTGCAACACAGTGTAACGTCTGACTTGTAAAGCCATTTGTGGATATTTTTGTGAAGTGGTTAATTCTAAAAGTGTTTGACTTAGTCTAAAATTGATTAAAATATAATGTTAAGTCTATGCGTTATATGTTAAACATTGTTGGCTACACAAGATCTTAACAGACCTAAGGATAGGTCAGGTAAATACTTGTAAAACATAAGGGGCAAAGGGGAATAGAAAATGGTAATTCTGAGGATAACTTAGAAGTAATGAGGGCATAAAAGACAATTAGGCTTGGTTTTGGTGTAATTAGCTGAATAATAAGAGGTGATTCAGGCATAGTTAAATGGTAAATAGGTAATAAACCTTAACAAGTGAGGGTGGAAAAGGCATTAACGCCTAATAGAATGGTATAAAATATCTTGGAACCTTCTAGCAGGGATTCAAGTGTATTATTATCAACAATACCTTATACTTATCTGAAATAAATAAAAAGGAGTAGGGGTGGAAAATCTGAATAATTAATTCAAATTTCCCTCCCATTCCACTCTATAAATAGGCCCCTCCAGGCTTAATTTCAAAAGTTCAGAAGTTCATATACACTGAAATATACCAAAATACACACAAAAACACTGTTGATTTTCAATTACTGTTAGTTCGAGTGCTATTCTGGAATCTCTGTTGGTTGTTCTTCGCTGATTTTGATTGAATTTGCTGGGTTTTCCTATTTGTTTGGTTGAATTGCTGGTTTATCTATTCTGACGTTAGGTAACTGTTGCTGTGATAATTCACTTCTACTGCTGTTGATATCTAATTACTGTTGTTGATATCTAATTGATATCAGTATTTTCTAATTGCTTGTGATGACCCGGCCCGTCATCATGTGAGTTATAGCCCCATTATCCCCGTTAGCTGCTTGTTAATGTTGAAATATGCCTGTTGGGTAAGTTTGAGTCAATCCGGGTTGAGTTTGGTTGAAATTGAGACAAATAGTCTCTTAGAAGAAGGAATAGTTGAGAAACGTCAGCTACATGTTGACCTGTGAGTTAGAGAGCTCGGAATCAAATTCTGATGATTCGGTCAGCTCCGGGAGGTCATTTGTGAGCTAGGAGAGCAATCGAAAGTGAATTTGGAGGTCCGGTGTAGTTTTAGGCTTGAATTGGCTAAGGTTGAATTTTGGCGAAATCCGAACGGTAGGTGAGATTTTGATCCGGGGGTCGGAATGGAATTCTGACAATTCATGTAGCTTCGTTATGTGATTTTGGATATGTCCGCAAAATTTCAGGTCATTCGGACGTCGTTTGGTCGGGTTTTTGATCGAATGTTAGTTTTGGAAGTTTTGAAGAAACTTAGGCTTGAATCCATGTGTAATTGGTTATTTTGATGTTTAGTATGGTTTCTATGCTTGGAACAAGTTTGTATCGTGTTTTGGAGTATGTTGGTGGTTTTCGTTGCGGTCCCGGGGGCCTCGGGGTGAATCCGGACCATCATCCTGCGTTTTGAAGCAATGAGAAGCCTGCTGTATTTGCAGATCACTGGGCATAATTTAAGCCTTCGCGTTTGCGTGGCATGGGCCACGTTCGCGAAGGCTAGGCGGGTCAAAGCATCGCGTTCGCGAGACTGGTAATCGCTTTCGCGTAGGCCAGGATTCTTGAGCTTCGCGATCGCGTTCAGGGGGTCGCGTTCGCGTAGGTGCGTGAGGGTGTGCATCGCGTTCGCATGAAGGGTATCGCGAACGCGTAGAAAGACAATCAGGCGGCTGGGAGCTTGTTCATCGCGAATGCATTAGAGAGGTCGCATTCGCGAAGGTTAAGCCGGAGCTGGGCATCGCGAACGCGTGGGAGGGAACGCGAACGTGTAGAGTAAATGGCCCAGGCAGTGAAGTTAAAACCAGAACATTTCACTTACGGGTTTCATTTCATAAACCCCCATTTTTGAAGCTCAGAGAGAGGAAGTGAAGGGAATTAGCAGGGAAATCATCGGGACATTGTAGGAGGTAAGTTTCATGGTTTAAATACGCGCTTTTATCATGAAATCATGGATTATTTCTATGAAATTGGGGGATTTAAGGTGGGATTTAGCCCTAGGCCTAAAATTGTAGAAAAACACCGATTTGAGTGGGCAAATGGAGTCCGAATTTGGTAAATTTTATATGCCTAGACTCGTATTGAGACGAGGGTTCCGAATATGTAACTTTTATAATTTTTCGAGAAGCACACAGAAAGTCCGGTTTTGACAACTTAGTGGGTTTCGGTGCAATTGGGTTATTTCAAATGAATTGCGTGAAATTAGCATATATTGATGCATTCTCTATGATTTTGAGCAGATTTGGCATCCGTGGAGATTGCTTTGCGAGGCAAGCGCAAGGTGGATTGAATCTTCTTCCGGTTCGAGGTGAGTGGTAGTAGTAAATAATGTACTGAGGGTTTGAAACCCCGTACTAGCACTTTACAGTGCTATGTTGAGATGAGATGCACGTCTTGTGACGAGCGTGGTGACATTATGATTGGGGACTTGGACTTGGTCCTTCCCGGCTTATAGAATACTGTGTATTATGACCGTTAACGAGATTATAACTGTGAAATTGGGCTAATAGCCATGTTTGGGGCCTTGTGCCGATCTGTAGAGCATTAGGGGACTTGTAGAGCTAGGTGACCCTTATATCGTGTTGGAAACTTACACTCAGCCGTAAAACTAGTTGAATAGCCTGTTAAGAGCCAGTACTAGATGTGTACCGTGAGAGATGAATTACTTAGTTGACTTAGCTGAGTGAGCCTGAAAGGCCAATCTTATACTAATGGAGACAGGGTCGAGGACCCGTTAGGATGTATTATATATATATATATATACATGTATATACACGCCGCAGCAGTATATATATATATATTGGATCGGGCTGCACGCCGCAGCAGTATATATATTGGATCGGGTTGCACGCCGCAGCGGTATATGTATACATACTTAAATACTTATACATTATAGACATAGGTATGTATATATATATCTATATATATATATCTTCATACATTGAGATGGCTGTACACCATAGTTGTACGAGTGCACGCCGCAGTTGTATATATATTGGATCGGGCTACGCGCCACAGCAGTATATATATCGGATCGGGCTGCACGCCGCAGCAGTATATATATATATATATTAGATCGGGTTGCACGCCGCAGCAGTATACTTACTAGATACTTATGCCTTAGGGACACATTTATATGGAGATGGCTGTACACCGTTGTGATACGAGAGGGGATTTAGTCAGTGTGGGACCTTAACGAGATAGGTGTGGACTAGTGATCTAATTATTACTGTAGTGATGACTTACCCCGTGAGGGTTTGCCTTAGAACTGTTTAGTGATAGTACTGGAGTTCTTATTTTCAGTTATTGTTTATTATTGTTACTCACTGAGTTGAAATATACTCACCCCACTCCCCTGCACTTTTGTGCAGATCCACAGGTGCCCGAGAGCAGTTGAGATATTGTAGTTGCTGATCGTTGTCTACGTTTGCGGAGACTATGAGGTAGCTGCCAGCGTCCGCAGAGCCTGTTTTCTCCTTCTTTATCATCTTGTTGATTTATTTTTGCCTAGACTTGTTTGTATTAGGATGTTATTCTGTAAAGGCTCAGTCTCGTGACACCACGATATGGATGGGACCGTATTTTGTATGCTTTTACTATTTCGCTTATCACCTAATATGATCACTTGCTATTTTAAGTTTAATTTGATCAATTGGAATTAATAAATGGTTGGTTAAGAGATAATATGGTCGGGCTTGCCTAGCATTGTGTTGGGTGCCATCACGACCGGGATTGGGGTCGTGACAAATTGGTATCAGAGCCTAGGTTAACAACTCTCGCGAGTCATGAGCCGGTTTAATAGAGTCTCGTGGATCGGTATGGGGATGCCTGTACTTATCCTCGGGAGGCTGCAAACCTTTAGGAAACTTTCAAATTCTTGGAATTCTTGTCGTGCGATTACTTTTGACTTGAACTGAACTTTGACATTCTATTCTCTCACAGATGGCGAGAACTCGAGCTTCCGGACGGGGAGGACGACCACCACTACCACCTGCTAGAGGCCGTGGATGCGGCCGTGGTCGTGGCAGAGGTCGGGTAGCTGATGCAGTACCAACTAACCCACATCCCCTAGTTGCAGAGGTGCCAGCAGCACCAGATCAGGCACCAGCTATGCCCATTGTCATTCCGGGTCTACAGGAGACCCTGGCTGAGATACTAGCGGTTTGCACTGGCCTAGCACAGGCGGTTTCGATTACTACTGCAGTAGCTGCATTAGTGATCGGGGGTGGTCATCAGACCCCCGCAGTACGCACTCCAGAGCCAGCAGTTCAGGGCCTGCAGACACCAAAGGCTCCTCCAGTTTAGCATGTGGTTCTGGTTCAGCCAGCAGATCAGATTCAGGGGGGACAAGGTCCTAGCTATGACGGACGATGAGCAGCGTCGTGTCGAGAGGTTCACTAGGTTTTCACTGGTGCTCCGGGCGATGACGCCCAAGGTATTCTAGACAAGTGCCATCGGATGCTTCGTACGACAGGGATCTTGGAGTCCAGTGGGGTATCTTTCACTACCTTTCAGTTTCAGGGGCCAGCCTTCACTTGGTGGGAGGCTTATGAGAGCCGCAGGCTAGCAGGGGCAGCACCACTATCATGGTCAGAGTTCTCCACCATGTTCTTGGAGAAGTGGGTGCCTCGATCTTAGAGAAAGGAGATGCATAGGTAGTTTGAGGGTCTCCGTCTGGGGGATATGACAGTGTCAAAGTACGAGACCAGGTTTATCGAGTTGTCTAGACATGCACAGTGGTTGGATCCTTCCGACAGATAGAGGATTGGACGCTTTATGGACGACCTCATTTATCACATTCGTATTCTGATGACTTGAGAGAGGATTCTGAGTCGTACATTTGAGGAGGCTGTGGATATTTCTTGCGACATAGAGTTAGATCGTCGCAGAGAGCGGGACGAGAGGGAGGCCAAGAGGCCTCGAGGTTCAGCTAGTTCTAGTGGCACGCAGAGCAAGGGCTAGAGTCAGCAGAGCCGAGGTCGCTCTTTAAGATATTCGCAGTCGGGTCGCTCAGATCGTCGTGGGTGGTCCTCTAGTCAGGTTTATCGGGGTTCGTACCAGAGCCAGCCATCTCTCAGTGCCATGCCAGCTCAGAGTTCTTCACAGGCCCCATCTGCTCAGGGTTCATCTCGGCCTAGTTCTTCAGCGGGCTACTCATGCGCCAGGGGTTCTTATTAGTCTCAGCCACCAATACCGAGGAGTTGTTATGAGTGTAGAGAGCTTGCGCACCACCGCCGGGAGTGTCCCCGCCTTGTTTCCAGATCTTATCAGCAGAGGGGCAACCCTCGTCATCTGGTCCGTCTACTTCAGCACCCGCCCCACCGGCTAGGGGTGAGGGTCAGTCAGCTAGGGGTCGCCCTCGAGGGGGAGGCCGATCAGGCGGACAGGCTAGATGCTATGCTCTTCAGGGCCGATCTGAGGCCGTTGCTTCTGATGCAGTTATTACAGGTATTATTTCAGTCTGCCACAGAGATGCCTCAGTGTTGTTCGATCCTGGTTCTACTTATTCTTATGTGTCTACCTATTTTGCTCCTCATTTGGGCACGACCCGAGGGTGTCTTGAGCTTCCAGTGCATGTATCTACCTCGGTAGGGGATACTATTATTGTGGACCACGTATACCGGTCCTGTTTGGTCACTATTGGGGGTCTGGAGACCCGAGTGGACCCGTTGCTTCTCAGCATGATCGATTTTGATGTTATATTGGGCATGGACTGGCTATCTCCATGTCATGCTATTCTGGACTGTCATGCTAAGACAGTCACCTTGGCTATGCCGGGCATTTAGAGGATCGAGTGGCGAGGCACGACTGAGCATGTACCTAGTAGAGTAATATCTTTCCTCAAGGCCCAACGAATGGTTGGGAAGGGATGTCTCTCTTATTTAGCATTTGTGCGGGAGGTCGTGGCCCAGACTCCAAGTATTGATTCTGTTCCCATTGTGCGAGACTTTCCTAATGTGTTTCCCTCAGACCTGCCGGGCATGCCGCCGGACAGGGATATTGATTTTGGGATCAATTTGGTGCCAGGCACTCAGCCTATTTCTATTCCTCCATATCGGATAGCACCAGCTGAGCTGAAGGAATTGAAGGAGGAGCTCCAGGAACTCCTAGATAAGGGGTTCATCCGGCCGAGCGTGTCGCCGTGGGGTGCACCGGTCCTGTTTGTTAAGAAGAAGGATGGATCCATGAGGATGTTGACTATAGGCAGCTGAACAAAGTTACAGTGAAAAATAAGTATTCTTTGCCTCATATTGATGATTTATTTGATCAGCTCCAGGGAGCTAGGGTGTTCTCGAAGATTGATCTTCGTTCAGGCTACCATCAGCTAAAGATTAGAGAGTCCGACATTATGAAGACTGCATTCAGGACCAGATATGGTCACTATGAGTTCCTTGTGATGTCTTTTGGGCTCACCAACGCCCCAACAACATTTATGCATCTGATGAACAGTGTGTTCAGGCCCTATCTTGATTCATTTGTGATCGTATTCATTGATGACATACTAGTCTACTCTCATAGCCAGGAGGAGCATGCTCGGCACTTGAGTATTGTGTTGCGGAGATTGAGAGAGGAGAAGCTGTATGCCAAGTTCTCCAAATGTGAGTTCTGGCTTGAGTCTGTTGCATTCTTAGGACACGTGGTGTCCCGTAATGGTATTCAGGTAGATCCGCGGAAGGTCGAGGCAGTGTAGAGTTGGCCCAGACCGACCTCAGTTACTGAGATCCGTAGCTTTCTGGGATTGGCAGGGTATTATCGCCGATTCGTTCATGGGTTCTCTTCTATTGCTTCACCCTTGACTAGATTGACTCAGAAGGGTGTTACTTTCTTATGGTCCGAGGAGTGCGAGGAGAGATTTCAGAAGCTCAAGACAGCCCTTACCACATCACCAGTCTTAATTCTGCCGTCAGCTTCAGATCTTTATACTGTGTATTGTGATGCCTCAGGAGTTGGCATTGGTTGTGTGTTGATGCAGGAGGGTAGGGTCATTGCTTATGCTTCTCGACAGTTGAAGCCCCACGAGAAGAACTACCATGTTCATGATTTGGAGCTAGAAGCCATAGTTCACGCTTTGAAGATTTGGAGGCATTACCTGTATGGTGTCTCATGTGCGGTGTTCACGGATCATCGCAGTCTTCAGCATTTAATCAGACAGAAGGACCTTAATTTGAGACAGCGGAGGTGGTTGGAGTTGCTTAAAGATTATGACATCACTATCTTGTATCATCCGGGGAAGGCCAATGTGGTGGCCGATGCTTTGAGTCGGAAGGCGGTTAGTATGGGCAGCCTAGCTTTCATCCCAGTTGGGGAGAGGTCATTTGCTTATGATGTTCAGGCCCTAGCCAATCGGCTAGTGAGGTTGGATATTTCGGAGCCGAGTCGAGCATTGGCTTGTGTTGTTTCTCGATCTTCCTTATATAATCGCATCAGGGAGAGACAGTATGATGACCCATATTTGCTTGTCCTTAAGGACATAGTGCAGCATAATGATACCAGAGATGTGACTATCGATAGTGATGGTATTCTGAGGATGCAGGGCCGTATATGCGTGCCCAATGTAGATGGGTTGCGGGAGTTGATACTTGAGGAGGCACACAGTTCGCGGTACTCTATTTACCCAGGTGCCGCGAAGATGTACCAAGACTTGAGACAGCACTACCGGTAGAGGAGAATGAAGATGGATATTGTTCGGCATGTAGCCAAGTGCCTCAATTGCCAGCAGGTCAAGTATGAGCATCAGAGACCGGGCGGTATTCTTCAGCCGTATGGTCATTCCCGAGTGGAAATGGGAGAGGATCACCATGGACTTCGTTACTGGACTCCCTCGGACAGCGAGGAAGTTTGATTATGTATGGGTGATTGTTGATCGGCTGACTAAGTCCGCACATTTCATCCCAGTTAGTACTACTTACTCATCAGAGCGATTGGCAGCGATCTTTATTCGGGAGATTGTCAGGTTGCATGGGGTCCCAGTGTCTATTATATCTGATAGATGCATTCAGTTCAGTTCTCAGTTTTGGAGATTTTTTAATGAGAGATGAGTACGCGGGTTGAGTTGAGCACTGCATTTCACCCCCAAACAGACGGGCAGTCTGAGTGCACTATACAGATCCTAGAGGATATGTTGCGAGCATGTGTGATTGACTTTGTTGGTTCATGGGATGAGTTCTTGCCACTTGCTGACTTTGCCTACAACAATAGTTATCAGTCGAGTATTCAGATGGCCCCGTACAAGGCATTGTATGGCAGACGGTGTAGATCTCCCGTCGGATGGTTTGAACCCGGTGAGGATAGATTGATAGGGACTGAGTTAGTTTAGGATGCTCTGGATAGAGCAAAGTTGATCCAGGAGAGGCTTCACACAGCACAGTCTCGCCAGAAGAGTTATGCAGATCGTAGGGTTCGAGAGTTGTCTTTCATGGTTTGTGACAGAGTATTGCTGAAGGTTTCACCCATGAAGGGTGTCATGAGGTTCGGGAAGAAGGGGAAGCTGAGTCCAGGTACATTGGTCCTTTTGAGATACTCAGGAGAGTGGGAGAGGTGGCATATGAGTTGGCCTTGCCACCCAGCTTATCCGGCGTTCATCCAGTATTACATGTGTCGATGCTCCGGAAGTACATCGGGGATCCGTTTCATGTATTAGACTTCAGTGCCATTCAGCTTGATGGTGATCTATCTTATGATGTGGAGCCAGTGGCTATTCTGGGTAGACAGGTTAGAAAGTTGAGGTCCAAGGAGATTGCTTCAGTCAAGGTGCAGTGCAGAGGTCGGCCCGTGGAGGAGGCTACGTGGGAGGTCGAGCAGGAGATACGGAGCAGATACCCTCAGCTATTTGAGTCTCCAGGTATGTTTCTTGACCCGCTCGAGGACGAGCGTTTTCTTAAGTTGGGGAGAATGTGATGACCCCGCCCGTCATCATGTGAGTTATCGCCCCGTTATCACCGTTATCTACTTGTTAATGTTGAAATATGCCTGTTGGGTAAGTTTGAGTCAATCCGGGTTGAGTTTGGTTGAAATTGAGACAAATAGTCTCTTAGAAGAAGGAATAGTTGAGAAAAGTTAGCTGGATGTTGACATGTGAGTTATATAGCTCGGAATCGAATTCTGATGATTCGGTCAGCTCCGGGAGGTCATTTGTGAGCTAGGAGAGCGATCGAAAGTAAATTTGGAGGTCCGGTGTAATTTTAGGCTTGAATTGGCTAAGGTTGAATTTTGGCGAAATCCGAACGGTAGGTGAGATTTTGATCCGGGGGTCCGAATGGAATTCCGACAATTCCTGTAGCTTCGTTATGTGATTTTGGATATGTCCGCAAAATTTCAGGTCATTCGAATGTCGTTTGGTCGGGTTTTTGATCGAATGTTAGTTTCGGATGTTTTGAAGAAACTTAGGCTTGAATCCTTGTGTAATTGGTGATTTTGATGTTTAGGATGGTGTTTTTATGGTTGGAACAAGTTCGTATCGTATTTTGGAGTATGTTGGTGGTTTTCGTTGGGGTCCCGGGGGCCTCTGGGTGAATCCGGACCATCATCCGGCGTTTTGAAGCAATGAGAAGCCTACTGTAAATTGCAGATCACTGGGCATAATTTAAGCCTTCGCGTTCGCGTGGCATGGGCCGCATTCTTGAAGGCCAGGCGGGTCAAAGCATCGCGTTCCCGAGATTGGTAATCGCGTTCGCGTAGGCCAGGATTCTTGAGCTTCACGATCACGTTCAGGGGGTCGCATTCGCGTAGGTGTGTGAGGGTGTGCATCGCGTTCACGTGAAGGGTATCGCGAATGCATAGAAGGAATATTAGGCGGCTGGGAGCTTGTTGTAACGACCCGTCCCGTCGTTACGGAAATTTCCACCCCGTTACCTTGCATTAACATATCTTATGCTTTTATATCAGTGTTAGAGCCTATCGGGTGAGTTAGGAGTGAATTGAATTAAAAATAAAGCAAATAGCATGTTTGAAGGAAGTTTGAATATGGAAAGTCAACCTAGAGTTGACTATCGAGTTAAAGTGCTCGGAATCGGATTCTGATGATTCGACTAGTTTCGACGGATCATTTATGACTTAGGAGAGCAATCGGAATTGAATTTGGAGGCCCGGTGTAGAAATAGGCTTGAATTGGCTAAGGTTGAATTTTGACGAAATCCGAACAGTAGGTGAGATTTTGATCCGAGGGTCGGAATGGAATTTCCGATAGTTGTAGTAGCTCCGTTAGGTGATTTTGGATATGCCTGCAAATTTTCAGGTCATTCGGACATCGTTTGGTCGGGTTTTTGATTGAATGAGCAATTCGGAAATTTTGAAGAAACTTAGGCTTGAATCCGTGTGTAATTGGTGATTTTGATGTTTAGGATGGTGTTTTTATGATTGGAACAAGTTCGTATCGTGTTTTGGAGTATGTTGGTGGTTTTCGTTGGGGTCCCGGGAGCCTCGGATGAATTCGGGGGTCCAAACGGACCAATTTGTGCCAAAGGCACTGCTGTTTCTGCTGCAATTAGTGCAGAAGATTTTTGTGCTTCGCGATCGCGAAGCTAGGTCTGCGATCGCGTAGGGT
Organism: Nicotiana noctiflora; assembly: GCA_032618575.1. Classification (NCBI taxonomy): domain Eukaryota; kingdom Viridiplantae; phylum Streptophyta; class Magnoliopsida; order Solanales; family Solanaceae; genus Nicotiana; species Nicotiana noctiflora. The sequence goes on from JASVEL010013253.1 coordinate 279,055, forward strand.
AAAGCTGGGAAGCTCTGCGATCGCAAGGGGAGACTGCGATCGCGTAGTGTATTGGAATGAGGCCGGAAAATTGTTCTTCGCGATCGCGGAAGGAGTGATGCGATCGCGTAAGGTCGACGTGGTTGTGCATCGCGATCGCGATGTTTAGTGTGCGATCGCGTAAGTCTGGGATTTAGAGCAGTGCGATCGCGGGTGGTTTCACGCGATCGCGTAGTGTTGAGGCGTGAGTCAGTGCGATCGCGTAGGGAGTGTCGCGATCGCGTAGAGTAATTTTGGGGTCCGGTGAATTTGTTCATCGCGATCGCGAGCCTGGGGCTGCGATCGCAGAAGGTCGCCTGGCAGTCAGTGAATTAATATAACAGAACAGTCCAGTCGCGAACCCCATACCCAAAACCCCCATTTTTGAGTTCCAAGAGAAGTATTGACGGGAGATTTGCTGGGAAATCATCGGGGTTTTGTCGGAGGTAAGTATTGTGGCTTAATTACATCATTTCATCATGAAATCCTTGGTTAAATTTCTGTAAATGGAAGATTAAAGGTGGGTTTGAGCCCTAAGCCTAAATTGAAGAAAAACACCGATTTGAGTGGGCAAATGTAGTCCGATTTTGGTAAATTTTATATGTATGGACTCGTGGCGAGACGAGGGTTCTGGAAATATAAGTTTCGAAGTTTTTCGAGATGTGGGCCCGGGCTCGGGTTTTGCCAATTTCGTGATTTTTGATATTTTTCGAGTTCTTTCGATTGGGTTATGTTCCATTAGCCTATTTTGATATATTTGTGCTGATTTGTGCTAGTTTTGACGTGCGTGGATGCCGGTTCGAGGAGATAAGGCGTCGCAGGCATGAGCTTTCGTCGGTTCGAGGTGGGTAATACTTGTAAGTGATGTCCTGAGGGTTAGTAAACCCCGAACTTGCACATCTTAGTGCTGTGTTGAGGTGACTTGCACGCCGGATAACGGGCGTGGGGTAGAGCACCATTGGGGATTGTGACTTGGTCTGTCCGGCGTAATAAATAATAACATCTAATTGTTGAAATGAATTGGACTAATTATTATGTTTGGGCTTCGTGCCGATTATTTGAATCCTTCAGGGATTAGTATCATTGTCTTGATAACACTGAGCATATTTTATTCTAAATTTAAGGTTTAAAATGGAATTATTGCTATTCAGCATTTTTATAAGGTTATGAAAAACTTGAACAAGGTCATAATAATATTTTTTTGCTGTGAACTAATATGATATTGTTGCCGTAGGGCTTTCTTGATTATTTGTTAGACTGATTGGGGCCGAGGGCCATATGTTAGGGCATGACATTCATGTGAGCATATGCATACACATGCATGGATCGGACTGCACGCCGCAGTGGTATATGGATCGGGCTGCGCGCCGCAGCAGGTGTGATATTGATATTGTGCTTGGGCTGTAGGAGCCCCTCCGGAGTCTGGACACCCCAGTGAGCACGGGTACCCAAAAGGATCGGGCTACACGCCGTAGCAGTCATATGTATTGCATGGCATACATACATTGGTTTACGTGTACTACGTGGCATAACATTTTAGCACTCATACTTTACTGGCACATGTGCATTTGTTGCTTTATTGACCAGATCTCCTGGTATAAATTGTTAAGGAGTGCTGAGCCCGAGAGGCTGATTTGAGTGCTCACTTGCACTGCTTGAGATTCTCCCAGGTATTGGTATGTTATAATGAAAGAAAGTAGCTAAAAATTGAGATTTCTAAATAATCTACTCACATATGCTGAAAAGGAATAAAATGATAGTGTTTTGAAGTTTTATGACAGTTCTGTATTGTGTAGCAAAAGATAGTGCCTTGTGTGGTTTTCTTCCCTTCAGCATTATTTACTTTTATTACCGCTGAGTTGGAAGTACTCACACCCGACTCCCTGCACCTTGTGTGCAGATCCAGGTACATTACAGCAGAGCTGATTCCATTGCGGCTCGGGAGTGCTTTTGGACAGTCGAGGTAGTTGCCAGCGTTCGCAGGACCTGATTCTCCAGTTTGTCTATATTTTGTTCTGATCATCCCACACTTGTGCACAGTTATATTCAGTATTTACACTTGTATATTCCGTAGAGGCTCATGACTCTTGACCCTTCGGTCTATGGGAGTTGGCACGTGTAGGGACTTGGTTCCCTATTTTTTATATATATCTATCACTGTTGAATTATTTCCGTATGCTTAAATTGGATAAAGTGAACTTATGGCTCCGTGATTGTTGCTGATTGGTCAGGCTGGCCTAGCAATGTGCTGGGTGCCATCACGACCGGATTTGGGGTCGTGACAAGTTGGTATCGGAGCCTAGGTTTACTAGGCCTCATGAGTCTTGAGCCGGTTAGTAGAGTCTTGTGGATCGGTATGGGGACGCCTGTACTTATCCTCGGGAGGCTGCGAACCTTTAGGAAACACTTCACATTTCTTGGAATTCTTATCGTGCGCACTTGATTCAGCTTGAGATATAATTTTGAAATTCCTTCCGCACGTCTGTGTACGCATCGAGCGCTCAGTAATATAATTGACTTATGGCTTGCAATTCCCCGATCGAGGGGCGAGATATAATCTCCATGAGTTCATGTTGGGCCAGTCGGGAGGACTTGAGGCCGGATCCTTGTCTATGGCTTAAGCACCAAGGTATTAATTTTGCGAGTTGGTATTATGAAGTTCATACGATCGGTACTGATCCTTATTGTGCAAATGGCAGTTTGATAATGGGAGAGCTGTAAGGTATTCGGTTCTTGTTGTGATTTGATATGTAGCCCTAGTTATGGACGTGAGAAATATGTTCATCGCCTCTTAGCGGAAATGTAAAGTGCACTATGTGTAGTGGAACGAGTTTAAACTCAGGAAGACTAAAGTGACCTTGCTATGTGTATCCTGGTGGAAGGTATCGTGATGAAATGCTAAATTGAGAAGAAGTAGGAGGGTTGATCCTCATGTGTAATTGAAAGATATTTGATATGTGTTATGATTCGAGCAGATACAGCGCAGGTTCAAGTATAAATTGTGATAATATGATTCGTGTAGTATTGAGATTTAATGTTGTTGAAATACATTGTGATATCTTGTTGAGTTGTGGATGTATTGTTAGAATGGTTTGGTGATTCTCTGGCAGGTGGATAGGCCAATTTACAAAGGAAACTCTGCCGAAATTTTTGGAAAATTTGGGACTTAGAAAGATTTCTGTCACCTAAAGAGAGTGGGCTTATTGGTGGTGCATGTATATCCGCAAGAATTGCAGAAGAGCTAAGGTCTCTGATGATTCGAGTCTCTGTCAAGGCTTGTAAATGACTTGAGTTTAATCTCACTATAACATTGTGGCATCAATTGAGTAATAATGCTAGGAGTGGCTAAAAGTGCTTTGATGTATGGCTCCGAGCCAAGTTGGGGAGGTTGCTATTGATTAACTGATTGCACTATTGTGTGCTATGTTGATTCTGTCTCTAAGTATGTTGGGAAATTCTGGTAAACGTTATGGTGCTTCGTAGATCCGATGAAGTACTAGTGTGTTTTGAACTGCTGTTGGTAAAGAATATTCACCGTATAGAAAAGAAAGATAGCTGATTGATCTGTAAGTAATCATGTTCTGCGATGTCAGAGTTCTAACACAACACGAGCGGTTCTACTCAATAGGACAGTTGAATTACAGCTGAATAAAGGTGAATGATGCCAGAGGATGGTTATGCAGTGTTCTAGATTTTGTTTGTAACAGTCAGGTGCCTTAAGATTTGTGTATGTGGCTAAAGATGGCGGTTTCGTTAGGGGAGATCAAGACTTGTGTTATATCATGTGAATGGTGGGATTCTAGGTATCCGTATTGGGAAACATTGAGAGAGTATTTAGTGGCCTATGGGTCTTAGACCGTGTGGTCTTGTGTACGAGTTTCGTGTGGTAACATGAGTTGATGTATTATGGCACTACAGTAAATTCTGATATGAAATTAGAGATGAATCAAAAAGGAAACTTGGTAAATAGAACAACTTGTTAATAAACCAGAATGGTATAAAAAGGGATACGATTGATTCCTAGTAGGTGGTTGAAGTAATGAGTCTTGTAGACATTGCAGCAAAGCTCTTGAGTGCTGGCAGTTGTGTAACTCGATATGGGTATAAGGACTCAATCCTGGCAGTTTAACTTATGCAATGTAATTGGGAGAAAGAGTTTATGATGTGTTCTACCATGGTTTGAAAATGAGTGTATTTTTCCTGTTGGCATGTAAGGTCTGGAATGTGCAATGAGTTTTCTCTATATGGGATCATGAAAGTCCTTGTCTAGTTGAGTGCGCCGATGTTGAGGCGGAGGAAAGGGATATGAATTTCCATGTTGTCTCAGTGTGATATGGTATATATGATGTGTTATGGAAAGTTGATAATGGTATATTCTAGGTTTTAAGATCAGTTCATAATATATGAGAAATCAATAAAATTATTGAGCAACGCGGACAGCTGCAGGTGAATTAAGAATCGATCTTTCTGATGATTTAAGAAAATGGTACTACTATTCTCGTAATTTGGCAGGGAATATGGTCCAAAAAGGGCCAGGTAATATAAACCGATAATATTTGGTGGTGTGATGGTATCCTCTTGTTAGATTGACATTGATGATTGAGTTGTAAATGGCATAAGGAAATATCCGAATGGCTTTTGTGGTATGAATGGGCGCTTGATGTGCGTTATGTATTCGTATGGTGGAGTGTGGAACCAGGTATAGTGATTCATGTGTTATATATGTGTTGGAGACTAGAAGTTCTCGTAATCCGCCTATGCAGTGGTTGTATATCGTGTGTATCGACACCGTTTTATGGTTATTGGAAATCGGAAGCCCTAGTGGCTCTATCTTAGCTTGATATGATGAATTTGGGTTATGATACCTTATTTCAGACTGGTTGACATAAGACAGGTCGTCTAGACAAATGAGCTATGGACTATGTCGGAAAATGGCACAAATTGCGTAGCAGAGAGCATCAGAGTATACTCCAACAGAGTAGTTGTACCCAGGACCAGCGGACGGCTGGTAGGCATAGCTTTATCAGTTGGACCTTAGTGGCGGATGTTATTGTAGAAGTATCTACCATTGATTAGTTCTGGTATTGAGGAACTTTGTCGGATGCGTTTCTTGTGGCCAAACTTGAGGCTATATATGTTTATTATGATGAGCAACTTGACTCGACGCGTATTTATTTGGCGAGGGTTATTTGGATCGGGTGGCACGCCGCCACAGGTATGGTATCTGGATCGGGTGGCACGCCGCCACAGGTATGTCATTGGAGCGGGTTGCACGCCGCAACAGGAATATTGTGAAAATATAGTTAGTTATATGCTACTGGGTATACAATACTTCCCCACTTCTGAGGAAAAGTCCGTTTTGAGTATCGCTTGGCAAATGGCACGTCGGTTGTGTCCTTTCAAGATTTGATAGCATACGTTAATTGTTTCACCGTGGGTGAGGTTGATTGCGTGGGTTCAAGACCTAGATCCGTGCGTGGCTAACCGTTTTGAGCTTAGTGGCTTGAGGTGCTTCATGAGTAATAACGTTGGGTTAGAATCACGAATCGTGGCAAGGCCACGTGATGTTATGACCTCTCGAGGAGGATTCGGGTACTCTAATTCTATAATGCGAGACGCGATCTCAGTTCTATGTTGTGATGTCACAGAGGAATTAAATTGCAGCTCTTTTGTTGGAGACAGTTATCATGATTTGAGCTGTCATGATTCGAGTGTGTTCAGGCGTTTCTATCGGAGCCTATGTTGTGCTATTCGTGGCTTAGGCCGGTGTTGAGGTGTCATATCACCAGTGCGGTGTGTTATAATCGAAATGATCGTTGGAGCCAATAATGAGTGTGAGTATATGTGATTCCAGCTAGTATTTGGTTATTGTGGCCACTTGTTGTGATTAGAGACTATCGTCTCGAGTGAATGGGTTGTCGATACATCATATGATCTCACCAGGAGTAGTGAATATGGGTTATTGCAGTGGATTCGAGTGTATCCTGAGTATAGGCATGGGATTTGCATTGGCCATATGATTTCAGAAAGTACAATGTGATTTATGGTTCAGATGGTCTGTGAAATTTTGACTACATGGTGTTTTCGGACTTATGTGAGATATGGTGACGTATGATCGCCCGAATATATGCTTGGTAAGGTCATTCAGCTATGGGGTTGCTTCTAGTACAACTCTGAGTACGCTCGAGGACGAGCGTTTGTTTAAGTTGGGGAGAATGTAACGACCCGGCCCGTCGTTACGGAAATTTCTACCCCGTTACCTTGCATTAACATATCTTATGCTTTTATATCAGTGTTAGAGCCTATCGGGTGAGTTAGGAGTGAATTGAATTAAAAATAAAGCAAATAGCATGTTTGAAGGAAGTTTGAATATGGAAAGTCAACCTAGAGTTGACTATCGAGTTAGAGTGCTCGGAATCGGATTCCGATGATTCGACTAGTTTCGAGGGATCATTTATGACTTAGGAGAGCAATCGGAATTGAATTTGGATATCCGGTGTAGAAATAGGCTTGAATTGGCTAAGGTTGAATTTTGGCGAAATTCGAACGGTAGGTGAGATTTTGATCCGAGGGTCGGAATGGAATTTCCGACAGTTGCAGTAGCTCCGTTAGGTGATTTTGGATATGCCTGCAAATTTTCAGGTCATTCGGACATCGTTTGGTCGGGTTTTTGATTGAATGAGCAATTCGGAAATTTTGAAGACACTTAGGCTTGAATCCGTGTGTAATTGGTGATTTTGATGTTTAGGATGGTGTTTTTATGATTGGAACAAGTTCGTATCGTGTTTTGGAATATGTTGGTGGTTTTCGTTGGGGTCCCGGGAGCCTCGGGATGAATTCGGGGGTCCAAACGGACCAATTTGTGCCAAAGGCACTGCTGTTTCTGCTGCAATTAGTGCAGAAGATTTTTGTGCTTCGCGATCGCGAAGCCATGTATGCGATCGTGTAGGGTAAAGCTAGGGAGCTCTGCGATCGCAAGGTTGAGTCTGCGATCGCGTAGTGTATTGGAATGAGGCCGGAAAATTGTTCTTCGCGATCGCGGAAGGAGTGATGCGATCGCGTAAGGTCGACTGGTTGTGCATCGCGATCGCGATGTTTAGTGTGCGATCGCGTAAGTCTGGGATTTAGAGCAGTGCGATCGCGGGTTGTTTCACGCGATCGCGTAGTGTTGAGGCATGAGTCAGTGCGATCGCGTAGGGAGTGTCGCGGTCGCGTAGAGTAATTTTGGGGTCCGGTGAATTTGTTCATCGCGATCGCGACCTTGGGGTTGTGATCGCAGAAGGTCGCCTGGCAGTCAGTGAATTAATATAACAGAACAGTCCAGTCGCGAACCCCATACCCAAAACCCCCATTTTTGAGTTCCAAGAGAAGTATTGACGGGAGATTTGCTGGGAAATCATCGCGGTTTCGTCGGAGGTAAGTTTTGTGGCTTAATTACATCATTTCATCATGAAATCCTTGGTTAAATTTCTGTAAATGGAAGATTAAAGGTGGGTTTGAGCCCTGAGCCTAAATTAAAGAAAAACACCGATTTGAGTGGGCAAATGGAGTCCGATTTTCGTAAATTTTATATGTATGGACTCGTGGCGAGACGAGGGTTCTGGAAATATGAGTTTCGAAGTTTTTCGAGATGTGGGCCCGGGGCTCGGGTTTTGCCAATTTCGTGATTTTTGATATTTTTCGAGTTCTTTCGATTGGGTTATGTTCCATTAGCCTATTTTGATATATTTGTGCTTATTTGTGCTAGTTTTGACATGCGTGGATGCCGGTTCGAGGAGCTAAGGCGTCGCGGGCATGAGCTTTCGTCGGTTCGAGGTGGGTAATACTTGTAAATGATGTCCCGAGGGTTAGTAAACCCCGGACTTGCACATCTTAGTGTTGTGTTGAGGTGACTTGCACGCCGGATAACGGGCGTGGGGTAGAGCACCATTGGGGATTGTGACTTGGTCTGTCCGGCGTAATAAATAATAACATCTAATTGTTGAAATGAATTGGACTAATTATCATGTTTGGGCTTCGTGCCGATTATTTGAATCCTTCAGGGATTAGTATCATTGTCTTGATAACACTGAGCATATTTTATTCTAAATTTAAGGTTTAAAATGGAATTATTGTTATTCAGCATTTTTATAAGGTTATGAAAAACTTGAACAAGGTCTTAATAATATTTTTTTGGTGTGAGCTAATATGATATTGTTGCCGTAGGGCTTTCTTGATTATTTGTTAGACCGATTGGGGCCGAGGGCCATATGTTAGGGCATGACATTCATGTGAGCATATGCATACACATGCATGGATCGGACTGCACGCCGCAGTGGTATATGGATCGGGCTACGCGCCGCAGCAGGTGTGATATTGATATTGTGCTTGGGCTGTAGGAGCCCCTCCGGAGTCTGGACACCCCCAGTGAGCACGGGTACCCAAAAGGATCGGGCTACACGCCGTAGCGATCATATGCATTGCATGGCATACATACATTGGTTTACGTGTACTACGTGGCATAACATTTTAGCACTCATACTTTACCGGCACATGTGCATTTGTTGCTTTATTGACCAGATCTCCTGGTATAAATTGTTAAGGAGTGCTGAGCCCGAGAGGCTGATTTGAGTGCTGACTTGCACTGCTTGAGATTATCCTAGGTATTGGTATGTTATAATGAAAGAAAGTAGCTAAAAATTGAGATTTCTAAATAATCTACTCACATATGCTGAAAAGGAATAAAATGATAGTGTTTTGAAGTTTTATGATAGTTCTGTATTGTGTAGCAAGAGATAGTGCCTTGCGTGGTTTTCTTCCCTTCAGCATTATTTACTTTTATTACCGCTGAGTTGGAAGTACTCACACCCGACTCCCTGCACCTTGTGTGCAGATCCAGGTACATCACAGTGGAGCTGATTCTATTGCGGCTCGGGAGTGCTTTTGGACAGTCGAGGTAGGCCAGCGTTCGCAGGACCTAATTCTCCAGTTTGTCTATATTTTGTTCTGATCATCCCACACTTGTGCATAGTTATATTCACTATTGACACTTGTATATTCCGCAGAGGCTCATGACTCTTGACCCTAACGTCTATGGGAGTTGGCACGTGTTGGCACTTGGTTCCCTGTTTTTAGTATATATCTATCACTGTTGAATTATTTCCGTATGCTTAAATTGGATAAAGTGAGCTTATGGCTCCGTGATTGTTGTTAATTGGTCAGGCTGGCCTAGCAGTGTGCTGGGTGCCATCACGACCGGATTTGGGGTCGTGACACTTGTTCATCGCGAACGCATTGGAGAGGTCGCGTTAGCGAAGGTTAAGCTGGAGCTGGGCATCGCGAACGCGTGGGAGTGAACACGAACGCGTAGAGTAAATGGCCCAGGCAGTGAAGTTAAAACCAAAACATTTCACTTACGGGTTTCATTTCATAAACCCCCATTTTTGAAGCTTAGAGAGAGGAAGTGAAGGGAATTAGCTGGGAAATCATTGGGACATTGTCGGAGGTAAGTTTAAATACGCGCTTTTATCATGAAATCATGGATTATTTCTGTGAAATTGGGGGATTTAAGGTGGGTTTTAGCCCTAGGCCTAAAATTGTAGAAAAACACCGATTTGAGTGGGCAAATAGAGTCGGAATTTGGTAAATTTTATATGCCTAGACTCATATTAAGACGAGGGTTCGGAATATGTAACTTTTATAATTTTTAGAGAAGCGCACCGAAAGTCAGATTTTGACAATTTAGTGGGTTTCAGTGCAATTGGGTTATTTCGAATGAATTGCGTGAAATTAGCATATATTGATGCATTCTCTATGATTTTGAGCAGATTTGGCATCCAAGGAGATTGATTTGCGAGGCAAGCGCAAGGCGGATTGAAGCTTCTACCGGTTCGAGGTGAGTGGTAGTAGTAAATAATGTACTGAGGGTTTGAAACCCCGTACTAGCACTTTACAGTGCTATGTTGAGTTGAGATGCGCGTCTTGTGACAGGCGTGGTGACATTGTGATTGGGGACTTGGACTTGGTCCTTCCTCGCTTATAGAATACTGTGTATTATGACCGTTAACGACATTATAACTGTGAAATTGGGCTAATAGCCATGTTTGGGGCCTTGTGCCGATCTGTAGAGCATTATGGGACCTATAGAGCTAGGTGACCCTTATATCGTGTTGGAAACTTACACTCAGCCGTAAAATTAGCTGAATAGCCTGTTAAGAGCAGTACTAGATGTGTACCGTGAGAGATGAATTACTTAGGGTGGAAGTCCCCCTAATTTAGCTGAGTGAGCCTGAAAGGCCAATCCTATACTAATGGAGACAGGGTCGAGGACCCGTTAGGATATATTATATACATATATATATATATATATATATTGGATCGGGCTGCATGCCGCAGCAGTATATATATTGGATCGGGCTGCACGCCGCAGCAGTATATATATTGGATCGGGCTGTACGCCGCAGTAGTATACATATTGGATCGGGTTGCACGCCGCAGCATTATACATATTGGATCGGGGCTGCACGCCGCAGCAGTATACATATTGGATCGGGATGCACGCCGCGGTAGTATATATATTGGATCGGGCTGCGCGCCGCAGCAGTATATATATTGGATCGGGCTGCCCGCTCGCACGATATATATATATATATATATATATATATATATATATATATATATATATATATATATATATATATTGGATCGAGCTGCACGCCGCAGCAATATACTTACTAGATACTTATGCCTTAGGGACACATTTATATAGAGATGGTTGTACACCGTTGTGGTACGAGAGGGGATTTAGTCAGTGTGGGACCTTAACGAGATAGGTGTGGACTAGTGATCTAATTACTACTGTAGTGATGACTTACCCGTGAGGGTTTGCCTTAGAACTGTTTAGTGATAGTACAGGAGTTCTTATTTTCAGTTATTGTTTATTATTGTTACTCACTGAGTTGAAATATACTCACCCCAATCCCCTACACTTTTTTGCAGATCCACAGGTGCCCGAGAGCAGTTGAGATATTGTAGATGCTGATCCTTGTCTACGTTTGCGGAGACTATGAGGTAGCTGCCAGCATCCGCAGAGCCTGTTTTCTCCTTCTTTATCATCTTGTTGATTTCTTTTTGCCTAGACGTGTTTGTATTAGGATGTTATTCTGTAAAGGCTCAGTCTCGTGACACCACGATATGGATGGGACCGTATTTTGTATGCTTTTACTATTTCGCTTATCACCTAATATGATCACTTGCTGTTTAAGTTTAATTTGATTAACTGGAATTAATAAATGGCTGGTTAAGAAATAATATGGCCGGGCTTGCATAGCATTGTGTTGGGCGCCAACACGACCGGGATTGGGGTCGTGACATTGCTATTGTTGCTGATATCTAACTCATTGTTTTGTCACTTGAATCAGGTACACTACTACGTCCTGGAGCTGTAATTGAAATGAAAATGGAGGAATGAAAAATTGTTGTTTAATTTCATTTGTCACTCTATTTCTATGTTCTGTAGCTAAATATTTAGATCTCTTGTAATTCACTAGAAATTGGTTGTAATATGTACTGGACTGAACGAGTATATTTAAAATTATAGTAGTAGTGATAACGATATAGGGAATAGGTTTAATAAGTTAGATAAAATGATCACCTAACTTTAAAATTAAAACCGTCTTAAATTTAGTCAAGTCACCCAGATTTATAACTATTCCAAAGTTAGACGTGTAATACTAGATTTAGATCTTTTGTTAATTAAGTTCTGAATTAGAATCAATCAATTCGAAAAGCTTGAGGTAGCTGAATTTAAATCATGTTGATGTTTTAACATTACTGAAACTGGATTAGCTATAAACTTGTATTTAACTTTGTAATATGGCAATCTGAAATATAATTGTAACTTGAGCATGCTTTAGTTAAAAAATGTAGAATGTTGTTTCCATTTTAATAAAAGCGGATAAATAATTCTACAAGTAGTATTTCAACCAACAAATAATCTGTGGATCAGACTCTGCTAATTTAGAAATTAAACAATAATGAGTTGATTGAACCGTGTGAGAACGTTCTTAGTTAGTTAATAATATTAAAACCAACAGTGTTCAAAAGCCGATTGACCTTAATAGATACAGTTAATTGTTAATACTAAGTGATATTTGTTCATAAGTGCTATTACAAAATGCTAATTATCCCTTATCCTGCTTTAGATATAAATGATTCGGGCCTAATCGTGACTCCAGGCCCAGATCAAATTGAAATGGAATTTATGCCTATGGACATAAATGGAAATGTTGACTGGACTGTAATTGGCTAGTTGCACCTTGGTGCACACTGTTAAGCTAGTCCAAAGTCCATGCCTAATAGTGAATAATAGCCTAGATTCTAATAATTAATAATATGAAACTGCTATAAAACAGTTATGTTAGGAGGAAAAACAGAAATAGAAAATATAGTGCACAAATAGATTTAACCCTTTTAAAAATGAAAAGGGATGAGCCTCGTTACAAAATGAAAACACACGGGGCCCCCAGATAATAATTAAAACTTTAGACTTGGAAGGATCATCTAGACAATTTCACGATCTTTCCCAAATATAACAAGAATAGACATCATTAGGCATAATTTAATATACATTCCTAATACGGGTGCACATTTATGTGACCCAATCTAAATCTCAACGAAGTTGAAATGTATTAAAAGCTGCAGGCGTACTGGTACTGTGTGGCCCAAAATACATTTTCACGACGTTGCAATTCTTTTAAAAATGATAAAGCGGAACGTTAATAAATGCACATAAAAGCAAAACATATAAAGAAATCGGATAAAAACAAATACAACGGTTGAGTGACCATGCTAGAACCACGGAATTCGGGAGTGCCCAACACCTTCTCCTGGGTTAACAGAATTCCTTATCCAGATTTCTAATTCACGGACTGTTAACAGAGTCATATTTCCTCGGTTCGGGATTCAATTGATGACTTGGGACATAATTAATCTTCCAAGTGGCGACTCTGAATTTAAATAAATAAATCCCATTCTGACTGTCCATTAAGTGGAAAAACTCCTTCCTTTTATTGTATCCCTTCCTGGGGTGTAGTAAATAGCGGTAAAAAAAAGAGGTGTGACAACTCTGGCGACTCTGCTGGGGATAAGAAACCTAGAACTTTGGTTCAGGGTTTAAGAATTCGAGCTTAGTGAAATTGTTGTTTTGTTTACATCTGATCTCATTATATGTTTGTTCAATGTGATATATGTTTACCGCTTTGATATTACGTGAACTGTATAAAAATTGTGCAAAAAATCCTTCTCTTCTTACCTCCAAGGATGTGCCTACTGGTTGATACTCCCCTTTCTATTAAGTCAATCCCAAATAAGAAATGGAGGCCGAAAAAGTTACAAAGTCGGACGATCCCGCGGGTCCCCGGTACGTAGCCCCCTCCTCGACTCAAGTCGTCCGCTCGGGTACATAGTCTAGTACCAATGAAAAAAGTCAAGATATTTTGAGCCTAGAATTAGGATGATTATTTGCATCATATCTGACTTAGGGGACTCAACACAGGGGTTGGGTCCGTTTAGGATAGGTAACCCGGATATAAAAGATCGAGCATGATTATGTGTGGTTTTTATTTGTCCTGGGCCATTATGCTGACCAGCTAAATATCAGCAAAAGGAAAAGAAGAGAAAAGTAGCAATTTTTATAAAAAATCAATGTCTAAATACTAACGAAACGCTGTCAAAATTTCAAAGGAATTATCAAAAATATTTGGATTAATTCAGTTTTTTATGAATAGTTGGTCTAAAAACAATTTGACCAAACTACGCTGGTTTGATTCTCACCACTAGGCGAGATACGTAGGCAACCCTTGACTGGTCCAACCACCCCTTTTCAAAAAATAACCAAAAAATATTAATAAATCAAAGTGATGTTGTTTTTGAAAATAGCCGAATGTTCCGAAAGGACGTCGGAAGGCTGTTTGCACAAAAATGGCCACTTTTGAGTCACTTTCCCTAAATAATAAATATAGTCTTAAAATCTTCGGAAGAAGTGTTGAAAGGCCGTACTCGCAAATAGGGACATTTTTGAAAAAATGGTGAAAAGAAATTTTCCTTTGAAAAAATATTTTTATCTTTTAGGTCAAATAATATGAGGTTAAATCACCTTTAATAAATGTGCAGGATGAGGACAATGAAAAATGAACCTTTTTCACTAATGAATAAGATCTCTTTGGAGTTACGACTGTCCTGGAATGACTTGAGTCAAGATGAGGTCAAGAAATACTTAAAAGGTCTTACCGCGTTGTTATCATACCCGGGGGAGACATTATTCGAGCCTTGGTCACCTGCTGGGATCCCGCACACAATTTGCTCCACTTTTTGGACTTTGATCTTACTCTGACACTAGAAGAGATTACTAATTACATCGGTAAGAATGAAGTCCCTTTGAAAGACAAGTATTCGGTTACTTAAAGAGCCATCACTGCACACAGATTCCTCGATTCCTTGAAAATAACCATAAGTGTTCACAATGAAGATTTGGTCCACGTGTATTTCACTATGAACTTCATATACCATAGATATAATCACGTTGGAGGATTTAACAACCCAACGAACAAACTCTGCAGTAAAGCAAACTGGGCTAAATGGGAGGAACATAGGTGTTTTGCCTTCATGGTAGCCTTTCTCGGTTTGATAATATTTCCAAGGAAAGATGAGAACATGGACATCAGAGTTTCCGGGATTGTTAGTACTCTCCTTACACAGGACAACACTACTTTGGCACCGATGATAGTGGCCAATATCTTTCGTGCTCTCACAGCTTGTAAAGCTAGAGAAGATTTCTTCGAGGGTTGCAATTTGCTATTACAGATGTGGATGATCGAGCACTTATGCCATCACCCTCAATTTCTGAGTTATGGATCATTAGAAAAGACTTGCATAGAAGAATTCTACACGAGGATAAAAGGGGCCAAGTTACCGGAGGGGTCTAAAAGTTGGATTACATATTTCCGATCTCTCACTGCTAGTCAGATCGAATGGGCATTCAGGTGGCTACCCATTGATGAAATCATATACATGCAGTAGAAGGATCACACTTTCTTTTAATGGGGCTCAAGAGTATCCAACCTTATACGCCATATCGAGTATTATGGTAACTCAGAAGATATTAAATAGTGCCAAAAGATGGGGATCTCAGCATTCAAGTGATAGAGATTAGTTTCGATGGGAAATTTCCTGAGGACAAAGCCCGACAAATATGGAATGAGTGCCAATGTTTGAAAGTGGACACTTGTGTAAGGAATCGGGCCAGAGGTGAAGTGTCACCTGGTTATTCTGCATGGTACAGAAGAGATTTTGAGCATGAAAGACCAAAGAGACCTCACATTCAAGAATTCACCGAGCTATCAAAAGAGCAATGGGATTGGTTGGCTAAGGAGAATGAATACCGAGCCAAAATCAGTATGTTAGAAAAGCAAGTTCAAGACCTCATGTTCGTAAGAAGCTTACAAGTAACGGCCGATGAGGGTGAAAAGAAACAACTTATTAAGGAAAATGAGGCATTAAAAGCTCAGATTTTGAAAATGAGATCAGGAACTGAAACCTCTGTTCGACATGCCCGAGATGAAAAACTGATTGATAATTTGCGGCGAAAGGTGAACAACTACAGTTTTGATCTAGACAAAGAAGAAAAAGAATTAATCGGGGTTCGGAAAAAATTGGCTAGAAATACTGAAGAAAGGGCTTGAATGATCCAACAATTGAAAGAGGAACATAATATTGAAGTTGCCCGATTGAGGAAATAGATTGTCGCGGCCGAGGTCAAAAGTAGCAAACAAGTTTGACATAGAAAGAGAACACTATTATATGGCCATGGCCTCATTAGAAATGGAACTGCAATAGCTTCAAGAGAAAAACCAACGGACTTTGGACGCTCGTGCCGAACAAATAGGAAGGTTACCTCAAGAGAAAGGAATGATCAAGGAAATAATTGTCAGCATTGCTCAATATATCACTCGAAAATGCTAGATATGTGAAGACATGACCCAGTCAACATTTCTCGCTTCCGCAATGATATTTGTAAAGCAAGTGATGAGAGATTTAGATAAACTCCAAAGGGGATTAGCATATAGGCCTGCGGTAAGACCGAACAATGTCTCGCGGGCACTAGGGTCTCTAATGTATTCTTAGGACATGCATTTTGAATTTTGTATTTTTATTTTTGCATTTAGAAGGTTGTAGTACAATTTCATTAGAATGTCGTTTTTGTAATCAATGATTGGGTATTAATGAAGTTGAGAATTTCCAAATTTGTCTTTATTATTCTTTTTCCATTAAATACTTATGCGATAGGCAAATATGTAGGACCAATCAATGAAAAAGGGGGACAATAAGACAAGAAATGAAAAGTGAAAAATGAAAAGAAAAAATGTTGGTGGTAATAAATATAAGGAAAAGAAAAAGCAGAAAACAAAAATATTGGCAAATCAAGAAAGACAACAAGGCCGGGATGATGCATATTGCCAGGCAAAATTGTGTTCTTAATCTGTAATATTTACCCGTTATGGCCTAACCACTAACAAGTTTTGTCATTGTTGAGTAACAGATAAAAGTGGTTAGTAACTGGCATTCTGGAAACTCACAATTACAACACTCGTTCCAAGAATATGACAAAGGCAATTACTCAGGAAATTGAAGCAACAGTTATGGATCCAGTGCAAGAAGATGATGTAGTGGATGTGAATAGCATGAAAGAGGAAATGTATAAGCTCAAACAACAAATGGTTGAGATGTACCAGGCTTGGGCGAAGGGACAACCTTTACCCACCAACCCTGCCAACCCCACATATATCCATCCACCAGTCCCAGCACAAGATCCACAAGATCCAGCCACTATGAATTCATCCTCCACTTGTCCTACATATCCACCCTACTATGCATCCACATCACAAGCACCACATCCAATCCCTAAACAAGTTTTACCATAACCACCACAGGTCGCTCATGTATATATGGCACCACCACCAGCCACCTTGCACTAAATCCTCCAGTGAACCACTATTCCACATCCAAGACAACCTTTATTACCCCCCGGAACCTACTTTTCGACAGCATAATTCCTATACCCCTCTCATTGATATGGCTGAAGAGGAACCTACTAAAAATCCTGAGCAGGAAGAGATGGCTAGAAAGATGAAGAGCCTCGAGCAATCATTCCGTAATATGCAGGGTTTGGGTGGTCAAGTAAGCATAGATTACAAGGATTTATGTATGTTCTCTGAAGTGCAACTGCCAACGGGATTTAAGCTGCTTAAATTCGATTTGTATGATGGCCACGACGACCCGGTAGCACATTTAAGAGGGTTCTGCAGTAAGATGCGTGGAGCCGGTGGGAAAGATGAATTACTCATGGCTCACTTTAGCCAAAGTCTGAGTGGTTCATCTATTGAATGGTATACCCGGCAAGACCATACCAGATGGTTTATTTGGGACGATCTAGCCCAGGCGTTCACAAACCATTTTCAGTACAATTTGCAAATTAACCCAGATAGGTTGACACTAACAAAGATGGAGAAATAGCCAGGAGAAAGTTTTCAAGAATATGGCTTTAGGTGGAGGGAGCAAGCTGCTCGGGTAGACCCACCGATGAAGGAGGGAGAGATAGTTGACTATTTTTTGCAATTTTTAGAACCAACGTACTATGGGCATTTGGTATTTGCAATTGGAAAAACATTCAACGAGGTAGTTAAAATGGGAAGCTTTGTTGAGGAAGGATTAAAGTCAAAAAAAATCATGAGCTATTCAGCCATCAAAGCTACAAACCAGGCAATCCAGACAGGTACGTGTGGAGCAATCGCGAATAAAAATAAAGAAGAAGTGGCAGTCATAGAAGAGAGGTCTTGGTCCAGGAGTCCCAATCCATATTATCATCAGCCTCGCCCGCATCAACCCTACCAACCAACACCATATAGCCCACCTTAACACTATTACCCTCATCTTGGTCCACAGTTTTCTGTACATCGTGCCCAAGCCTACCCACTACCTTCTACTCCATTGTGAACTCCAGCACCCCAAAATATTTACCACACCCAAAACACATACCCACCACCAAAAACATACAAAAATCCCAATGGAACAAGTTTTCGCCCTAACCCTGGAGTCAAGAATGACATGACATAAAGAAAGAAAACACTTACTCCCCTGGGTGAGTCATATGCCAGTCTTTTCCATAGACTAAGACAACTTGTGATGTTAAACTCCATAGAGCCTAAAATCCCTGAACCACCACTGAGAAACTTGGACCAATCTGTCCATTGTGAATATTGTTCAAGAGCCCCAGGGAATGACACTGAAAAGTGCTAGCACTTGAAGTCTGCAATACAAGAGCTTATCGACTCTAGAAGAATTGAGGTTCAAGCTCATGAGGCTTCTAATATAACACAAAACCCTTTACCTATGCACCATGAGACCCATATGATAGAGGTGGTACAAGGGGGAAGCTGCAAAAAGCCCTCTCAGGCTGTAATTATGATCAAAGCGAGCAGCAGCAAGACAGAAAAAAAAGTAATAAGCGAGAAAATACCAATCAAGCTACTTATGAGCAAGCCAATAGTGGTAGTGGAACCTGAGCTTGTAAAGGTGACAGTGCCCGGAGTAAGTACAAAGCCCACATTGACTGTAAAAGGAGTGCAGCTAGAGCCAGTTATTATCAAGCCAGTCACTCAAATGCCCATAGTGAACACCAAAACTATGCCTTGGAATTACAGCAAGGTAATCGTCATGTATAAAGGAAAGGAAATCAAGGAGGAGATTTGTGAAACCCACGGATTGACCAGGTTAGGGAGATGTTTTGCTCCCGATGAATTGGGGAAGGCAAAAGTTGCAAAAGATAATCCAGCCAATATAAAAAAAAGTTGTCACTGAAGAAGAAGCTGAGGAATTTTTGAAGAAAATGAAAGCTCAGGATTAGTCTATAGTTGAGCAGCTGAGGCAAAAACACCAGCGCAGATATCTTTGTTGTCCTTGTTGATTCATTCTGATGAGCACCGAAAGGCGTTAATGAAGATCCCGAACGAGGCCCTTGTACCTAAAAAGATCACAGTGAGTCATTTGGAGAAGATCACAAATAAAATCTACAAGGAAAATAGAATAATATTTTTAGATGATGAATTGCCGTTATAAGGGACAGAGCACAACAGGGCATTATATTTTATGATAAAGTGCGAGGAATCAGTGGTGACCCGCATCTTGGTCGATAATGAGTTAACTGCCAACATTTTCCCTTTATCTACTTTTGGGAAAGCTAAAGATTGATAATGAAAGAATCCACATGAACAGCATATGTGTGAGGGGATTTGACGAGGGTGGGAAGAACACTGTTGGAGACATCATATTGGAACTCACTATCGGACCAATTGAGTTTACCATGAAATTTCAAGTTTTGGACGTTGTTGTGTCCTATAATCTCCTACTAGGACGTCCATGGATTCATGCTGCAAAGGTTGTACCTTCCTCACTCCATCAAATTGTGAAATTCGAATGGGATCGACATGAAATAGTGGTTCATGGTGAAGAAAATTCCTGCAATATTATCACGCTGTTTGAAGAAGTCGAGGGTGATAAAGGTCCGTGGGTATACCAAGTGGTGGATACTATATCTGTGGATAAAATATCCGAAGGAGAAAACATTCTGATGCCCAAGATAGCTTCCGCGTCAATCATGGTTGCTACGGAAATGTTGAAAAATAGGTTTCTCCCTGGAAAAGGTTTAGGAGCTGCACTACAAGGAATACCACATCCAGTATCTCTTCCAGGTATCATTGACACTTTCGGATTTGGTTTCAAGCCAACCATTGCCGATATAAATGGAGCCTGAAAACTGAAAAAGAAAGGATGGGCCCTCCATATACTCTCCCATTCATTAGTCAAGCCTGGTACAAAAAGACATTTGGCAACAGTCATGCCTAGTCGAGCAGAGATAAGGCCAGAAAAGGAGCTGTTAGAATGATTTGAGAGGTTTTTCGAAGATCTAAACATGGTAGAAGGAGCTGAGGGCATAAGTAAAATGGATGTCCAGTTTGTTGGATCCCAGATCAAGCTGAATAACTGGGAAGCTACTCCTCTTCCGACCAGAAAGGGAGTTGTGGTAGTTAGCTTTGATGTTTCATTCTTAAATCTGTTTTATTTTGAAGCTGTAATACAGATTCTATGTTCCGTCCAATCGGAAATGTCAAACCTTGTTATCTTTCAAAATTTTAATGAAATGCAATTTCTTTCTTCCTCCATTTTGATAGCCTTATTTTATTTTTCTTTTCTTGTACAGTCCATTTTGGGCTAATTTCACTGATATGTCATGCATAAGGAATTCTCGGCCTAGTCTTGATAATCAAGTAGTAATACAAGAAATTGAATATGATAATGAAGTGGAGTATGAGGATGAGGAAGTTTTGGAAGAAATTAGTAAAGATCTGAGCCACTATGAGGAGAAACCCAAACCAAACTTGAAGGAGACGGAGTCTATTAATTTGGGAGATGAGGGAAACATTCGAGAAACAAAGATTAGTGTTCATTTGGAAGCCTCACTCAGAAGTTATTACATGAGTAGAAAGACATATTTGCATGGTCCTATGACAATATGCCAGGGCTAAGTACTGATTTGGTGGTACATAAGTTGCCCATTTATTCGGAATGCCAGCCTGTCAAGTAGAAGTTAAGAAAGTTCAAAACAGACATCAGTGTGAAAATAAAAAAGGAAGTCAACAGGCAATTTGAGGCAAAGGTCATACGGGTCACCAAATATCCCACCTGTTTAGCTAATGTGTTACGTGTTCCGAAGAAAGACAGAAAAATCAGAGTGTGTGTTGATTATCGAGACCTTCACAAAGCAAGTCCGAAGGATAATTTTCCATTGCCAACCATCCACATACTAATTGACAATTGTGCCAAACATGAGATTGGGTCTTTCGTGGATTGTTATGCGGGTTATAATCAGATCCTGATGGACGAAGAAGATGCAGAAAAGACAGCCTTTATCACATCGTGGCGAACATATTGTTACAGAGTAATGTCGTTCGGATTGAAAAATGATGGAGCTACATATATGAGAGTAATGACTACCATGTTTCATTACATGATACATCGAGAGATTGAGGTTTATGTGGATGATGTCATTATCAAGTCCGGGAAGCAATATGATCATGTTAAAGACCTGAGGAAGTTATTCCAAAGGCTTCAGAGATACAATCTCAAGCTCAATCCAGCAACATGTGCTTTTGGAGTACCATCAGGGAAATTATTGGGGTTTGTGGTAATTCGGTGTGGTATTGAATTGGACCCATCCAAGATAAAATCTATTCAAGAGTTGCCTCCGCCAAAGAGCAAGAAAGAGGTTATGAGTTTGCT
Organism: Nicotiana noctiflora; assembly: GCA_032618575.1. Classification (NCBI taxonomy): domain Eukaryota; kingdom Viridiplantae; phylum Streptophyta; class Magnoliopsida; order Solanales; family Solanaceae; genus Nicotiana; species Nicotiana noctiflora. The sequence goes on from JASVEL010013253.1 coordinate 300,445, forward strand.
GGGTAGGTTGAATTCTATTAGAAAATTTATTGCCCAATTGACGTCAACTTGTGAGCCTATTTTCAAATTATTGAAGAAAGATGCTGCAATAAAATGGACTGATGAATGTCAAGCTGCATTTGATAAAATCAAGGAATATCTGGCCAATCCACCTGTATTTGTTCCTCCAGAAACCTGAAGGCCCTTGATCCTTTATTTGACTATATTGGATAATTCTTTCGGCTGTGTACTGGGGAGGCATGATGAAATGGGGAAGAAGGAGCTGGAAATTTACTATCTCGGTAAGAAATTTACATCTTACGAGGTAAAATATACTCAGTTGGAAAGAATATGTTGTGCCTTGACCTGGGTTGCGCAAAAGTTGAAACACTACTTACCGACCTACATCACTTATCTCGTATCTCGTTAGGACCCGCTGAAGTACATCTTTCAGAAGCCTACGCCCATGGGAAGGCTCGCTAAATGGCAAATTCTGCTCACGGAGTTTGATATTGTTTATGTAACCCGCACTACAATGAAACCACAAGCAGTTGCTGATCACTTAGCAGAAAATCCAATTGATGATGAATATGAACCCCTGAAAATATACTTCCCTGATGAGGAGACGATGAATATTGAAGAATTGGAAAAAGACGAAAAGCTGGGCTAGAAGTTATTCTTTGACGGGGCTGTCAACAGCAAAGGAGTTAGAATTGGAGCAGTACTCATTTCAGAAATGGGTCAGCATTACCATGTTACTGCTCAACTTTGCTTTTTTGTACTAATAATATGGCTGAATATGAAGCGTGTATATTGGGATTAAGAATGGAAATAGACATGGGTGTTCAAGAGATTTTGGTCATTGGTGACTCAGATCTTTTGATACATCAAATTCAAGGAGAATAGGAGACACGGGATTTGAAACTCATACAGTACCGATAGTGTCTGCATGAACTATGCCAGCAGTTTCAATCCATATAATTTAAACATATCCCATGAATGACAATGAAGTTGGTGATGCTCTGGCTACTCTATCATCTATGTTACACCATCCGGATAAAGCTTATGTGGATCCATTACAAATCCAAGTTAATGATCAGAATGCCTATTGTTAAATAGTAGAAGAGGAACTTGATGGCGAACCATGGTTCCATGATATCAAAGAGTATTTGAGAATAGGGGTGTACCCAGTGCAAGCTACAGAGGATCAGAAAAGAGCCATAAGACGATTAGCTAGTGTATTTTTCGTCAGTGGAGGGGTCTTATACAAAAGAACCCCGGATTTGGGATTGATAAGATGTATAGATACAAAGCAAGCTACTACAATCATGACTGAGGTACATGCAGGAGCCTGTGGACCCCACATGAGCGGGTATATTTTAGCGAAGAAAATACTCAAGGCTGGATATTACTGGCTCACTATGGAACGAGATTTTATCAGATATATACAGAAATGTCATTAGTGCCAGATACATAGGAACTTGATTCATTCTCCGTCATATGAATTGCATACGATGTCAGCACCATGGCCTTTCGTTGCTTGGGGCATGGATGACATTGATCCCATAGAACCAGCATCATCTAATGGGCACATGTTTCTTTTGGTTGCTATTAATTATTTTACTAAATGGGTGTAGGCGAAGACATTCAAAGCGGTAACAAAGAAGGCAGTGGTGAATTTTGTACATGCAAACTTCATTTGTCGTTTCGAAATTCCAAAGATGATTATTACAGATAATGGAGCCAACCTTAACAGTCATCTTATAGCGGAGACATGTCAAAGGTTTAAAATTATGCATCACAATTCTACACCTTATCGGCCCAACGCAAATAGAGCAGTTGAAGTCGCGAATAAGAATATCAGAAAATCCTTCAGAAAATGGTGGAAGGGTCGAGGCAATGGCATGAGAAATTACCCTTTACTTTATTGGGTTATCGCACTACTGTGTGGACTTCGATTGGTGCAACCCCTTATTCGTCGGTGTATGGCACGGATGCAGTGATACCTGCAGAAGTTGAATTACCCTCCGTTCGAATCATTTCGAAGGCAGAGATTGATGATGATGAATGGGTAAAAGCCCGATTAGAACAATTGAGTTTAATTGATGAGAAGAGATTGGTAGCAGTATGTCATGGACAACTGTATCAATAGAGGATGGCCAGAGCATATAATAAGAAAGTACGTCCACGGAAATTTGAAGTTAGACAATTGGTGTTGAGACGTATCTTACCACATTGGGCAGAAGCAAAAGGGAAGTTCGCCCTCCAATGGAGCATTATATTTGACAGATATAGAAGGAAAATGCGTAGAGACTGCCATTAACTTTGATGCAGTCAAAAGATACTATGTATGATTTCATTCATGTATCTATTTGTATTTGTCATGTTTTTGAAATTGAAATGATGAAGGCATTTTATTTCTCTATCTAAACACTTTACCCATTGCTATCTCTTTGAGCCTTATCGTATTATTCTTTCATACCCCTCTTTCGGAATCAATAATGAAGTAAAAAATGAATGATGAAATGACAAAAAAGGGAAAAAACAAAAGAAGAAAAAAAGAGAAGAGAAAAGAAAAAATGTAAAAAAAAATGAAAAAAATGACAAAAAGAAAAAAAGAGAGAAGAAAATATAGAAAAGAAGAAAATTGGGAGAAGTCAAAATTTCAACAATGAAGCGATCTTATGATCTGAACTACGTTTTGACTTGATCCCGAAAGGGTACGTAGGTAGCCTCACTGAGGTTTAGTCATAGCAGAAAGAAAGTCCAAGGTTCCCCAGAAATTGAAACTGGGGCAGAAGTTATGATCATTATGAAGGATATGATTCCGAAAGTTGCAAGTTTGAAACCCAAGTTTTAAATTTGAACCGTTATATCTTTCTTTCTACGGCCCATCCAAAAGCCACATTACAGTCCAAAGAAAGGCCTTCTGATTAATTTCAAGAAAAGGAAAGTACAAGTAAGTGAAGAAAAGCATATTATGGGTAATACCTGGGTACTTGAAGTTGGAGTAAATGATAAAAATGATAAAATAAAAATAAGAGAGTCTTATTGGTGAAAACCCTCACGGGCACCGAAAGGCGATGTAAGATGAGAGAAATAAAAAAATTGAGAGAGTCTTATTGGTGAAAACCCTCGCAGGCACCATAAGGCGAAAATGACGAATAATTTTGTGGAATGCAAGTGGCAAAGCAAGTTAAGTTTGGGTTGTTGAAAAGAGAAATAAAACCGGCAAGTGATTTGGTTGGACAAACTGGGTCGGTTAGCCGAATGCATGGCATGATCAAAGGAATCATCCTTCCCACTCAGATAAGTCTTGTCCTTTTACTTTGAAAAATATTCCTACCCTCAAAATTCAGGGTCATTGCATTTCATTTTCTTTTCTTAATATCTGTCTACAAGACATTCCCAGCTGAAAGCTAATTACCAGCTTCTCAGTTGAATGGCACAATGAGATTGGGTCCTTCAAAGGACGGGAGAAATAAAACAACATATGGCAGTTATAGAGCCAAAGGGAATTAAAAGAGAAGAAGAAACAAAAAAAAAAGGGAATTGCAAGGAAAAGTTTGAGTTCAGAAATTTTTTGGAAAACAACCAGGAGCCACAAAAGGCAGCACAAAGGCAAATTGAAGTAAATTCAAGAGTGGAAGCAAGGCCAACAAGAATGCCAGCTGCTAACCACTATTTTATACTAACAGGTTGTTCACTGATTAAAACAGGGGCAAAAGATTCAAATTCTTACTAATCACTTTAAAGTGAATATGACCAATGTGGACACACAAGCGAGCACAAGTTTGGCAAAATCAGGCACCCACCTGGAAAATAAGGGAAAGCAATCAAAAGGAAGCAACAATGGAGGAAGGAATCTGATATGAAAGAATCAGTAAATCAGGCACCCACCTGAATAATAAGGGAAATTTTAATTTTCATTTCAAAATTGAGAATATTACACCTAGTTATCAAACTGGGGCAGAATTCCTTTTCGTTATTTTTCTCAGTTTTTGCAATCGGGCGCCCACCTGGATAATAAGGGAATATTTTTTCTTAAAATTTTGCAATCAGGCGCCCACCTGGATAATAAGGGAATGTTTTTTCTTAAGTTGTGAAATCAGGCGCCCACCTGGATAACAAGGGAATATTTTTCTTAAATTTTTGCAATCAAGCGCCCACTTGGATAACAAGGAAATATTTTTCTTAGTTTTTGCAACCAGGCGCCCACCTTGATAACAAGAGAATAATTTTATTAATTTTTGCAATCAGGCGCCCACCTGGATAACAATGGAATATTTTTCTTAGCTTTTGCAATCAGGCACACACCTGGATAACAAGGGAATATTTTTTCTTAAGTTGTGCAATCAGGCGACCACCTGGATAACAAGGGAATATTTTTCTTAATTTTTGCAATTAGGCGCTCATCTGGATAACAAGGGAATATTTTTCTTAAATTTTTGCAATCAGGCGCCCACCTAGATAACAAGGGAATATTTTTCATAAATGTTTGCAATCAGGCACCCACCTGGATAACAAAGGAATATTTTTCTTAAATTTTTGCAATCAGGCGCCCACCTGGATAATAAGAGAATATTTTTCTTAAATGTTTGCAATCAGGAACCCACCTAGATAACAAGGGAATATTTTTCTTAATTTTTGCAATCAGGCGCCCACCTGGATAACAAGGGAATATTTTTCAAAATGAAATTCTTTTTTTGTAAAGCTAACTTTTAATAGCATTATAGATTTAAGCCCCATACTGGGGCAGAAAGTTTTTCTTTATTTTCGTAGTAAGAAGGCACCTACCTGAAAAATAAGGGAATACTTTTCGAAGTTTTGGAAGCAGGCGCCCACCTGAAGAACAAGGAAATACTTTTCGAAGTTTTGCAAGCAGGCGCCCACCTGAAGAACATGGGAATACTTTTCAAAGTTTATGCAAGCAGGCGCCCACCTGAAGAACAAGGGAATATATTTGAACCAAGTTGCAAGCAAGAGTCTTCTCAAAAGAATGGAAGATGCAAATGGAAAAACAAAAAATCAGTTGAAAGATAGTTAGGATTTTGTAAAACATATAGCATAGTTTAGCTTATTTTCTTTTTACCATGGAGTAATAAGGAGATCAGCAGGCAGCAATAACAAGTAACAGCAATAAAGCCACAGCTCTCTGGTAGTTTCAACTATCAGACATTCCAGAACTACACTGACCTGATTCCTGTTTAGCCTAGGATATGTAGGCTATCCTTGAAGCAGGATGTGGTTAAAAGTTTCAAAAATTCTTCACACGGAATATGCGAGTGGGCAAGAATTCCTCATTACTGCTCACTTGTCTTTGCACTGAAACTCTTCGTGTTCCCGAGCAAAGAGATGCAGCTGTGAGTACGTGATTTTTGCCCCAAGCAATTAATTCCAAAATAAACAAAAAAAAATAATTTTTGATTGAAATTGGTTGATTATTGTGTAAAAAGTATCAGTGTTTGTTTTAATTGTTGAAAATAAAGTGAAGGAAATTAAAACAAAAATATAAAATAAAATTAATTAGAAAATACCAAAAAATGTAAGATAATTACTAAAGAAATTTGGAAAATGAAAGAAAAATAATAAAGAAATACAAAATAAAGGAATAAATACATTAGGAAAAATATACTAAGGAAAACAAATATAAAATACAAGAAAATACAGAAAATAATTAAATAAATACAAGTTAAAAAATACAAAATAAGATAAATACAAGAAATACAAAAAATACAAAAAAATACAAGGCATTTTGGGCCAAATTCATAAATACTAGCCCAATTAATACTCATAACAGACCTGGCCCACATTTAAATCTAACCGGCCAGCCCTTATACAAGCCAAACGACAACGTACAAGGAAATAAAATCTGCACGGTTGATATATTCAATCAAACGGACCAAAGTAGGCGGTTGCTGAATAAATGAAACGACGCCGTTAATGGAAGGGATCACAGCCGTCCGTTTAAATAATCAAACGGATGAAGTCAACACCACACTTAAATCAAACGACGCTGTCTAATTGAATTAATCATAGCCGTCCAATTAACTAATCCAACGGAGGAGAACAAGGCTATATTTAAATTACACGACACCGTTTCAGGGCCAAATTGATCCTGGCCGTTCATCTCATATAATCCAATGGTTGCTAATTAATAATACATTTCTAATATATAACTATAACCCTCCGTTCATATCTCATTCTACACAAACACCTTTCTCAGACTTCAAACCCTAGCCGCCCTTATTTCCACCTCCTCCTTTCTACAGGCCACCGGAACCCTACTGGTGGTTTGTCACAGGTCATCTTCTCCGACCAAGGCCACTAACCCCTGAACCCCATTATCCACCTCTAACACCCTATCCCACTAGCCTTACCCAAATACCCCACCATCTCCTCTGATCTTGAAATTTCGGTCGCTAGAACCCTAGCCGGCGACCACTAAACAATGAACCAGTCTTCCACATTTACACCCCAGAACTGCCTTGAACTCCTCTATCACCCCACCTAAGTCCCACCCCTCTAATATCAACCCTACTGCTCAAATATTCCAAATTTTTCCGCCAAAACCCTACTCCGGTGGACACCCCAAACCCAAAACCTTTTCAAATCAAACCCTAGTCCCTAAAATACCGTCCTTTAACATCCAAACAGGACTTTAAGAGTCTGCTTGGAAGATCAACTGTCAAAAGAGACTCAAAGTCATGGAACCACCGGAAAACCAAGAAAAAGGAAGAAAAGTGAAGAAAAATGAAAGAAAAGAAAGAAAAAGAAGAAATAAAGAAAAGGAAAAAAAAAACTCCAAAAAGCTAAGTACCCTGAACCATTCTTGTTTCTGTGCTTCATCTTTCTATGTTATCGTTTGTTAAAGCCTGAATCTATTGAATGTTCAGCAGATATATCTGTGTATATGTGAAATCGATTAAGTACTCTATTGGTTCTGATTAAAGCTATTTTGTTAAATCGCATGTTGTTAGATGTTTGATGCTCTTGTTCAATAGATCTTGTCTCGACTAAGGGTTTTGATTGATTAGGATTCAACTATTTTCTATTTGTCTCTCTGAACTCTGATTAGTTAAAAGTTAGTTGAAATTAGGGTTATGTATGCAAGATTACGTGAAATTGGCTATTATTGCAATACGGTTTATATGTTCGGTTCTTCTGAAATTCTGAGTACTTAGTCATATTAAGGTTGTATGTGCAAATGATTAATGTGGCTATTATTGCAACATGGTGTAACTTCTGACTTGTAAAGTTATTTGTGGCTAGTTTTGTGAAGTGGTTAATTCTGAAAGGGTTTGACTTAGTCTAAATTTGGTTAAAATATAAAGTTAAGTCTAGGGGTTATAAGTTAAACACTGTTGGCTACCCAAGGTCTTAACACACCTAAAGATAGGTCGAGTAAATACTTGTAAAATATAAGGGGTAAAAGGGAATAGAAAATGATAATTATGAGGATAACTTAGAAGTAATGAGGGAATAAAAGACAATTGGGCATGGTTTTGGTGTAATTAGCTGAATAATAAGGGGTGATTCAGGCGTAGTTAAATGGTAAATAGGTAATAAAACTTAACAAGTGAGGGTGGCAAAGGCATTAACGCCTAATAGAATGGTATAAAATATCCTGGAACCTTCTAGTAGAGGTTGAAGTGTATTCTTAACAAAAATACCTTATACTGAACTAAAATAAATCAAAAAGTGTGAGGGGTGAGAAAATCTGAATAATTAATTCAAATTTCCCTCCCATTCTACTCTATAAATAGGCCCCACCAGGCTTAATTTCAAAAGTTCAGAAGTTCATATACACTGAAGTATACCAAAATACACACAAAAACACTGTTGATTATAAATTACTGTTAGTTCGAGTGCTATTCTGGAATCTCTGTTGGTTGTTCTTCACTGGTTTTGATCGAATTTGCTGGGTTTTCCTATTTGTTTGGTTGAATTGTTGGGTTAGGTATTCTGAAGTTTGGTAACTGTTGTTGTGATAATTAACTTCTACTGCAGTTGATATCTAATTGATGTTGTTGCTGATTTTCCTTCTTTTCCATCTATAAAACACAATGTTTTGTCACTTGAATCAGGTACACTACTACGTCCTGGTGCTGTAATTGAAATGCAAATGAAGTTATGAAAAATTGTTGTTTAATTTCATTTATCATTGTATTTCTATATTTTGTAGCTAAATATTTAGAGCTCTTGTAATTCATTAGGAATTGGTTGCAATATGTACTGGACTGAATGAGTATATTTCAAGTTCTAGTAGTAGTGATGATGATATAGGGAATAGGTTAAATAGGTTAGATAAAACGATCACCTAAATTTAAAACTAAAACTGACTTAAATTTAGTCAAGTCACCCAGATTTATAAATATTCTGAAATTAGACATGTAATACAAGATTTAGACCTTTTGTTAGTTATGTTCTGAATTAGAATCAATCAATTCGAAAAGGATGAGGTAGCAGAATTTAAATCATGTTGATGTTTTAACATTACTGAAAATCGATTAGCTATAAACTTGTATTTAACTTTGTAATATGGCAATCTGAAATATAATTGTAACTTGAGCATACTTTAGTTAAAAAATGTAGAACGTTGTTTCCAGTTAAATAAAAGCGGATAAATAATTATGCAAGTAGTATTTCAACCAACAAATAATTTGTGGATCAGACTCTGCTAATTTAGAAATTAAACTATAATGAGTTTATTGAAACCGTGTGTCAACGTTCTTAGTTAGTAAATAATATTAAAACCAACAGTGTTCAAAAGCTGATTGACCTTAATAGAAACAGTTAATTGTTAAGTCTGAGTGATATTTGTTCATAAGTGCCGTTACAAAATGCTAATTAGCCATTATCCTGCTTTAGATATAAATAATTCGGGCCTAGTCGTGACTCCAGGCCTAGATCAAATTTAAATGGCATTTATGCCTTTGGACAGAAATGGAAATGTTGACTGTGCTATAATTGGCCAGTTTCACCTTAGTTCACAGTGTTAAGCAAGTCCAAAGTCCAGGCCCAGTAGTGAATAATGGTCTGGATTCTAATAATTAATAATATGAAACTGCTATAAAAGAATAATGTTAGGATGAAAAAGAGAAGTAGAAAATATAGTGCACAAATAGATTTAACCCTTTTCAAAATGAAAATGGACGAGCCTTATTACAAGATAAAAACGCACGGGGCCCCCAGATAATAATTAAAACTTTAGACTCGGAAGGATCGTCTAGACAATTTCACGATCTTTCCCAAATATTACAAGAATAGACATCATTAGGCATAATTTAATATACATTCCTAATATGGGTGCAATTTATGTGACCCAAATCCAAATCTCAATGAAGTCGAAATGTATTAAAAGCTGCAGGTGTACTGGTACGATGTGGCCCGAAATGCATTTTCACGATGTTGCAATTCTTTTAAAAAATGATAAAGCAGAACATTAGTAAATGCATATAAAAGAAAAAGATATAAAGGAATCAGATAAAAACAAATACAATAGTTGAGCGACCGTGCTAGAACCACGGAATACGGGAGTGCCAAACATCTTTTCCCGGGTTAATTGAATTCCTTATCGGGATTTCTGATTCGCGGACTGTTAACAGAGTCATATTTCCTCGGTTCAGGATTCAATCGGTGACTTGGAACAACATTAATCTTCCACGTGGAGACTCTGAATTAAAATAAATAAATCATGTTTCGACTGTCATTTAAGTGGAAAAAATCCTTCCGTTTTTATTTCCCTTCCCGGGGTGTAGTAAATAGCGGTAAAAAAATGTATGACAATATGTGTTATGATTTGGGCAGGTGGAACGCATGTCCATGTATCAATTTTGATATTATAATTCGTGTAATATTGAGATTAATGTTGTTGATATACATTGTAATGTCTTATCGAGTTGTGGACGTGTTGTTAGGATGGTTTTGGTGATTCTATGGTAAGTGGATAGGCCAAATTACAAAGGAAACTCTATCAAAATTTTCGGAAAATTTGGGACTTAGAAAAGATTTTGTCACCTAAAGAGTGGGCTTAACTATTGTGTGCAGAAGAGTTAAGATTTCAGATGATTCGAGTCTCCGCCAAAACTTGTAAATTACTTGAGATTAATATGACTATAACATTGTGGCATAATTAGAGAAAAGTGCTATGAGTTATTAAGAGTGCCTTGGTGTATGACTTCGAGCTAAGTTAGGGAGGTTACTATTGACTAGCTGATTGCACTGTTGTGTGCTATGTTGGTTCTGTCTCTAAGTGCGAAGGAAAGTTTTGATAAACGTTGTATGGTGCGTCGTAGATGTGAAGAAATATTGGGACATTTTGAGTTGGTGTTGATAAAGAATGCTCAGTGCATAGAGAAGAAATATGGTTGTTTGTATACATATGAAATCATGTTTTGCGGTGTCGGAGTTCTAACAAGGCACAGGTGGTTCTGTTCAATAAGACAGATGAATTACAACTGAATAAAGGTGAATGACTTCCGAGAATAGCTTTGCGGCGTTCAAGATTTTGCATGTAACAGTCAGGTGTCTTAAGATTGTGTATGTGGCTAGAGACATTGGTTTCATTAGAAGAGATCAAGACTTGTGGTATGTTATGTTAATTATGGGATTCTATGTATCGTATTGGAAGGTAATGATAACAAATTCAGAATCATAGGAAGTTCTTCAAAACAAAGTATTATAGAATTTGGTACTTCTAGGGAAACATCAGAGAGATTAATTAGTGGTCTAAGGGTCTTAAACAGTGTGGTCTTATGTACGAGTCTCGTGTAGTAACCTGAGTTGAGGTATTGTGGTGCTTCAGCAAAGGAGAATATTAAATTAAAGATGAATCAGAAAGGAAATTTGGATAAATGGAATATCTTGATGTTAAAGCAAAACGGTATGATAAGGATACGATTAATTCCTGGTATGTGTTCAAAGTAATGAGTCTTACAAGTATTTTGCAGAAAATCTCTTGAGTACTGGTAGTTGCGTAGCTCGGTATGGGTAGAAGAATTTAGTCTGGCAGTTTAGCCTGTGCAATGGAATTTGGAAGAAAGAGTTTGTGAGGTGGTTTACCGTGGTTTGAAAATGAGTATATTTCCTTTTGGTATGTGAAGCTTGGAGTGTGTAATAAATTTCTCATGCATGGGATAATGAATGTTTTTGACTAGTTGAGTGTGTCGATGTCTGCGGCGCATGAGAGAGATAGAAGTTCCTATATTATCTTAGTACGGTATAGTATATGCGGTGTGTTATGGAAAGTTGATATTAGCGTGTTCAAGGTTTTGGATCAGATCATAATATAATGGGAAGTCATTAAAATTCATTAGCAGCGCGGGCAGCTACAGATAATTTAAGAATTGATCTTTCGGGTGATTAAGGAAAATAATGCTGCTATTCTAGCGATTTAGCGGGGTATATTTTCAAAAGGTTAAGGTAATGTAAACTGATAATATCTGGTGGTATTGCAGTATCCTCTTGTTGAATCGGCTGTGATGATTGAGTTGTTGATGGAATAGGGAAATTTCTGAATGTCTTTCGTGGTATTAATGGATACTTGATGTGTGTATGTATTCGTACAGCGGAGTGTGGGATCAGGCATAGTATATCATGTGTTATATATGTGTTAGAGACTAGAAGTTCTCATGATCCGCCTTTGCAGTGGTTGTAAATCGTGTGTATCGACACCGTTTAGCGATTATTGGAAATTAGAAGCCCTAGTGGATTTTTCTTTGTTTGATATGTTAAATTTTGGTTATGACATTAGATTGCAGACTTGTTGTTCCAATGTCAGGTTGTCTAGACTAATATGTTATGGGCTACGTCAGAAAAGCCACAGGTTGCGTGGCAATCTGCATCGAATTATGTTCTAGCAGGGTAGTTTGGTATCCCAAGGACCAACGGACGTCTGGCAAGTATTGCTTTGTTAATTGGGCCTTCGTGGCAGATGTCAGTGTAGAGGTATCTACCATTAATTCAGTTCCAGTATTGAGGGATTTTTCGGGTGCATTTCGTATGGCCGAGCATAGGACTATATATGTTTATTTTAATGAGAAAATTTAACTTGATGTGCATTTCCTTTTTGTGAGGTGTATATGTGTGGATCGGGTGGCACGCTGCCACGGGTACGATATCTGGATCGGGTTGCACGTCGCAACAGTGTGATGTGAAAAATAGTCTTATTTATATGTTATCTTGTATGCATTACTTCCTGGTTTCTGCGGAAAGCCCGTATTAGATATTGCTCAGCGAATAGTGCATCTGGTGTGTCCTTTCAGGATTCGATAGTGCATATTAATTGTTTCACCGTGGGTGTGATGGATTGCTTTGGTTCAGGCCTAAATCTGTGTGTGGCTGACCCTGTTGAGCTTGGTGACTTGAGGTGCCTCAGGGGTAATAGTGTTTGGATAGAACCATGAGTTGTGGCAAGGCCACGTGATGTTTTGACTTTTCGAGGAGGATTCGGGTACTCTATTTCTATGATGTGAGACAGGATCTCAGTTCTGTGTTGGGATGTTACGAAGGACTTGAATTACAGCTCTTTCGTTTGAGTCATTTATCATGATTTGAGTGTGTGCAGATTGTTTCTTATTGGAGCTTGTGTTGTGCACGTCGTGGCTTAGGTCGATGTTGAGGTGTCATATCACCAGTGTGGTGTGTTATAATCGAAATGATTGTTAAAGTCATTAATGTGTTCGAGCATATGTGATTTCAGCTAGTTAGAAAGGTAATATTGAGGTTTGGCTTCAAAATATATTGTGGTATCAGTCAAAAGGGAAATGGATTCATGAATGGATGACCTGAGAGATGGGTTCCGTAAATTGCATGTGTTAGGTGACGTGGGCAGTATATAAAGGTGTTGGAATAAGACTTTAGCTACTTAAAAAGGTTTTTCCGTTTGTATTTGGTTATTGTGGTAAATTGTAACAACCTGGCTGGTCGTTTTTGAAATTTATGCCCCGATCCCTAATTTAAATGCTCCCCTAAGTTCATTTCTGCTATTGTAGTTTGCCGGGAGGTTCGGTTTTAGAATTTAGAGTGTTTTAGGACACTTAGTCCCTAAGTGAGAGCTTTATAGTTAAAAAATGGCCCGTATTCGGAACAGTGTTAAGATGACCTCAGAACGGAAATCTGATGGTTCCATTAGCTCTGTTAGGTGATTTTGGGGTTGGGAGCGCGTTCGGAATGTATTTTGGAGGTCTGTAGCTTAATTAGGCTTGAAATGCCGAAGTTTGAAATTTTTGGAAATACGATCGGTAGGTGAGTTTTTGATATGGGAGTCGAAATGGAATTCCGACAGTTGTAGTAGCTTCGTTAGGTGATTTTGGATATGTCTGCAAATTTTCAGGTCAATCGGACATCGTTTGGTTGGGCTTTTGATAGCGTGTAGGTTTCAGAAGTTTTGGATGAAACTTAGGCTTGAATTCGCTTTGATTTGGTGATTTTCGTGTTTAAGGATGTATTTTTATGATGGGAACAAGTTCGTATGATGTTTTGGAGTAGGTTGGTGTTTTTTGTTGAGGTCCCGGGGGCCTCGGGATGATTTCGGATGGCCAACGGGTCATTTTTGGAAGTTTTTGAACTGCTGTTCTGGTATCTGGTATTGTTCTTCGCGTTTGCGAGGGTCCTATCGCGTTTACGAAGAAGAATTTGGCCTCTAAGACTTTTTTCTTCGAGTTCGTGATGAGGGCACCGCGTTCGCGAAGAAGGATTTTCCATCAGGGACTTTGTTCTTCGCATTCGCGAACAGTGCCCCGCGTTCGCGAAGAAGGATTTTTCTGTCGCACAAGTCCTACTTCGGAAGCTCATATCTTTTTATCTACAAGGAATGTTGAGGTGATTCAAAAACAAAAGTTGTAGCTATTTGAATCTAGTTTCCAGAAACATATTATAACAGTCATTTGGAGTTGTGTGTAAAACGTTATGACCATTACAATAGAGGCTGTCCGAGCAAAGTTGGAAAATATATTTTTGGGAGTTTGTTCTTCGCGAACGAGAGTGAGGGGCCGCGAATGCGAACAAATACCCGGGCAGCAGAATAAAGTCCAAACTTCATCCCATGTGCCATTTTTGATGATTTGGAGCACGGGTAAGGCGATTCTTCGGGAAATGTTTGGAGAGATCAAAAGGGTAAGTACTCTTAACTCAATTTTGGTTGTATAACTCGAATCTATTGCAAGTTTTAGTGTTTAATTTGAGAATTTTTGTTGAAAAGGGTATAAAACCCTCTTGGATAGAATCAAGGATTTGATGGGCCATTTGTGGTCCGATTTGGGTGTTCTTGGTATGGTTAGACTCGTGTTGAGAAAAGGAATCCAAAAATGTAACTTTCGTAATTTTTCGAGAAGCGTACTGAAAGTCGGGTTTTGGCAACTTTGTGTTTTTGGTGTAATTTGAATTGTTTTGATTAGGTAATGCCTATTTGGCCTATTTTGATGTATTTCTATTGATTTTGATCAGATTCTACACCTGTTGCGGCCGATAATCGTGGCAAGAGAGTTGTCTCTTAGCGGTTTCGTACCGGAATCGAGGTATGTGGCTTGTCTAACCTCGTGTGGGGGAACCTTCTCCCCTAGGGTATTATGTGTTAATTTAAATGCCTTGTACGCGAGGTGACGGGCGTGTACATGCACAGATTGTTGGAAACCACCTTACTTGAACTGTTCAAATTGTGATATTTCTGTCATTTAGCTTGATATTTCTGTTATTTAGCTGATTAAATTGTAAAATTTACCTGGTATTCGTTAGAAAAGCATGGTTAGATAGGGTTATCTGTCTAAGTGCCTATTTGTCTTACTTGAACTCCTTGAAATTTGTTGATACCGGTTTTAGTGTAATTGTAGTTATGTATTTCGTATTTCTCTATGATTTTCTTCTTATTGTTGTGTTTGTGGACTGCGGGTTCAATTCCCGGAGATCCAAGGGCTGCGAGTTCGATTCCTGGAGACCCGGAGTTGTAGTGTTTGTGGACTGCGGGTTCAATTCCTGGAGATCCAAGGGCTGCGGGTTCAATTCCCGGAGACCCGAAGTTTATTGATATATTAGATGCGGACTGTGAGTTTGATTCCCAGAGATCCTGAGTTATTGAGACACGGACTGTGGGTTCAATTCCCGGAGATCCAAGGGCAGCGGGTTCAATTCCCGGAGACCCGGAGTTTATTGAGACATTTAGATGCGGACTGCGGGTTCGATTCCCGGAGATCCTGAGCTATTGAGACACGGACTGTGGGTTCAATTCCCGGAGATCCTGAGATATTAAGGTACGAACTGCGGGTTCAATTCCCGGAGATCCTAGGGCTGCGGGTTCGATTCTCGGAGACCTAGAGATACTGATATAGGGACTGCAGGTTCAATTCCCGGGGATCCTGAGTTGTTGGATATAGAGAGGGACTGCTGGATCAATTCCCATAGATCCCGGACTTGTTAATTTGAATTTATGTTGTGTTGGTTACTCGTTGTTAGATTAATTGTAGACGGTTGCAGTAATTAAGTTATTGTTGTTATTTCAGATTCATTCTTATTTAAACTTCTTATTATTATTATTATCATTATGTTATTGTCTCTCGGTAGGGCCCTGACCTTCCTCGTCACTACTCCATCGAGGTTAAGCTTGGCACTTAGTGAGTACCGCCGTGGTGTACTCATGCTACTCTTCTGCACGCTTTTGTTGTGCAGATCCAAGGTATATCAGATCAGGCACATTTCAGGTGATCTAGCAGCTCTTCAGGAGACTCGAGGCATGATCTGCTACGTCCGCGGATCCGGGGAGTCCCCTTCTATTCTCACTAGTGATAGTAGTTATTTTCCTTACTCTCGTTGTATAGACATTCCTGATGTATAGAGCCACAGTTGTACTCATTCATAGTCTGTGTTGCCCGTGGGTTTCCGGGTTTTGGTAGTATGTTGCTTAGTGTGTTTTGGCGAAGTATATGTGCCAAGTGGCACTTATTACATTTCATTTACATTATTTCGTTGTTAACTTATCTTTTATTTCATGAAATTGTATATTCCGCATTGTGTTAGGATTACCTAGTCGTGAAGGCTGGGTGCCGTCATGACAGGTTCATGATTGGTGAACTAAGGTCGTGACAAGTTGGTATCAAAGCTCTAGGTTCGTAGGAGTCACGGGACACAGGACCGGTTACTTAGATTCTCGCTGATCGATACAGAGACGTCTGTATTTATCTACGAGGGGCTATGTAACTGTTTAGGAAACTCTTCAATTCTTTTGAATTCTTTGTCGTGCGTCATTCATTTTGTTGGAGCCTATATCATAGGTTCTTTTGCATCCACTCGTGTATTGAAATTGCATACTCGGTATCAAGTATGCACCGACGGCTCGTGATGCTACAGAAGGATTATAAGGGAGCCAAGAATTTACTCAACTATTGTTACCGCGTGTCATCCATATCGATAATGTAAGAAAATTGAGAGATCCCTTCAATTGTGCACATGGGGGTGCACTAGGTTCTGACATTCGGTTGATAAGTACGGTCTTGAGAAGGTTTACTTAACTGCCTAATCGTCACAGTAATGGTAGAATCACAAGGTGGATGTAGATCTAAAATAGTTGGTGGTAATAAAGACTATATGGTTCGTATGAGATGTCTATTTAGCGAAGGGTTCAACCAGCAACAGAGATACTGGGGGAAATGAGTTTAACTATCTTAAGAAGGACATTTACCAAACGAATGTCTTAGGTGGTCTTATGATGAAGACGTACAAATGACAAAGGCTAGTATCATGGAATAGCAGGATGTATCTTATGGCTTCGTGCCAAGTGAAAGGATTTCACCATCAACGATCAAATTATGGGTCATGTGTCATATCAGATTTGGCTTGCAATGTATTTAAGTGCTATTCAAAAGTTCTCTGAAACTTGCTGATGAGTAAGAGTTGAGATTTGTATGGTGTGAAGTTGGGACTTTTGATGTTCCTATGCCCGTAATAATTCGACATTTCATTATCAACAGGGAAAGCTTCGACAAAGGCTACATGGTGCTTTATAGGTGTGTGAAAATCACATTATGTTTTAAGTTGTTGTTGGTGGAGAATGCTCGGTGCATGGAGCGGGATGATGTTTGGTTTTATTGGAATAAGGTCATACCCTATGGTGTCAGAGTGCTAATAGAGCACAGGTGGTTATGTTCGTTGGATCAAGTGAATTGCAGTTGAATAAGAGTAGATGACTTGAGCGAATGTTTCTATTATGTTCGAGAGTCGTGTAATAGTGGCTTTGAGCTAAGTGGGAGAGTCCCACCGCTTATGATATGGGTCGCATGGCTAATTACCTGCGTGAATTCTGGGTATTAGCGTATTAGTGGATTATTGCATCTACGGAAAAGGACCATGAGTGGTAATTTGAGTATATGAATTGTTGAATGCATGTTATGGTTAGCCTTACTGGCTCATGTTCAAACTTGAGAGAAGATTCATGATTTATGCCTCGTATAGGTGCAGGCTTCGCGGGAAGTGATTCCGCTGGGTGCTTTATCGAGAGGGTATTCATATGTTATAAAATTCAGTAGAGTTGGTTGCTTACTGGGACAAGTTAGAGCTGGATGGCTCTCAATAGCGGTCCTTGTGAATTCAAAAAGTAAAGTGTGGTGCCTGATAATTCTAAGTCTTTAAGTACAGTTGAGGCTCAAGCTTTTGAAGCAACTTATGAAGAAAGGCACAAAATGTTCTATGATGTTATGAATTATGGTGTAGCTATTGAGAGACATGAAATGGTCGTCCTTTTTGAGATGGCATGGACTCATGATTTAAGGTCACTCGGGGTGAGTGCGGTTGGAATACGTTAGGTATTGAAGGGAGATATTAACATTTCTAAGGCAATCAAGGATAAATTGGAAGGAAGTAGGTTGATTAGCCATAGTTGAGTTGGCATATTGGTGCCAGTGAATCGGTTCATGCAGCGTGATCGGGTTATGTATGCGATGCATTTGAGGCTCGTCGGCCGCAGTGATTGGTGTTATTCTGAAGTATTCTTCTGTTAGGGCCTGTTATGAGTAGGCGGATCTTGGAAAGGGTTATGGTGGCTTGGACCACTACTTAGAGATTGGCATATTCGATGGTTATGAGAATTCGCCTTATGTTGTTATAATTCTCCTGCAGTGAGTTAAATGGAAAGTCTTATGTGATGAAGTATTAGCCTATCGTCACTTCTAGAGCTATGATGGAAATCGTGTCTATCGTATATCGGCATGTGAGGTGCAGTGAGTAGTATGAAATTTGAAGTAAGGACCAAGGTCGCAGTTTGGTCAATGAATGTGATATAAAGAGCTGGGATGAGCAGGAAAGGAGTTTCAGTGTTTTGAGTAAGATGGGTAAGGTGAGTTTTTGATATGGGAGTCAAAATGGAATTCCGACAGTTGTAGTAGCTTCGTTAGGTGATTTTGGATATGGCTGCAAATTTTCAGGTCATTCGGACATCGTTTGGTTGGGCGTTTGATAGCATGTAGGTGTCAGAAGTTTTTTATGAAACTTAGGCTTGAATTCGCTTTGATTTGGTGATTTTAGTGTTTATGGGTAAGTTTTTATGATGGGAATAAGTTTGTATGATGTTTTGGAGTAGGTTGGTGTTTTTCGTTGAGGTCCCGGGAGCCTCGGGATGATTTCGGATGCCCAACGGGTCATTTTTGGAAGTGTTTGAACTGCTGTTCTGGTATCTGGTATTGTTCTTCGCGTTCGCGAGGGTCCTATCGCATTCGCGAAGAAGAATTTGGCCTCTGAGACTTTGTTCTTCGCGTTCGCGATGAGGGCATCGCGTTCGCAAAGAAGGATTTTCCATCAGGGGCTATGTCCTTCGCGTTAGCGAACAGTGCCCCGCGTTCGCGAAGAAGGATTTTTCTGTCGCACAGGTCCTACTTCGGAAGCTCAAATCTTTTTATCTACAAGGAATTTTGACGTGATTCAAAAACAAAAGTGGTATAACATTGAATCTATTTTCCGGAAACATATTATAATAGTCATTTGGAGTTGTGTGTAAAATGTTATGACCATTGCAATAGTGGATGTCCGAGAAAAGTTGGAAAATATATTTTTGGAAGTTTGTTCTTCGCGAACACGAGTGAGGGGCCGCGAACGCGAAGAACAAATACCCGGGCAGCAGAATAAAGTCCAAAATTCATCCCATTTGCCATTTTTGACGATTTGGAGCACGGTTAAGGCGGTTATTCGGGAGATGTTTGGAGAGATCAAAAGGGTAAGTACTCTTAATTCAATTTTGGTTGTATAACTCGAATCTATTGCAAGTTTTAGTGTTTAATTTGAGAATTTTTGTTGAAAAGGGTAGAAAACCCTCTTGGATTGAATCAAGTATTTGATGGGCCATTTGTGGTCCGATTTGGGTGTTCTTGGTATGGTTAGACTCGTGTTGAGATAAGGAATCCGAAAATGTAACTTTCGTTATTTTTTGAGAAGCGTACTGAAAGTAGGGTTTTGGCAACTTTGTGGTTTTGGGGTAATTCGAATTGTTTTTATTGGGTAATGCCTATTTGGCCTATTTTGATGTATTTCTATTGATTTTGATCAGATTCTACACCTGTGGAGGCCGATACTCGTGGCAAGAGAGTTGTCTCTTAGCGGTTTCATACCGGAATCGAGGTAAGTGGCTTGTCTAATCTCGTGTGGGGGAACCTTCTCCCTTAGGATATTATGTGTTAATTTAAATGCCTTGTATGCGAGGTGCCGGGTGTGTACATGCGCAGATTGTTGGAAACCACCTTACTTGAACTGTTCAAATTGTGATATTTCTGTCATTTAGCTTGATATTTCTGTTATTCAGCTGATCAAATTGTAACATTTATCTAGTATTCGTTAGAAAAAGCATGGTTAGATAGGATTATCTGTCTAAGTGTCTATTTGTCTTGCTTGAACTTCTTGAAATTTGTTGATACTGGTTTTAGTGTAATTGTAGTTATGTATTTCATATTTCTCTATGCTTTCCTTCTTATTGTTGTGTTTGTCGACTGCGGGTTCAATTTCCGGAGATCCAATGGCTGCGGGTTTGATTCCCGAAGACCCGGAGTTGTAGTGTTACTGGACTGCGGGTTCAATTCCCGGAGATCCAAGGGCTGTGGGTTCGATTCCCGGAGACCCGGAGTTTATTGAGATATTTATTGAGATGAGGACTACGGGTTCGATTCCCGGAAATCCAAGGGCTGCGGGTTCGAGTTCACGGAGATCCAAGGGCTGCGGGTTCGATTCCCGGAGACCCGGAGTTTATTGAGATATTTAGATGTGAATTGCGGGTTCGATTCCTGGAGATCCTGAGCTATTGAGACACGGACTGTGGGTTCAATTCTCGGAGATACTGAGATATTGCGGTACGGACTACGGGTTCAATTCCCGGAGATCCTAGGGCTGCAGGTTCGATTCCCGGAGACCCAGAGATACTGATGTAGGGACTGCGGGTTCAATTCCCAGGGATCCTAAGTTGTTGGATATAGAGAGGGATTGCGGGTTTAATTCCCATAGATCCTGGACTTGTTAATTTGAATTTACGTTGTGTTGGTTACTCGTTGTTAGATTAATTGTAGACGGTTGCAGTAATTACCTTATTGTTGTTATTTCAGATTCATTCTTATTTAAACTGCTTATTATTATTATTATTATCATTATGTTATTGTCTCTCGGTAGGGCCCTGACCTTCCTCGTCACTACTCCATTGAGGTTAAGCTTGGCACTTAGTGAGTACCACCGTGGTGTACTCATGCTACTCTTCTGCACACTTTTGTTGTGCAGATCCAGGTATATCAGATTAGGCACATGTCAGGTGATCTAGAAGCTCTTCAGGAGACTCGAGGCATGATTTGCTACGTCCGCAGATCCGGGGAGTTCCCTTCTATTATCACTAGTGATAGTAGTTATTTCCCTTACTCTCGTTGTATAGACATTCCTGATGTATAGAGCCCCAGTTGTACTCTTTCTTAGTTTTTGTTGCCCGTGGATTTTCGGGTTTTGGTAGTATGTTGCTTAGTGTGTTTTGGCGAAGTGTATATGCTGAACGGCACTTATTACATTTCATTTACATTATTCCGCTGTTACCTTATCTTTTATTTCATGAAATTGTACATTCCACATTGTGTTAGGCTTACCTAGTCGTGAAGGCTGGGTGCCATCATGACAGGTTCACGATTGGTGAACTAGGGTCGTGACATAAATTGCTGTGAATAGATGCCATCGTCTCGAGTGTTTGGGTTGTATAGTAGATCATATGGTCCCACCTGGAGTGGCAAGCATGGGTAATTACAATTGGTTCGGTGTTTATCCGAGTATAAATGTGGGTTTCAGATTTGGTATATGATTTCGGAAAGTGCAATGTGGTTGATAGTTTGGATGGATTGTGTAATTCCAACAATATTGTGTTATCAAACTTATGTGAGATAGGGTGATGTGGGATCACACCGAGTATATGCTTGGTAAGCTGATTCTTCTATTGGGATGCTTCTAGTACAACTCCGGGTCCAGTCGAGGATGAGCATTTGTTTAAGTTGGGGAGAATGTGACGACCCGACCCGTCATCACATGAGTTACCACCCCGTTTCCCCTTATTGTGATGTTTTATGTTTTTATATCGTTATTTGAATGGATCGGGTGTAATTGAATTGGTTTTGGTTGAAAATAAGGAACATAGCCTCGTAGAAGAAAGCTTATTTTAGAAAAGTCAACTGGAAGTTGACTATGTGGTTAGAAGGCTCGGATGTGAATTCTGGTGATTTGGATAGCTTCGGTGAATGATTTCTGACTCGGGAGAGCAATCAGAATTTAATTTGGAGGTCCGGCATAGAAATAGGCTCGAATCGGCGAAGTTGGAATTTTGGCAAAATTTGGTTGATATGTGAGATTTTGATCCGGGAGTTAGAATGGAATTCCGAGAGTTTCAGTAGCTTCGTTAGGTGATTCTGGATATGTCTGCAAATTTTCAGGTCATTCAGACATCTTTTGGTCGGGGTTTTTGATTGAATGTTAGTTTCGGAAGTTTTAGAGTGGGTTAGTTCTTTTGGTTGAGGTCCCGGGGGCCTCGGGAAGGTTTCGGGTGGTTAATCGAGCGTTTTGAAGTGTTATAGCAGTTCTAGTGTGAGTGATCTGTTGTTTTCCGCATCTGCGGTGGGTAAGCCGCTTAAGCGATCGCGAAGATGCGGCTTTGTTATCGCAAAAGCCGCCCTAGGTGGCTTGGGGATCTTTCCGCAAAAGCAAACCATGTTCCGCATAAGCGAATTGTGACCGCAGAAGTGGTCTTGAGCAAAATGGTGGAGACCGCCGAAGCGGTCGTTTGACCGCAAACGCGGCTACATAGAAGCGGTATCACATCGCAAAAGGATCGTGGGTAATTAAGTGAAAGACCTTTGAAGTGGTTATTTGGAAGCGGAAGCGATACCGCAGGTGCGGTCAGTGGACCGCGCAAGCAAAGATGTCTGAGGGTTTAATGAAGTCAGTGTATTCGAATTTCAGAAGTGTAAAATCATTTGGGGCTTCGAACAAAGAGGAATTTTGGGCGATTCTGAAGAGGAATTCGTGGAGTATCATTAGGTAAGGACTCTTGGACCTAGATTATGTCATTATGGTGATAAAACATGGAATTAATCACCGAAATTGGAGGAATCAAAGTGTAAAAAATGGAGGTTTTTGCTTAAAGCCTAAGAAATGGTAAAAGGATGGTTTAAGGGGTCAAATGGACTCCGATTTTGATAAATATTATATGTACGGACTCGTGGTGAGGCAAGGATTCAGAAAATGTAATTTTCATAATTTTTTGAGAAGCGGGCACGGGGCTCAGGTTTTGCTAGTTTCGAGATTTTTCTTATATTTCGATTGTTTTCGATTGGGTGTTGTTCCATTAGCCTATTATGATATATTTATATTGATTTTGGCTAGTTTTGACGCGCGTGAAGGCCGGTTTGAGGAGCAAAAGCAATGCGGGATAGAGTTTTCACCTGATCGAGGTGGGTAATACTTGTAAATGATGGCCTGAGGGTTTGAAAACCCCAGAGTTGCATATCATAGTGATGTATTGAGGTGACTTGCACACCGAATAACGAGCGTGGGATAGAGCACCATTGGGGATTGTGACTTGATCTGTCCCGCTTATTAAAAACACTACCTAATTGATTGAAATTGAATTGACACCCTAATAAAGATATTACTTATCATGAATTGGAATAATTATCATGTTTTGGGCTTCGTGCCAAATATTTGAATCCTTCAGGGATTGGTATCACTGTCTTGGCAATACTGTGCATATTTTCTTCTCAGTCTAAGATTTTAAAATTGTATATTGCTACTCAGGATTTTTATAAGATTTGAAAACTTATACAAGGCTTTGATGACAATTTAGCTGTGAGCTGTTTTGATACTGTTGCCCAATGGGCTTATGTGCATTCATGACTATGCATGGATCGGGCTGCACACCGCAGCGAAAGTGATATTGATATTGCGCTTGGGCTGTACGAGCCCCTCTGGAGTATGAACCCCGACAGTGAGCACAGGCACCTAAATGGACCGGTTTGTACGCCACAACATTATGTACATTGCATTGCATTCCTGCATTGGCTTTACTTATACTTCGTGTCATAACATTTAGCACTCATACATTACTGGCATACATGTGTTATTTGCCTTATTGACCAGATACACTGGTGGAAATTATTAAGGAATGCTGAGCCCAATGGGTTGACTTGAGTGCAAACTTGCACTAATTGATGTTGTACCCAGGTATTGAACTGCTAATAATGAAAGAAAGATATTTTAAAAAGATATTTCAAAATCTACTTAGATATGTTATCAAGAAATACCATGAAAGTGTACTGAAATCTAAAAATGTTGTTATGTATTTTTATATCACAAGATGGTGCTTTGTGTGGTTTCCTTTTCCTCAGCATTATTTACTTTTATTACCGCTGAGTTGGAAGTACTCACTCGACTTCATGCACCATGTGTGCAGATTCAGGTATTTGGAAGCTTAGCTGAGGTTTGTGCCGATCCAAAGTTTCATTTGAGATCGTCGAGGTAACTGCCTATCGTCCGCAGGACCTGACATTCCTCCTCAATACTATGTTGTTTTGTTTTTTCCACGTATATTCACACTTGTATATTTATTTTCAATCTTTTTCTAATATTTTGATAGAGGCTCTTGGCCCGTGACCCCAGATCTTTGGGAAGTTACGTTGTTTTTTGTGAGATTTTGGGATATATTTATAACTACCAACTTACTTGGTTTACATCACTATTAAGGATTTCTAAATAAATGGTTTATGAGCTCTATGCTCGGGTTGAGAGCAGATTTAGTCGGGCTTGCTAGTCGTTGGGTTGGGTGCCATCACGCCGGGTTTGGGGTCGTGACACCGCTAGACGATATTGATACACATGATCAACAACCACTGCATAGGCGGGTCACAAGAACTTCTAGTCTCCAACACATATAACACACACAAAGTATCCATTCATACAACGAGAGATATTCAAAAGTTTCCCTACGCCACCAATAACTTAATTATCCACAGTCGATCCAACAAGATAATACCGCAATACCACCAAACATTATCAGTTTACATTACCTTGCCCTTTTTCTGAACATATACCCCCGCCAAATCACTAGCACAGAAATACCATATTCCTTAGTCATCTCAAGATCGATTCTTAAACTTGCAGCTGCCCGCGCTGCTCAAGAATTTAATGACTTTCCATTATATTAGGAACTGAACTAAAACCTTGAACACGCAAATCTAAATTCTCCCTATTGTAAGACATAGACCATTCAACACCAAGATAACGTGAGGACTTCTATCTCTCTCCTGCGCCGCAGACATCGACGCACTCAACTAGTCAAGAACTTTCATGATCCCATATTGGAGAAAACATTATTGCACACTCCATGCTTCGCATACCTATATGAAATATACTCATCTTCAAATAATGGTGAAACATATCAAAAACTCTTTCTCCCAATTCAATTGCACAAGATAAACTGCCAGGACTGAATCCTTCTACCCAAACAAAGCTAAGCAAACTTCCAACACGCAAGAGCTTTGCTGCACAATACATGTAAGACTCATTACCTCGGACACATACCAAGCATTAATCATATCCTTATCATACTAATTCAGTTTATTATCAAGCTATTCCATTTACCCAGTTTCCTGCCCGATTCATCTTTAATTTGACATTCTCCCTTTGTAGCACCACAATACCTCAACACAGGTTACCACACGAGATCGCACATAAAACCACACTGTCTAATACACATAGGCCACCAAATACCCTCTCAAACGTCTCCAAGAAATACCACATTCCAGAATACTTTACTTTGAAGAACCTCCTGCGAATCTGAATTTGTTCCCATTACCTTCCAAATACGGATACATAGAATCCCATAATGAACATAACATAGCACAAGTCTAGAGTTTTTTCTAATGAAAGCACAGTCTCTCGCCACATACACAAACTTAAGACACCTAATTGTTACATGCAAAATCTTAAGCACAACAAAACCATTCTCGTGAGTCATTTACTCTTATTCAACTGTAATTCACCTGCCCTAAATGAACATAACCACTCATGCTTTATTAGTACTCTGACACCGCAGAACATGGTCTCATACAGATATAAACAACCATCTTTCTTCTATATACGGTGAGCATTCTTTATCAACAGTAGTTGAAAACATGCTAGCATTTATTTCCGTCTACGAAGCACCATATAACCTTTATCAAAATGTTCCTTCACAAGCGCCATTCTCGGCTCAATTTCTATGACCATCTTGATCTACCAACATACTTTGAGACATAACCAACATAGCACACAATAGTGCAATCAGCTAATCCATAGCAACCTCCCCAACTTGACTCGAAGCCATATACCAAGGAATACTCAAAAATCCTTAATATTTTTACTCTAATGATGCCACAATGTTATAGTGAAATTAAACTCAAGCCATTTTCAAGTTTTGTGAATACACAGATCACCTAGCACTGACATTCTCTGCAACCCTCGCATTCATTTCCACATCAGCTGAGTCCACTTTCTTAATTGTCCCAATTCCTCAATTACAACACATACCCTCAAATTACACATGAGGTATTTTAACATACACATAAGGATCATACCGCTAAAAAATACTCCGCAGGAGATACCCACCTGCTTAGACTCATTTGAATATTTCAACATACCTTCCACCATCATATGTGTTATACGATCAATTAGTCTTTCTGAGTCTAAACTTATAGCACCACATGAAATGTACTTTACTTTGCAACTAAGAGACATGAATATATTCTTTCCACGCCCATAACTTGGGGCTACACAATACATCGCAATAGGAAACAAACATTTAATAGCTCATCTATTATCCAGCAGACTTCTTCGTCACTACCAAAATCACATAGCTACACCTCGCAGTACTAACATAATCATTACATGGATATCCAACCGCCAATTCGGCTAATAAGGACATTACCGAACATATAAGTTCAAAGCACTTACTTACACAATCAGCACCTCGGCTCAAGCCATAGGAAAAAATCTGGCCTCAAGTCCTTCAGAATAGCCCAACATGAACTCACGGAGATTACCTCTCACCCCTTGATCGGGGAATCACAAGCCATTACGACACTTATACTATTGAGCACTCATGTGCGCACACAGACATGTGGAAGGAATTTCAAGAGGTATTTCAAACTGAATCAAGTACGTACGATAAGAATTCGAAGAATGGGAAATTTTCCGAAAGGTTCTATAGCCTCTCAAGGATAAATAGAGACGTCTCTGTACCAATCCGCGAGACTCTACTAAACCGGCTCAAGACTCATGAGGCCTAGTAACCTAGGCTTTGATACCAACTTTTCACGACCCCATACCCGGTCGTGATGGCGCCCAGCACATTGCTAGGCAAGCCCGACCAATCATACTCACATGCTGAGCAACGAGCTCAAATCCTTTATTTAAAATCATTAACAGTGAAGAAGATCCAAAATTATAGCAGTGATATAGAAAACTACCGAAAAACAACCTGTACAGAACAACCGCCCACAGATCTGGGGTTCATGAGTCAAGAGCCTCTACCATAATAGCATAATAGCACTGAAATATAACATAGTCTGAGTATGGTGAAAAGCCAAATACAGAAATAAAGGAGTAGTCGGGTCCTACTGACGCCAGGCAGCTACCTCGACTAACTCCGGATAACAACTTTGAATAGCAGCTATAAGCTCAGCTCTGCCTTGAAGTACCTAGATTTGCACACATGGTGTAGGGAGTAAAGTGAGTACTTCTAATTCAGCGGTAATAGACGTGTATAATGATATTGACGGCAAGAAATCCTAATATACTACACAGTAAAGCTACAACAGTGTTCCTATTCATTTTGACAGTGTAAATCTCAAGAAGAAGAAACAGATAGAGCAGATAAGTATAAATGCATGAATGTAATGCAAATGCACATGAACGATGTGGCGCACAACCCGATCTATTTGGGTACCCACGCTCACTGTAGGGGTTCAGACTCCGGAGGGGCTCCTATAGCCCAAGCGCACTATCATAGTAACATATGTTGCGGCGTGCAGTCCGATCCATTATCATTTCATCTATATGCATGCAAGCCACACAGGCACTAATAACTTACCGTTTTTAGTTCTGTTTATCAATTGTTATAACAGTAGGTGTTCAAAATCGTAGAGTTTGTCAATCATATCTAGACAGTATTTAGCTCAGGAGTGATATCATGAAAACATGCTAAAAATCATAGAAACAGTGACAAAAATCCTCACGGGATCAAAATAATTGGCATGCAACCAAAATATATCCATAATCATCCAAGTAGGAGGTTTAACGGCTCTTTTATAGCCAATAACAAAGTACCATACCACTCGGGCGGACTAAGCCATAGTCCCCAATCACAGTCGACCGCGCACTCACCATAGAGTACGTGTCTCGCCTCAATATGGCATCATAGTGTGATATACCGGGGTTTTAGACCCTCAAGTTGTCATCTACATCTATTACTCACCTCGAACCGGCCACGAGACTAGTCCGCTATGTCTCCCTCTTGAATCAACCTCCACGGGAGCCAAATCTAATCAAAAGCAATAGGAATACATCAAAATAGGCTATTGAAACATAACCCAATCAAAATAACTCGAAAAACACCCAAAAGCACGAAGTTGGCAAAACCCGAGCTTCAGGCCCACTTCTCGAAAAATTACGAAATTTATATTTCCGGAATCCTCGTCTCACCACGAGTCCATACATATAAAATATACAAGAATCAGAGTCCATTTGGCCCCTCAAATTATCACTTTACCCTCTCATAGGCTTCAAGCAAAAACGTCCATTTTTACTCTTTGATTCCTCCAATTTTCAGAGATTAATTCATATTTTTAAACTATAATATCATAATCCAAGTCCAAATATCCATACCTGATGATTCTCCTTCGATACCTATTCAAAATCGCCCAAAAAATCTTAGTTCGCGCCCCAAAATGATTTCACACTTCTTAGTTTCGAATACTCTAATTTCATTAAACCCTCTAATATTTTCGTTTCTACGGTCCCGCTACCGCTTCTTCGGGACCGCTTCTGCGGATTCCTTACCGCTTTTACGGTTTCACTTAACTCTAGCTCGACCGCTTTTGCGATCTTATACCGCTTCTGCGGTAGCCGCCTTTGCGATGAAATGATCGCTTCTGCGGTCTCAACCATATCTCAGGATTGCTTCTGCGGTCGCCAATTCGCTTTTACGGAGTCCGCTTCTGCAGAATAAAGTCCGCTTTCGCAAAAAAAATCCCAAGCCTCAAGGGCCACTTCTGCGATAATCCAACCGCATCTGCATGACCGCTTAAGCATCTGTTCAACCGCAGATGCGGAAACAACAGAAGGTTGAAAACCTACTGCAATTCCAAGAACCCAAACTACCGATTACTCATCTGAATCCATCCTGAGGCACCCGGTACCCCAACCAAAACCACCAACCTACTCCAAAACATCATATGAACTTGTTCCAATCATAAAAAAATGTCCTTTAACACGAAAATCGTCAAATTATCACGGATTCAAGCCTAATTTTTCTTAGAACTTCTGAAACTCATTCGATCAAAAACCCGGCCAAACGACGTCCGAATGACCTGAACATTTGCAGACATATTGAACATCACCTAACGAAGCTACTGCAACTCTTGGAATTTTATTCTAATTCTCGTATCAAAATCTCACCTATCAACCGGATTCCGCCAAAATTCGAACTTCGCCAATTCAAGTCTATTTCTACACCGAACCTCCAAATTCAATTCCGATCACTCGCCTAAGTCACAAATCATCCCCCGAGCTAACCGAACCGCCGAAATTCACATCCGAGCCATCTAACAACATAGTCAACTTTCGGTTGACCTTTCTAAAATAAACTCCCTTCTCAGAGGCTACGTGCCTAATTTTCAACTAGAACCAATTCAGTTACACCAGTTTGACTCTAATAGTGATATAGAAATTTGAAGCAACACAATAAGGGAGAAACGGGATGGTAACTCACGTGTTGACGGGCCGGGTAGTCACAAAGACGACCTTTAATATCTTGCGTGCAATCTTTAAACATAAATATCGCTAGCTAGAATAATGTAATGATGAAATTTGTCACTGTCGTGTGATTAGAAGATCATGAGTTCGATCCGCAAATTTAAAAAAAATATAGAATAAAGCTATGTATACACGACCCATGTGTGGTCTGATTCTTATTCTGACCATGTGCCTAACAAAAGTTTAATTCACAGCTAAGAAATATTAAGAGTGCGTTTGGACATAAGAGTTTTTTTAAAAAAAAATTCAAAACAATTTTTTATTAAAATTTTTTAATTTTATCAAAGCGAACTTGAAAATGCATTTTTAAATTTTAAAAAACTATTGAGAACCAATTTTTCAATTGAGAAATGGGAAATTTGGTATTTTTGAGTTTTACAAATTTGCCTTATATCTTTCATATTTATAAAACGACTCCAATCGGGTTTTAAACATAGGTAACACCTACAACTACTCACCAACTGAGTGAGCTTGGACTATATTTTGATTTCCATGGTTGAGATCTAAATTTATATTATTACCTGAAGGCATTGGCGAAGCCATCTTTTACAAAGGGTGGTCAACTGAGTACCCTTTATCCAAAAATTATAGTCAGTATATAAGTAAAATATTAATTTTATATGTAAAAGATATATATTGAACACCCTTTGTCGAATTTTTTTATTCTTTCAAGTCTTAACACCCTTTAAAATATTTCTGTCTTCGCTGCTGCCTGAAGGAGCCACTACAAGTTCTATTATAAATTGTTTGTACAGTTAAACAATCAGCATGTTTGATTGTTTGTTTCAAGTAGGATAATAAAGTCGGGGTGATTTTGATTTTTTTTTTTACAAATTGTGGGATATAAATCATGTTTCATGGTTTTGAAAAAAAAGTACATCCAAATATGTTGCAAAAATTAAAACGAAACACAATTTCATCTTCAAATCAAATTTTAATGAAATTTCAAATTTAAAAAGAAAAAATTGAAATTTATATCCAAACGTCTACTTAGTTACCACTCTTACTGTACATTACTTTTAACTTTCTAAGACTACTCAACATTGTTTCAAAACACATCCCTGCATGGTGAACCAAGAATATTGAATCTCGTAGATCAAACTGGATAAGGTAAGGATCATCTTTTCCCCATCATCTAAGGATCTCTCAAGTTCTCTACAATATATACTAGTACTAAATGCGGAATCAAAATTCAAATTTAATTATGAGTTCAGAACTTACTATTGAATTTGTAACGTATTTTTAATATATGAATATAAAATCTGAACAATTGTTATTGAGCTCGTCCAAACTCATAACTAGCCTGCCCCAGATTAGCACAACTCTAAAGGATGTAATTTGTATACATAGAATTCAGGATCTGTGCATATAAATTCGTCGTAACATTTTACAATTAATTATAGAACATATAAACTTTTCTTTATTCTATATTCCTCTACATCTCTTGTATCAGTAGCATTGACTTTATACATCTTTAAAGTATTGAAAATTTCATTATTATAATGGTTTCTAGTCTCCAGAAGTAGTTGCCCACTAAACAAAAAGAAATTTCATGAAAAATCAAGGAATAATATCTTTGCCTTTCACCCCATTAATGTACGTATCAATTAACCATAAAAATAGTTGTACCGACACTGTTGAAGTCTGGTATTATGTTATAGTTGGTTCTTTCTGTCAACTTTTCATAGAGATCAAGTTTTATGCACTAAAAAGTAAGAAATTATTAACATAATCAGGTTACTTACAAGATAATCACAAACGCATAAAATCGTAACATGATAAAATATGATAATTAAACTGCTATCCAAGGTTAAACTACATATACTAGTATAGTGGTATATAAATAATCTTTAGATCTGCCACTGCTAGCTTTTACTTGAATCATGGACGGAACTAGAGTATTAGATACAAATTTAGACGAACTAGATGCTTTACCTTAAAAAATGTAATTATAGTAGAAAATTCACTAAATATGTATAGATTTTTAGTTGCGAATCCAATAACTAAAATGAGCTACAGGTTGGATTTGGCAATTTTAAAACCCATAAACCTCAATTTATGGCTCTGCTATAACTTAAATCTATTAACAAGGGCATGGAATTATTTTCTAATTTTGCTTTCCTTTATCCAAAGAAATATCTTCGAGGAACATTATCTTTTCATATATGTATCAGTATATTTCTTTTCCTTTTCTGGATAAACAATGTAATCCATATCTATCAAGTTCCCTATATATAAGCAAGATATAAAACCTCAAATATCACCACTATCTACCCAAGATATTCTAGTACTACCACAAAGCTTATAACACTAGCATTTATATCACCTTAGTAAAAATTTCTTCCTTTTTCGAGCTCCTTATATATCTCCTCTAGTCTATATATCTATATAATTCTCGTCATCGCATTGATTTTTATCTTAACGCCAACTTATTTGGGACTGAAGCGTAATTGTTGTGATTGTATCGGTTTGTATCGAGATGGATAGAATAGGGGACTTGGCATCAAAGAAGGCAGCAGTAATATTTACAAAGAGTTCATGTTTTATGTGTCATAGTATTAAAGCACTCTTTTATGATATAGGAGCAAGTCCAGCAATTCATGAACTTGATCAAGATCCAAGAGGGAAAGAAATGGAGTGGGCATTGAGAAGCTTAGGTTGTAATCCATGTGTTCCTGCAGTTTTTATTGGTGGAAAATTTGTTGGATCATCTAAGGATATTATATCCTTACAAATTGATGGATCACTGAAACAAATGCTCATTGAGGCCAAAGCTATTTGGTTCTAATTACCGGCGTAAAAAAGGGCGGTCCAATATATTAAGTTTTTACTGTATGGGAATTTCGAAAAAGATTTTGGACCACTATTAGGTTTATTGTACAAAGTCTTGTATGAAACAAACATGTAGCTAGGTTCTTAGTTTGTACACAAACTTTTCTTGTGTCAACTTTAACCCACTATGTTTTTTTTTCTTGTTTCTAATCCTTTTTCGTTAAAGGAGGTGGGGAAATGATAGCCATATGTTTTGTCAAAATGGCTGATAATGGAAACTTTTTCTTGATTAATGAGATTTCTTTTTTATGATTTTATGTTCTCAAGGTCGAGGTATATCGAAAACAAGTTTTTTACATTCATAAAATAGGCAAGACCCTACTTGTGAAATACATTAAATTTATTGTTATTGTTGCTCCATATTCTCAAGCTATTATTCTTCATCTTTTCTGTGACAATTGGATTCAATATCACATATACTTAACCTTGACTAATAGTTAAGTCAATAATGTAAAATTACCTAATAATCTTCGTGCGTCACAATCAATAGCAATTTTGTTGTACTAAAAAACAGGTGAAATGTAATATATAGGAGAATGCAATTAAAGTTTACTTATTAGCTTATGTGATCCATGTATAAATTGAAGGCTTGACATAAGCAATACGAATATATGAGTAACAACGTAATCTTTATATAACTCGTTCACGTATGATTTATTTAAGACTTTTTCGCGCAGGCAGGATCTTCACGAAGGGGGTTCAAAATATTTTTTTGTAGCTAGTGGAAATTGAGCTCATGATATTATGTAAATTTTGAGTTTCCTTTACCACAAACAACACTTTTGGATTGTGTTAAGGATATTCAAAACTTAATATATATAAAGGTAAAAAAAGATTTTGCTTATATATACAGTGTAATTTTTTGGCAAAGTGTGTTCGAGTAACACCCTTGCGCCCCTAAATCCGCCCCTTTTGTGAGGATACTAGAATCGTCCTATCCTATTGTGCTTTGATCAAATTCCCTCAGGATTTCTATACGTGCATAACTCAATAGCTTTCCTATTAAAGTTCTATTATAAACTACGAGAACGTTTTTTTTTTTTTTCAAAATCTTGGTGCTTATTTGTATGCATAATTAATCAAGGAATCAATAACTTTCAGCAAGTCGTTCTTATTTTTTAAATTTTAATTTCATACAATCATGCACTATGTACAATAATCAATATCTTTCAACAAGTCGCTTTTAGTATTTAAATTTTACTTTCATACAGTCATGTACTATGTACAATTCCGTATATAATATTCCTATTTTCTTAACTATTAATATGAAACTTTATTCTCACTCTTAAAAATCTCGTCTCGTATTCCACCAGGTATACTATGCATGACCCACTTGCAAATTTATTGTGTGCCACCCATATGATAGAGCTAGTATTATGGCCACTAAATCTCTAGAGTTGGCTTCTTCTTATGTGTGTACATCTACTTCAAGCAACCTTTGGTGTGGTAAAGGTAGCCCTACACCGCCATTATTCTATTATTTTTGTACTGTTTGATATAATTTTAATGATGAAAATAATATATTTGCTCTTTGTATAGGAACTCTTGGATAGCTTTCAACATTGGAGAAATCAATCGGCAGTGATCAAGGAACGTATGGATTAACATATAAGATTGACGGAATCAATCAGAGGACATCAAGGAAAGGAGGCCTGATTAAAGGAAGAAGAAATCAATAAGAGGATACTAACGGGATCAATCAAGGCTAGACTAAATTATCCAAGTAAATCAAGTATTCAATCAAGCGTCTAAATATGGGAGGAACAAGATTTCGGGTTCACACACAAGGGAAAATCTTTACAGCCTCTCATTCAAATGAGTTGTTGTAGAATAGCTTTATTCTTGGAAAGAATCAATCTCTTTTCAAGGATCAAATTTCTTGGGTTGGCAAATCATTCCAGAATTCAAGCCTCTCTCAAAGTATTTAAACTTGTAAACACACCCTAGCACACATGTTTTGATCGAACCAAACGCCCTCTCTTTGTTCTACTACAAACAAACATTGTAACTCTATTAAGATCTGTTGTGTAACAGGTTAGAGAAGAAACGGAGAACAACTGCGGTGATGCATTGTATCAAACGAGACGAGTGATATAGGAACTAAGCTATCTGTGTAGATCACTCAGTTCTCTATGTACTCGAAAAAACTCATTCACTAAAAAGAACTCCCTTGCAACCTAAGGAGACTGGACTAGGATTGACATTGAGTCCGAACCAATATAAAAATTCTTGTGCCTTTAATTCTTTCATTTAATTTCAACATCTTAAATTTTGTTGTTACTACAGCCAACTTATTACATCTAGTCGACTAATTGATAAAGTAGTCAACTAATAGCTATTAAGTTTGAAGATAAACAATTCATTCCCCTCCCCCTCCCCCTTGTACTTTCACATACTTGTCTTGCCGTAACATTGTTTGTCATACTAATTATTAGGCTGAACTAATCCAAAATATTCTTAACCTTGTGTAATATCATCCACTTTAAATCAAGTCTGACGGACACAATTCCCACCATAAGGCCTCAAACACCATTAGGACTTAGTAGTATCCCAACACCTTATATGTAACATTATAATCTTTTAATTTATTAATGTAAAGTTTTATTTGCACTCGCAACAATAACGAATAATCTTACATGCATGATTAAGAGGAACCTTTCTTTCGATACGAATCTGAATTAATCAGAAGAATAAATACTGAGCTGTTAATTAAAAAAAGAAAGATCGGACCGTTCTTTTCTTCTTGGTCACTTATTTTCCCCCTAATCAACTTTGCTACACTTGCTTAAAAGAACGCAGTGAGGGATCTAGAATAGACACAGTGAGCTCGAGAGAAACCACTACATCTAACTCGGACTAAGATATAAGATCAGAATCCATTAACTCTAAATTTTAAATTCGCAGCGGAAAAGAATCTTATCTTTTGCCTCCGCATAGTGAGGAAAGAATATCAGGAAGTAGCTATAAAAAGCTAAGAACTTTTCATCCTCTTAGAATCAAAGCTAAAGCTAAAGATGGACCGATTTAACTTGGACAAGAACCTATCCCCTGAGTAAACAGATGTCATTTCGTGCGCTGTGAATCTCACAAAATAATCTTTTTTCAGTGATACCACCATACAATAGTGATAAATATTCGATTGGTCTATTCACTTTACAAAAGTGGCCGAAAAAATATATGCATTATACTCTAATTAAGTAATTTAATTGAAAACTTTGTTTCTTTTTATTTTTTATTTTCATTTGATGTATTATTCACTTTGAGTATCAATTTATGTATTGTTCACTTTGTGTATCCATTTATCTTGATATTCACACCAAAAGGTCTATTAAAGCGAAAAGCATTCCCTAAAAGATTTGTTCTATTTATAGGAACGGAACTCGAGATCTTTGATTAACAATATTCCACCGCAACTTTAGTGATGAAAATTTTCTTTTAATTGCTCATCTTTGCCCTAAGAGAGAATTAGAGAATCCATTTTTGATTTGTCCAATAGATTTTATTATTTTTTTGCAATTAATTCAACTTGGAGGGGGGGGGGGAAGCTTCTTCATTTAAAAAAAAAATTGGTTCTTTAGTAATTCTTATGCAATGAGCACTTTGTCATGACCCAAATTCCATACCCGGTCGTGATGGCGCCTCTCGTGAAGACAAGGCCAGCCAACAACCCCAAAAGCTCACTTTAACAGCTATTAAACATAATTGAATAGAAAATACAACTTATTGGCATTTAAAACTATTAATTTCATCCCTATACAACCCGACCGGGGTATCACAAGTCACGAGCATCTAATGAGTAGGGACACTACTATTAGCCAACAATGTATATATATACAAGATATAAACCGAAATACAAAGATGGAGTGAGGTGCTGCGAACACTGGCGGTCGCCTTGCTCAACTACCACAATAAGGCCTTCTGTCCTGCTAATAACCCGCTACCGGGTGAACAATACTTGCACATGCACGCATAGTGTAGGGAGTAAAGTGAGTACTTCCAACTCAGTGGTAATAAGAGAGAATAAAATCTGAGCAATAAGAAAATACGTATGGGCACACCAAAATGCTATAAAAGACAATACAGCCCTTTGAGAAAAACCGTAATACTGTGAAAATCCTTTAGAAAATCTCATGATCAGTTAAAAATCTCTTTTACAAAATCTCTTTTATTAATATCCATTTTTCTTTTTCAACGGACAATCACATGAATACTATATCAGATAGAGCTCATAAATTGGCCCCTTGGGCACATCACTCCTTAACATATAACATTAGGGTATCTGGTCAACAATGCAAGTAACAATATGTATGCCAATGATATATGAGTGCTAAATGGCATGCCACATAGTACAAACAGGAGTGAATGCGTGAATGCAATGCAATGCACATGACCGCTATAGCACGCATCCCGATCCATTTGGGTACACGCGCTCACTGTGGGATTAGACTCCGGAAGGGCTCTTACAGCCCAAGCGCGATAATACTTTGGTGTGGAGTCTGATCCACATAACATATCATTGCAACGTGCAGTCCGGTCCATGCATGTATATGCATATGCACACATAACGCTCGAGGCCTGAAACCCTCCTCACATATCACTCAAGGCCTGAAAGCCTCCTCACATCACTCCCCATGCCCTCACATATGGCCTTCGGCCTCAATCAGTCCAAAAATAGTCAAAAAGCCCCTCAGGCCTCGGTAAAACAATAATACTCAGCTCAAATGATAGTTCAAATATTAGTTAAAACTCAAGTTTGAGTAAAAGATAGCTCAGTTCAAAAAAAGTGTAAATCACATGGATTGAGTTCAAATAATATTTCAAATAGTGAGGGAAACAGTGATGATAGTTCATAAAGAGTTCAAACAATCGGAAATAAGCCCCAAGTATGGCAATGAGCCCAAGTTATAATGAAAACAACAAATTATTTGCAAATACGCGGTAAAAACCAACAATCGGGACGTATCAAGTCACGATCCCCAACGGTGCTCTACCTCGCGCTCAGGTCTAGCGTGCAGGTCACCCAATACACCACTAAGATGTGAAAATCCGGAGTTTCAAACCCTCAGGATATCATTTTCAAGTATTACTCACCTCGAACCGGCAAAATCTAAAGCCCGTGACTCCTTTGCCCCTCAAATCGGCCTCCACGCACATCGAAACTAGCCAAAAACAGAGCGAATATATCACAATATGCAAATGGGACAATACCCAATCGAATTATAGCAAGAACCTCGAAACTAGCAAAACTCGAGGCTCAAGCCCGCTTCTCAAAAAATTAAAAAACTTACATTTTCGGAATCCGCGTCTCGCCACGTGTCCGTACATATAAAATTTATCAAAATCGAAGTTCAAATGCCCCTTCAAATTCTATTTTTATACATTCCAAAACCAAGCCCTAGTTATCTTCAATTTCTACCCAAATTTCAGAGATTTCAAGGATAAATCTTCAATATAATCACATATTTAACTCATAAAACTTACCTCCAATCGATTCCCATTCGAAACCCTCTTAATTCCTCGTCAAAAGCTCCCAAGCTTGCTAAAAATGGTGGAAAATGAACCCAAGTCGCGGATGAAATGTTATAAAACAGGCATGCCCAGGCATATTTTACTCTATGCGAACGCGGTCACCACCCCCGCGTTCGCTATGACCCAAAATTATACTCCAGGAATTTTCCTTACGCGAACGCGGTGCCCAAGCCGCAAACGCGATGCTTCAGATGCCTCAACTATGAGAACGCATGCCCCTTGACGCGAATGCACTGAACAAATTACATGAGGCCTTTACTTCCTCCTACGGAATCGTGGGAACACCATCTCTATCGAGGTGCTTCCAACCTCAAAACTACATGAACGTGACTCAACACAAAGCAACCCCGAAGCACCTAGAACCCAACCGTTCATGAACGTGAGCTTACCCACGCAAACACGAAGGCCAAATCTCTGCAACACCAACAGCTGAAAATCTACTACTTTTGAAGTCCGAAAATGGTCTAATTGACCACCCAAAACCACCCTGAGGCCCCTGGGACCTCAACCAAAAGCACCAACTCATTCTAAATCATTATTCAAACTTTCTCCAATCATCGCAACACATCCATTAACACAAAAATCATCAAATCTCGACGTATTCAAGCATAAGTTAACTAAAACTTTTGAATAACACATTCGATCAAAAACCCAATCAAACAACATCTGAATGACCTGAAACTTTGCAGACGTATCCAAAATAACCTGACGAAGCTACTACAACTCTCGAAATTCCATTCTGAACCTCGGATCAAAATCTCACCTATCAACCGCAATTCGCCAAAATTCAAACTTCGACAATTCAAGCCTAATTCTACACTAGACCTCCAAATTCAATTCCGATCGCACTCATAAGTCAAAAATCACCTCCCGAAGCTGACCAAATCATCGAAAATCACATCCGAGCCCTCTAACTCAGAAGTCAACTTCCGGTTGACTTTTCCAAAACAAGCATTCCTTAAAGAGACTAAGTGTCTCATTTTCTACCAAAACTAACCCAAATCAATTCTAAAACACCAAACACTGATAATGAAACATGAAGAACCAATAGACGGGGAAAACGGAGCAGTAGCATATGAGATGACCGGTCTGGTCGTCACATCCTCCCCAACTTAAACAAATGCTCATCCTCGAGCGTACCCAGAGTTGTACTAGAAGCAACCCAATAACTAAATTACCTTACCTAGCATATACTCGGGGTGATCAATCGTCACCCTATCTCACATAGGTCCAATAACATATTATAGCTAGAATTTCACAGTCCATCTAAACCATAAATCATATTGCACTTCCAAAAATCATACACAAAATCAGAACCTCACGTATGAATTCAGAATAACCCCAAACCAACTGTAATAACCATACTCGCCACTCTAGGTGAGACCATACGATATACTACACAACCTAAACACTCGAGACGACAGCCTCTATTCGCAACAGTTGCCCACAATAACCAAATACCAATAGAAAAACCTTTTTATTAGCTAAAGTCTTATTCGAACTCTTTCATATACTTCCAATGGAAAGTGAAACACGCGATATACTGAACCCATCTCTCAGATCAACCATTCATGAATCAATTTCCCTCTTGACAGATATTACAATAGATTTCCGAGCCAAACCTCGATATTACCTTTCTAACAAGCTAAAATTAGATTAGTTCGTACTAAATAATGACTCCAATGATCACTTCAACTCTAACCACCCCTCTGGTGATATGACACTTTGACACAGTCCTAAGCCATAACTTGCATAATACACGCATCGATGAGAAGCAGTCTCAACATACTCAAATCATGACAATTGTTCAAACGAAAGGGTTGTACCTCAAGCTCAACAGCACCATTACAACACAAAACTGAGATCCCGTCTCACATCATAAAAATAGAGTACCTGGATCCTCATCGAAAGGTCATAACTTCATGTGGCCTTGGCACAACGCACAATTCTAGCCAAACACTATTACCCATGAACCACCTCAAGTCATCGTTCTCAACACGGACATCCACGCACAGATTGAGGTCTGAAACCAAGCAATCCATCACACCCACGGTGAAGCAAGTAATATACACAATTGAATCTTGAAAGAACACAACCGATGCGTTATTCGTCGAGCAACACCCAATATGGACTTTCCTCAGAAACCAAGAAGTAATACATACAAAGTTACAAATATAAAACTATTCCAAACATCGCACTACTACGTCATGCAACCCGACCCAGATAGTATACACGTGGCGGCGTACCACCCGATCCACACATATATTTCATAAAAGGAGATGCACATCAAGTCATATTTGCTCATTACAATAAACACATGTAGTCTTATGCCCGGCCACAAGAAATGCATCCAAAAAAGTCCCTCAATATTAGAACTGAGTCAATGGTAGAAACCTCTGCACTGACATCCGCCACGAAGGCCCAATTAGCAAGTAATACTTGCCAGCCGGCCGCTGGTCTTTGGAATACAAACTACCCTGCTAGAACACAATCTAAACGCACCTTGCCACGCAACCTGTGGCATTTTCTGTCATAGCCCATAACACATTAGTCTAGACAACCTGACATTGGGACAACCAGTCTGCAATCTAATATCATAAACCAAATATAACTTACCAAGCAAAGAAAGATCCACTCGGACCTCCAATTTCCAATAACCGCTAGACGATATCGATACACACGATCTACAACCACTGCATAGTCGGATCACGAGAACTTCTAGTATCTAACATATATAACATACATCAAGTATCCATTCAAACCATGAAAGATATTCAAAAAAATTCCTGCACCATCAACAACTCAATTATCTACAGTCGATCTAACAAGAGAATACCGTAATACCACCGAATATTATCAGTTTACATTACCTTGCCCCTTTTCTGAACATATACACCCCGCCAAATCACTAGAATAACAATACTATCTTCCTTAATCATCTGAAGATCGATTCTTAAATCACCTGCAGTTGCCTGTGCTGCTCAAGAATTTAATGACTTCCCATTATATTATGAACTGAACCAAAACCTTGAACACGCCAATCTCAATTCTCCATATCATAACACATAGACCATACCACACTAGGATAACAGGAGGACTTCTATCTCTCTCCTGTGCCGCAGACATCGATGCACTCAACTAGTCAAGTGCTTTCATGATCCCATATAAAAGAAAAATTATTACACACTCCATGCTTCGCACATCGATAGGAAATATACTCATTTTCAAACCATGGTAAAACACATCAAGAACTCTTTCTCCCAATTCCATTGCACAAGCTAAACTGCTAGGACTGAATCGTTCTGCCCAAACCATGTTAAGCAAATTGCCAACACTTAAAAGCTTTGCTGCACAATACCTGTAAGGATCATTACCTCAAACACATACAATAATTAATTATATCCTTACCATACCGATTCGATTCACTATCAAGATATTCCATTTATCCAATTTTATTCCTAATTCATCTTTAATTTGATATTCTCCCTTTCTGTAGCACCACAATACCTCAACCCAGGTTTACCATATGAGACTCGCACATAAAACCATACTGTCTAAGACCCATAGGCCACTGTATACCCTCTCAAACGTTTCCCAGAAATACCACATTCCAGAATGCTTTACCTTGAAGAACTTTCTGCGATTCTGAATTTGTTTACCATTACCTTCCAAATGCGGATACGTAGAATCCCACGATTAACACAAAGTACCACAAGACTTGATCTTTTCTAATGAATACACAGTCTCTACCCACATACACAAACTTAAGACACCTAATTGTTACATGAAAAATCTTGAACACAGTAAAACCATTCTCGAAAGTCATTCACTCTTATTTAGCTGTATTTCATATGCCCTACATGAACGGAACCACTCGAACCTTATTAGATTTCTGACTCCGCATAACATGATTTCGTACAGATACAAACAACCATCTTTCTTCCCTATACACAAAGCATTCTTTATCAACAGTCGCTCAAAAAAACATCCTAATATTTCCTCACATTCACGAAAGCATCATATAACCTTTGTAAACAATTTCCTTTACGTGTGCCACCCTCGGCTCAATTTATACAACCAGAACTGATCTGCCATCATCCCTCAAAATGGAACCAATATAGCACTTAACCGAGCAATAAGCTGATCAACAAAAACCTCCCTAACTTGGCTCGAAGCCATATATCAAGGCACTTTTACTCTAATGATGCCACAATGCCACAATGAGATCAGAATCAAATCATTTACAAGTTTTGTGACCACACAGATTATCTAGCACTGACATTCTCTACAAAGCTCGCATTCATTTCCACATCAGCTGAGTCCACTTTCTTAAGCGTCCCAAATTCCTCAAATTACAACACATACCCTTCAATTACACATGAGATATTTTAACATACACATAAGGATCATACCGCTCAAAAATACTCCGCATGAGATAACCCACCCGCTTCGCCTCATTTCAATATTTCAACATGCCTTCCACCATCATAAATGTTACACAATCAATTAGTCTTTCTGAGTCTCAACTCATACCGCCACATGAAATGTACTTTACTTTCCAACTAAGAGACATGAAAATATTCTTCACGCGCCCATAACGTAGGCCTACACAATAGACCATAATAGAAAACAAACACTTAACAACTCATCTAATATCCATCAGACTTCTTCGTCACTACTAAAATCACATAGATACACCTCGCAGTACTAACATACTCATCGCATGGATATCCAATCGCCAACCCAGCTAATAAGGACATTACTGAACATATAAATTCAAAACACTTGGTCACACAATTAGTACCTTGGTGCTCAAGCCATAGGCAAAGGTCCAGCCTCAAGTCCTCCAGATTGGCCCCAACATGAACTCTCGGAGATTACGTCTCGCCCCTTGATCAGGAAATCACAAGCCATTAAGGCACATATACTACGAGCGCTCAGGTGCGTATACAGATGTGTGGAAGGAATTTCAAGAGTTATATCTCAAGCTGAATCAAGTAAGCACGATAATAATTCCATGAATGGGAATTTTTCGTAAAGGTTATGCAGCCTCGAGGATAAATACATACGTCTCTATACCGATCCGCGAGACTCTACTAACCTTGCTCATGACTCGTGAGACCTAGTAACCTAGGCTTTGATACCAACTTGCCACGACAAAAATTCCATACCTGATCGTGATGGCACCTCTCGTGAAGACAAGGACAACCAACAACCCCAAATTCTATTTTTAACAATTATTAAACATAATTGAATAGAAAATACAACTTATTCATATTTAAAAC
Source organism: Nicotiana noctiflora (assembly GCA_032618575.1). Classification (NCBI taxonomy): domain Eukaryota; kingdom Viridiplantae; phylum Streptophyta; class Magnoliopsida; order Solanales; family Solanaceae; genus Nicotiana; species Nicotiana noctiflora. The sequence goes on from JASVEL010013253.1 coordinate 343,623, forward strand.
TATTAATTTCATCACAATACAACCCAACCGGGATGTCACAAGTCACGAGCATCTAATGAGTAGGGACACTACTATTGGCCAACAATGTATATATATACACAAGATAAAATTCGGAATACAAAGATGGAGTGCGGTGCCGTGAATGATAGCAGTCACCTTGCTCAACTACCACAATAAGGCCTTATGTCCTACTAATAACCCGCTACCGGGTGAACAATACCTCCAACTGCACGCAAGGTGCATGGAGTAAAGTGAGTACTTCCAACTCAGGGGTAATAAGAGAGAATAATATCTAAGCGATGAGAAAACACGTATGGGCACACCAAAATGCTATAAAAGATAGTATAACCATTTGAGAAAAACTATAATACTGTGAAAATCCTTTAGAAAATCTCATCATTAGTTAAAAATCTCTTTTACAAATATCCATTTTTCTTTTTCAACAGCCAAGCATGTGAATACTATATCAGATAGAGCAAATCGGCTCATAAGTCGGCCTCATGGGCACAACACTCCATAACATATAACACCTAGGTATCTGGTCAACAAGGCAAGTAACAGCATGTATGCCAATGATATATGAGTGCTAAATGTCATGCCACGTAGTACAAAAAGAAGTAAATGTGTGAATGCAAAACAATACACATGACCGATGCGGTGTGTAGCCCGATCCATTTGGGTACCCGCGCTTACTGTGGGGGTTCAGACTCCGAAGAGGCTCCTACAGTCGAAGCGCAATAATTGTGGCGTGCAGTCCGATCCATGCAATATGCTACTGCGACGTATAGTCCGATCTATGCATGTATATGCATATGCACACATAACACTCGAGGCCTGAAAGTCTCCTCACATTACTCGTCATGCCCTCACATATGGCCCTCGGCCCGAAAGCCTCCGTACATATCTCTCGAGTCCTGAAAGCCTCCTCACATCACTCCTCATGCCCTCACATATGGCCCTCGGCCTCAATCAGTCCAAAAATATTCAAAAAGCCCCTCAGGCCTCGGTAAAACTATAATACTCAACTCAAACGATAGTTCAAATATTAGTTAAAACTCCAAGTTTGAGTAAAATATAGTTGAGTTCATAAAACACTGTAAATCATACGGACTGAGTTCAAATAATATTTCAAATAGTAAGGGAAACAGTGATGATAGTTCATAAAGAGTTCAAACAATCGGCAATAAGCCCCAAGTATGGCAATTAGCCCAAGTCATAATGATAACAACAAATCATTTGCAAATACGCGGTAAAAACCAATAATCGGGACGGACCAAGTCATGATCCCTAATGGTGCTCTACCCCACGATCAGGTCCAGCGTGCAAGTCACCTCAATACAACACTAAGATGTGCAAATCCGGGGTTTAAAACCCTCAAGATATCATTCCCAAGTATTACTCACCTCAAACCGGCAAAATCTTAAGCCCGCGACACCTTTGCCCCTTAAATTAGTCTGCACGCGCGTCGAAACTAGCCAAATCGAGAGTAAATACATCACAATATGCAAATGGGACAATACCCAATCGAAAACAATCAAATTGTAGCAAGAACCTCAAAACTAGAAAAACTCGAGCCTCGGGCCTGCTTCTCAAAAATTACGAAACTTATTTTTTTGGAATCCTCGTCTCGCACGAGTCCGTACATATAATATTTAACAAAATCGAAGTTCAAATGCCTTTCAAATTCCATTTTTATACATTCCAAAACCAAGCCCTAGTAATCTTCAATTTTTACCCAAATTTCAGAGATTTCAAGGATGAATCTTCTATATAATCATGTATTTAACTCATAAAACTTACCTCCAATCGATTCCCAGTCGAAACCCTCTTAATTCCTCGTCAAAAGCTCCCTAGTTTGCTTAAAAATGGTGGAAAATGAACCCAAGTCACGGACGAAATATTATAAAATAGGTCTGCCCATGCATATTTTTACTCGATGCGAACGCGGTCACCACCCCCGCGTCCGTGATGACCAAAAATTATAGGCCAGGAATTTCCCTTATGCAAACGCAGTGCCCAAGCCGCGAACGTGATGCTTCAGATACCTCCACAACGCGAACGCGTGCCCCTTGACGCGAATGCACTGAACAAATTACCCAAGGCCTTTACTTCCCCCTACGCGATCGCAGGAACACCATCGCGATCGTGGTGCTTCCAACATGAGAACTACGTGAATGTGACTCAACACAACGTGAATACGAAGCACCCATAACCCAACCCTTTGCGAACGCGAGCTTACCCACGCGAACGCGAATGCCAAATCTCTGCAACACCAATAGCTTAAAATCTGCTACTTTTAAAGTCCAAAAATTGTCTGATTGCCCACCTGAAACCACCCCGAGGCCCCCGAGACCTCAACCAAATGCACCAACTCATTCCAAATCATTATTCAAACGCGCTGCAATCATCGAAACACATCTATTAACACAAAAATCATCAAATCTCGACGGATTCAAGCCTAAGATTAACTAAAACTTTCGAATAACACATTCGATCAAAAACCCAATCAAACGACATTCGAATGATCTAAAAATTTGCAAACATATCCAAAATCCCCCGAAGAAGCTACAACAACTCTCAAAATTCCATTTCGACCCTCGGATCAAAATCTCACCAATCAACCGGAATTCGCCAAAATTCAAACTTCACCAATTCAAGCCTAATTCTATACCGGACCTCCAAATTCATTTCCGATCGTACTCCTAAGTCTTAAATCACCTCTCAAAATTGACCAAATAATCGAAAATGACATTCGAGCACTCTATCTCACAAGTAAACTTTTGGTTGACCTTTCCAAAATAAGCCTTCCTTAAAGAGACTAATTGTCTAATTTTCTACAAAAACTAACTCAAATCAATTCTAACATACCAAACACTGATAACGAAACTTGAAGAAGCAATAGACGGGAAAAACGGAGCAGTAACACATGATACGACGGGTCGGGCTATCACACACTTATATTAATGAAAGTCTTACAAACATGTATGTATTATATGCAAATAAATAAACGTTATTCCATACGCAGTACTATTTAGAGCACTTAAATTTCCATATAGTTTTTTTTAGCAAACAGGAAATAATATATTAATAACGACATAATGATTCGTTCATAATCATCATAGTTTGTGTTTATGAGGACACATGAATTACCTAAGGTTGCTAGTGATTGCAAGAATCAACTGATAAAACTTAACAAAAATATGGAGTTCTGATTGTTCACTTTCTACAATATTATTTACAAAAGAAGGTGGTAGTACAAAAGGTTTCTTTCCCTTGTCATTGGTCTTCTTTGCTAGATGATGAGCTGTCCTACTCCCTTGCCTGAAGACGTGTTGGAGGATTACCTTCTGCTAGTGCATGAACTACATGCATTTATTAACAACCTTACCATATAGTTTATAACCTTGTCGTATTGCATGGATTACCTCCGTGGAGTCTGTCACAATTTCAAGAGGAAATAAACTCCATTCCTTTGTTGTTTTAAGTCCTTCTTTCAGTGCCTTCATTTCTGCTTCTAATGATGCATTTGCATGTGTATATTTTGCAAATCTAACCACCTATTTCATGTTGGTATTTCTGAAAACGCTTCCAAGGCCACATTTCTGGTTATGGTTGTTAAAACTGGCATCTATGTTTAGTTTAAACAAGCCTCTTGTTGGCTTGTACCACTTTATTTTAATGGGAATTTTCGGTAGGGTTTTGATGCTCTTTTCTGTGAGAAGCTTGAATTCAGAAGCTATTGGAGTAATTTGAGCATCATTAATAGGGTTGATAGTATTGTTTTGATTGTTGTTATTTCTATTAAGCCATATATTCCAGATGGAAAATGGGAAGAAGGTATTCCAATCGATATACTTATTATTAAGAGAATAGTTAATGTCTTTTACTTGTTGGAGCCAATGCTTTTCCTTTTCTTTATCGTAACTTTTCCGCGCAAGACCATCCCAGAAGTGATTGACGGTTATGTATTCTAGAAAAGTATGTATTATGGATTATTCTTTTTGGCGTTTACAAATAGGGAAGATGGGATCAATATTTAGCCCAATTTGTGAGAGGTATTTCCTGCATGGTATCCCATCACGAAGACACTGCCACAAGAATAACTTAATTTTATTAGGTCAATTCAAGTTCGAAATCTATTCAACTTCTAAGTTATTATCTGGAGGAATTTCTTTATTATCTGGAGGAATTTCTATAAGAGTGTAACAGGATTTGGTTGTGAAAATACCATTCATATTTAGAGACCAAATTGGGATATCAATAGTAGGGCATTTAAGACGAATTATTGCCTTGGTGATATTTACCCTTGAGTTGGAAGGGATGTTGAAAGATAGTTTATCAAGGTTCCAGGTTTTTCCATTGAAAATATTCCTGATTTTTAAAAAGTGATCTCTAATAAAGTGAGGACATGTTCCTGTTTTTCTAATGTTACCGATATTAGGCATCCAGTTGGTTTCCCATATATTTGTGTTGGAATGAAAATGGGGTAAGCATGTGATACTCTTTGAGCATAATTCCCATCCATTTTGAATACTCTTCCAGACGAAGGAGCCTTTATCTTTTGCAACACTAGTGTCACACCTCCTTTCGGCGCGCTTACCCCGAAGGATAATGCATAAGGGAGTTTTTCCAATTTAAGTGATAATATTCGAAATGAGATTATTTATTTATTTCAGAGTCGCCACTTGGAATAAATTATGGTGTCCCAAGTCGCTGATTTATTTAAATCCCAAATCGAGGAAATTTTTGACTTTCCAAATGAAGTCTGCAAACCAGAAATTCTAAGTAAGGAATTCTGTTGACCCGAGGGAAGGTGTTAGGCACCCCCGGATCCCGTGGTTCTAGCACGGTCGCTTAAATTATTGTAATGGCTAAATATTTGATTTTAAAATATATTCAATACTATAATACAATTTAAAATCATTTACCGCGTTTAATTATTTTTTAAGAAAAAGTGAGCATTCTTATTGAGGGGCCCCGCGATTTTATTTTTCTATTTAGCAAGGCTCGTAACATTTTTTATTTAAAAGGATAATTCTAAAGTGAGTACATTTTTTTTATTTAGTTTATCTTTAAAAGAAAAGAAAAAGTCCTAATTAATTACATGCTTAAAATGCTATTCTGTATTAGTACAAAAGGTGTTCCCTCACAAGCCGACTAAACGACAAATTTATTCTTCAAAATATAGAACTAACTACAATTTGACAAAACTAATAAAACGGAAAAATAACAACAAATATTAATCAACAACTTCTCTATTTCATTTCAAAACTTCAACTTCCAATTCGATCTTATATCAACACATAATTTTTAGAATGTGTACCTGGTATTGAAAAGAAGGGGAAGATGAAAAATCGACGGGCCGGTGAAAGTACAGCAACAACAACAATAACAACCAGCAGTAGTTTCAACACCTCAATCCCGAAAATCCCAGCAATATGGAGAAAAACCAAAAAATAGAGAAGAAAAATATATTCCGAAATTTCTCTTTGCTTTCTCTCTCTAGCTTTGAACTCTCTTCAATTCTCAAAAGAAACTCTCAAAAATTAAATTATGTCAGTGTATATTTCTGTATATATGGTGTATACTGCTCTCTTTTTTTCCTTATTTTTCTTCTCTTCCTATTGTTTCCTCTCTTTTTTCCACCCCTTTTTTTCATAAATCCTCTCTTCTATTTATAGGCAAGAATTTCGAAAATTTTCAGATTTTTTATTAAAAAGAAAAATATTTTTTTAATTTAAAGAAAACCCACTAATCCATGTTTTCCTCTCCTTGTTTTCTTCCTTGATTTCCTTGCTCCCCACTACTTTATGTCATGTGATTATGATTATTTTTTGACTAAAAAAAATCTGAAATTTTCTTCTTGGGCCAAGGGGTTTTGGGTTGGGTAAGGGTGCTTAGGATTGGGCTTGTAATTTAATTTGCAAGATGGCCCAATCCAATTTTTTCTATTTTGTTCTTCTCCATTATTCAACTTCCTAATTAATAAAGCCCAAAATACTAAGATTAATTTATAAAAACTAAAAATTATCTTGAAATACTAATTAACTCATAATAACAATTATCACACAAAATTAAACATTAATAAAAATTGCACGATTTGGACATTAAATGCTTAAAAAATGCAAAATACATATTTTTATGACTTTTTATTTCTGTAAAATAAACTTAATTGTAAACTTGAATTTTATATACATATGCAACATATTTTTTTGTATATTTTATTTATTTAAACAAGCAAATATGCACGGATAAAAATGCAAATAATACAAGAAAAATAACACAAAATTCACAACAATTACAATAAAACTAAAATTATTTTATTTTGAATCTTTGGGAGTATTTCTCTTATAGGGCAAAAATCACGTGCTCACAGTGCTGACGAGGAGGGTTGATCTCTCTGCTGAGTCTTGTCCCTACGGAGTCGAGGGCACTGTCTCTTCATGTGGCCAAACTCACCACACTCATAACATGCACCTGGTGCTGGAGAAGGGGACTGAAGAGAACTCCTCGCCGCAGAAGAACCCTGGGCTGAAGAAGTAGGTGCTGCACTCTGGGCTGGGAGAGGACCAAATGAAGATTGACCTCCTTATTACACCGTGCTAAACGAAAAATAAGAAGCTAGACTAAGTTACAGTATTGCAAATTCTTATCTATCTTTTCAACTTGATCTTGTCATGTTCCTTGCCATCCTGCTGGCTTTGATGTTTCTTCACATGCTTCTTTTCTTCTGACAATTGTTATCTCGGCCTATCTTGATTGCCGAACTCCGACCGTTGGTCCCTTCATTGTGATCTTCGAACTATTTTCCTTCGAAGTTTGAATCTATCTTTTTTTACCCTTGTTGCCTTCCTTCTGATTTTGATCTTGGATTCGTGCTGAGAATTTCCTTTATACTCTGTCACTTTCAGATTCTTCACTATCCTTATCAAATCTTAGAAATTGAGACGCCGTTTTGCTTTTCCGGCGGGCTTCTGACTTTATCGACAAACTCTAATCATAAATCGCCATTCCATTTTTCAGGCGGGCACCTGATTTCAACAACAACTTCAAAATAATAACTCGCCACTCCGTTCTTCAGGTGGGCTCCCTGACTTCAACTACAACTTCAAAACTAAATCGCCACTCCATTCTTCAAGTGGGCTCCGTGACTTCAACTATAACTTCAAAACTAAATCGCCCTCCATTCTTCAGGCGGGCTCCCTAACTTCAACTATAACTTCAAAACTAAATCTCCACTCCATTCTTCAGGCGGGCTTCCTGACTTCAACTCATAAACTTCGAAACTAAATCACCACTCCATTCTTCAGGCGGGCTCCCTGACTTCAACTATAACTTCAAAACTAAATCGCCACTCCGTTCTTCAGGCGGGCTCCCTGACTTCAACTATAACTTTAGAACTAAATCGCCACTCCATTCTTTAGGCGGGCTCCCTAACTTCAACAACAAACTTCGAAAATAAATCGCCACTCCATTCTTCAGGCGGGCTCCCTGACTTCAACTACAACTTCAAAACTAAATCGCCACTCCATTCTTCAGGCGGGCTCCCTGACTTCAACTACAAACTTCGAACTTCGAACTTCATCTCATCCCTATCGTCTTCCTTCGCTTCCTGCACCGCTTTCTTCTTCCTGCATCACCTCTTAAACCATCATTTCTCCTAAATTACTTTGTTCTGGAATTGCTTTCCTCCTGGGTCGTGTTGTTTTCCCTCCTGCTGCTGGGGATATGTTTAGAATTATTTACTTGCCTGCTGAGGATAATGATGCTGGGAAATTTTTTCTTCATTCCCTCCCTTCCTTTGACTCATGCGCTTGAATTTGTGCTGGGAACTCTTGTTATAACCCTCTGCTTTATGGTGGGTTACTGGTTTCAAGACCTGTAATGTAAAGACTGAAGACATGCCTCTTGTCATACAGGTAGGCGCATATTTTTATTAGCAACTTTTAAAACATTCATTCTGGCAAATCAATAAAAAAAACAAACATAAAATATCCTATTCGAGGGTGGATAGTCCCATTGTATCCTATTCGAGGGAGGATACTCCTATCGTATTCTATTCGAGGGCGAATACTCCCATCGTATCCTATTCGAAGGCGGATACTCCCATCGTATTCTATTCGAGAGCGAATACTCCCATCGTATCCTATTCGAGGGCGGATACTCCCATCGTATTCTATTCTAGGGCGAATACTCCCATCGTATCATATTCGAGGGCGGATACTCCTATCGTATTCTATTCGAGGGCGAATACTCCCATCGTATCCTATTCAAGGGCGGACACTCCCATCGTATCCTATTCGAGGGTGAATACTCCTATCGTATCCTATTCGAGGGCGGAAACTCCCATCGTATTCTATTCGAGGGCGAATACTCCCGTCGTATCCTATTCGAGGGCGGGTACTCCCATTGTATCCTATTCGAGGGCGAATACTCCCGTCGTATCCTATTCGAGGGCGGATACTCCCGTCGTTTCCTATTCGAGGGTGAATACTCCCGTCGTATCCTATTCGAGGGCGAATACTCCCGTCGTATTCTATTCGAGGGCGAATACTCCCATCGTATTCTATTATAGGGCGAATACTCCCATCTCTATTCGAGGGCGAATACTCCCATCGTATTCTATTCGAGGGCGAATACTCCCATCGTATTCTATTCGAGGGCGAATACTCTGATGATATCAATGTTTGAGAATGAACAAACCTGAGACGTCCTGTTCGAAGGTGGACAAACCTAAAATATCCTATTTGAAGGCGGATACTCCCATCGTATTCTATTTGAGGGCGAATACTCCCATCGTACCCTATTCGAGGGCGGATACTCCCATCGTATTCTATTCAAGGGCGAATACTCCCATCGTATCCTATTCGAGGGCGGATACTCCCATCGTATCCTATTCGAGGGTGAATACTCCTATCGTATCCTATTCGAGGGCGGATACTCCCCTCGTATTCAATTCGAGGGCGAATACTCCCAACGTATCCTATTCGAGGGCGGATACTCCCATCGTATTCTATTCGAGGTCGAATACTCCCATCGTATTCTATTCGAGGGCGAATACTCCCATCGTATCCTATTCGAGGGCGGATACTCCCATGATATCAATGTTTGAGAGTGAACAAACCTGAGACGTCCTGTTCGAAGGTGGACCAACCTGAAACATCCTATTTGAAGGTGGTCAAACCTGACACGTCATCTTGAATTGCCTTCCTCGTTTCTCTGAGAAAATTTTCAACAACGGCAGAAAATTTTCTGCCCCAGTATTGGTGTTCTTACTTGTGGCATGACTTTCTGCTATCAATAGCACTTTCTTTCCTGTTTCAAATCAAAGAAAATTTGTTAGTTCAAAACATTGTGAGCGGTTGTGCCGCTCCTGTGGGGTGGTTTTTTTCTTTTCTCCTTTCCCTCGCTCGGGGTTCCCAAAACTTGTTGGGGAATGATTTCAATTGTTGGAGATGATATTCCTGCTGGGGATGGGTTTTTCCATTTATCCCTTCCCCGTTCTGTGTTTCTCAACTTGCTGGGGGTTACTTTGTTGAAGATGGGGTTTCCTTTCTCCCTTTACCACTCTGTGTTGTTCGACCATCTCGGAACTTGCTGAAGATAACACTGCTGGTGGATTTTCATTTCCTCAAAATTGGTGTTTCACTCTTCTGGAGGCTGTTGGAGATGATATTTGTTTAAATATTGCTTCCCTTAAGGCCTTCTTCTTTCTTTTTTCCCCAAGTGGGACTCGACTTCCAGAAAATTTTCAAAATAAAAAAGAAAATTTTCTGCCCCAGTTTAATAATCTTCTTTGCACCATACTTCTCTGCCATCAATGACACTTCCTTGCTTTGCATAATAATTGTAAAGTTGGTGACAAGTATTGAAGTCATTTCTCACTTGTTCTGACTAGACAGACTTTGATGGGGAATTTTGATAAAAATGAGAAAGATAAAAAGAAACAAAATAGAAGACAAAGGAAAAAATGACTCTCTAACAAGAAATAACTATAAAAACTTATCAAACGCGAATACCAACTCTATTGGTCATGACATGCACATATGGCCTATCCTCCGTCGTTAATTGTCTTTCACGATTTCTGTCTCGTGATTTCCATCTGATTATCACATTTATTTGACTTGTAGTGCCCGAAGGGTTTTCACTTTCAAGCCTCTCTCATTTTGATTTTCTCTCATCTTTCGTCGCCTTATGGTGCCTGTGAAGGTTTTCACCGGTAAGACTCTCTTATTTGTATTACTTTTAGCTGGGAATTGGGGTGTCACAGCTAAGACTCTCTCGTGTTTCCTTTCTGCTGGGAATCAGAGTCTTTTCTGTTGAGAATCAGAGTGTTATATTCTGATAGGACTCTCTCACTCGCCTGTCGTGGCATCTTTTGAAGACTGATCAGAAGGTCTTTCTGGACCGTAATGTGGGATTTGGATAGGGCTAGAAAGAAAGGGTATTGAAGGCTCAAAATAAAATCAATTTTGGGTTCGAAATTTACAACCTTCGGACCTAAATTTATTTATAATCAACACAATTTTTCTTTGCCCCAGTTTTTTACTTGGGGATTTTTTATTTCTTTATTTACACTATGACCGAGCTGTGAAGCGCCTATGTATCCTTTTTATGGAATCAAGTCAAACGTAGTTCCCAATTCCCTTTTTTTCAAGTTTCATCCATTTTTCTTTTTCTTTTCTTTTCTTTATCTCTTTTTGTTGTTCTCTTTCCTTTTCTTTTTCTTTATCCCTTTCTTCGTTTGTCTTTCAAACTTGTGTTTCTAGTCTTTGCAACTAATTCCGAAGGAGGGGTATAAAAGAATTTAAATTAAGGCTCAAAGGGTTGACGATGGATAAAGTGTTTGGATAGCGGAACAAAATGCCTTCGTCATTCCAATCTTCAAAACATGCCAAGTTCAAACAACATATTCACGACATCTTCTGTTTGTGCCCTGATTGATAACCATATCGTCCATTCGCCTTTCATCTATCATTTTAAAGTATTGCTGGATGACACTTTCATTTCAGTATCACGAGCGAACCCCGTCTTAGCATGGCCAATTTTCCTTTAAGGGTTTCTTCATGTTTTACCTGCCCCAGTCTCACATGATTCGGGCTCCAAATAATCTCAAATCATTTTTATTTCTTTTTAAAATGACATGATTATCTTCCAATTGCTTCATGATTAACCCTTAATATTAGGCCAAAATTATGTGTGATGCCATGTCATTAGAGTCGGCGTTCGAACAAATGACAAATTTAAAGATAGAAAAACTAAACAAAAAGACGAACTGGGTAATAAAAGACCAAAAGTTTCACTAAACGGAGAATTGGTTCAAATACAAACAAGCAAACCAAAAGTACAAACCTGAAACGAGATTTTATAAGACTAGGCAAACTGAAATGACCAAAATGGAAAGATAAAAGGGTTTCACTACAAGACAAAATCTAGGTCACAACCCTGGAAACAACTCATACAAAAGAAATGACAACAAAAACAAACAACCGAAAGCTCCTTCTGATTACCAAGCATGACTTCTCATATACCAACTTCTGCCGATTGGTTTTGCTTTGGAATACAGATCGGGCTTCTTAATTTTCCCTTCCCTTGTGTATCAATTTGATCATATGGGTCTAAGGGTGAGCTGGCAATGGATTCTGATTAATGTTGGGTGCCTCTGGTGTCTGAACCTCGATCTTATTGGTGTCAATAAGATTTTGCACTGCATGTTTCAGTTTCCAACATTTCTCGGTATCATGTCCGAGAGCCCCTGAGCAATACTCACAGCTTACTGAGCGATCCACGTTTGGGGGTAGGGGATTTGGCAATCTTGTCTCAACAGGACTCAACAAACCTATCTGCTTCAATTTGTGGAACAGAGCAGTATAAGTTTCTCCCAACTCAGTGAAGGTTCTTTGTGCATTTTCCTTTCTGAAGGCATGATTCCCTCGGAAACCTGGTCCTGGAGGGTTATTGTAGGCCCTTTGGTGGTGGATATGTGTTTCGGGGAGGGTGATTAGGGTGATTTGGGTGGTAGGATCTGGCTTGGTAATGAGGTGAAGGACCTTTCGATCTGGACCAAGTACCCTCCTCTACCGTTGCAACTTCTTCTCTTCTCTTCTTCCCGAATGCAACCCCTGTGCCATTCCGAATAGCTTGAGTTGTTGCTTTCAACGCGGAATAGCTCAAGATCTTGTTGGACTTAAGTCCCTCTTCTATCATTCCGCCCATTTTGACCACCTCGTTGAAAGATTTACCAGCCGATGTCACCGGGTGACTAAAGTAAGTTGGCTCCGGTGTCCTGCAGAAGTAATCTACCATCTCGTTCTCTCACGTCGGTGGATCTACCCTTGCTGCTTGTTCCTCCGGCGGAACCCAAATTCTCAAAAGCTTTCGGCGGGCTTCTTCTCTAACTTTAACAATGATAGGCGATCAGGGATTATTTCAAGATTATATTGAAACTGGCCGATGAATGCTTGGGCCAGGTCATCCCATGTAAACCATCTGCTGGGATCCTGCCTGGTGTACCACTCTAGTGCAGACCCTCCCAAGCTCTGACCGAAGTAAGCTATCAGAATTTTATCTCGCCCTCCGGCTCCTCGCATTTTGCTGCAGAAACCTCGGAGATGGGCTACTGGGTCACCATGCCCCTCGTATAGATCAAACTTGGGCATTTTGAACCCAGCGGGCAACTGGACATCTGGAAATGGGCACAGATCTTTGTAAGCAACACTGACTTGGTTGCCTAAACCATGCATATTCCTGAAGGATTGCTCCAGGCTTTTAACTTTCCGAATAACTTGCTCACGCTCCAAACTTTTGAAGTGCTTTTTCGGTTCTGCCGGGTTATCCCAGTGAGGGGTGTGTGAATGCGGTTCAGGAGCCTTAAAGGTAGGCTCGGGAGAATAACAATGATTGTCATGTATTTGAAAAAGTGGTTCACTGGAAGACTTTTGTAAAGTAGCGGGTGGAGGTGCCACAAAAACAGGGGTAACCGGAGGAGGAGTATTTTGTCTAGCTGGCGGAACCTGGGATGTATAAGGGTTTTCCCTTTGATAAAAGGATAGATCGGGGCATTTGTCGAGGGATCAATGGGCGGATGCTCTGGTGCTGGTGTAAGAGTAGGAAGGTTTGGTGATGACTGTCCCCTAGCCCAGGCTAGGTGCATCTCTGTTATTTGCTGTCTCAACCGGTCCACCTCCTCTTTCATAATTTGCATCTCTGATTTCTCTCCATCGAGACTTTTTCCTGAACTAGACATGCTTGCTAGAATTGGACCTTTTGATCTAGTATGGTAATGGTGATTGACCAAAATATTCTGTCAAGCCAACCGCTAAACTTTCTTAAAATGCAACAAACTTGTAAGCTCACAGAGTTTAACAGATATGTTATCGCACGTTGGATGCAATGCACCTAGTCAGTTAACCATATATGTATTCACCGCATGCGTCATTCCAGTTTTTCCTTTTCAATTATCCTTGAAAACCTCGCTTGTTATTAACCTCCCTTTTTCTTTTCTTTTCCTTTTTTTTCAAATTGGAATAAAAACCTTGTTTTTACAAACACGGCCTTTCAGCGCCTCGGGGACGAAGATTATAAGGCTGTAAGGGTCAATTGACAAAAAAACAAATCTACAAACTGACCCAAAAGTGGCCGTTTATGCAAAGTCAGTCTTCTGGCGTCCCTTATCGGGTACATTCGGCTGTTTTTGAAAATGGCATCACTCAACTTATTTACAACGAAAAATCAATTTCGATATTTTTGGCTATTTTTTTTTTGCAAAAGGGGAGGTTGAACCCAATAAGAGTTGCCTACGTATCTCACATCCGGTGAGAATCAAACCAGCGTAGTTCGGTCAAATAAAATAAGCTACATTTGTAAATGAAACAGACTATTTTTTATTTTATTGATAAAAAACAAAACCTTTTTTTTATTTTAAGAAATAATCACATATCTTTTTTAATTTAAAAAAACATTTTTTTCTTTTTTTTAATTAAAAAAACAAACTATTTTGAAAACTAACAATTTTTTTTCCATTTTCCTCAATATTAAAAACCCGGTCAGCATGCAAGTCTGAAGCAAATAAATGCATAAAACAAACAGGATGCAGCAGGATGGTCTTTTCATTTCAGGTTGCCTGTCCTAGACTGACCCAACCCCTGTGTTGAGTCCCCTAAGTCAAATGCAACGTGATGCAAATAAGCGTTCCTACTAGGGATCCGGTATGAAGTTTTGTTATACTATGTTAAAAACCTGGATATTTATTCTAGACCGTGTAGCCGAGCAGACAATTCGAGTCCGAGGAGGAGGCAGCAATCCGGGAATACAGAAGCTTCACCGGTTTTGCAACTTATCCAAACCTCGTTCTAAAATGGGAATTAGACACTATACGGAAAAGAAGTCACACGAAGTGCACCCTTCTTCATGATTTAGAAGACTCAGAGAGGAGATTGGTTCCGGCACAATTTATATGTACAGTTCACACAATATCAAAGCGATAAAAATATCAAAGCGATAAAAATATCATTTTGCACATTTAAACCCAAGATAATAATAAACCAAATACAACAATTATTCAAAACTCGAGTTCTAAAACCATGATCCAGTGGTTCTGGGTTTATCATCTTTTGGAAAAGGTGTCTAGACTGGCTTTAACTCGAGCGGACAACTCGATCCGAGGAGTGTCAGTGCACCGGTAGCATGGCTTTTCGGCTTAATTGACAATGATCCCCGCCTAAACAGGTGTGACTACAAATCCTTCACTGGGTGCCATGCACCACAGCTATCTTGAGAAAAACGGGCTATGTCCAGCAAATGCCCGAGATTATATTTCAAAGAGACTCAGAAGAAGAAAACGGGTATCGACACAATTTATATACAATTCACAAAATATCAAAACAGTAAAAACAATATTTAGCACATTAATACAAACATATAATAAAATCGGATAATAAATAAGCCAAATACAACAATTATTCCAAGCTCGAATTCTTAAACCCTGAACCAGTGGTTCTGGGTTTGCGTCCCCAACAGAGTCGCTAGAGCTGTCACACCTCTTTTCGGCGCGCTTACCCCGAAGGATAATGCATAAGGGAGTTTTTCCAATTTAAGTGACAATATTCGAAATGAGATTATTTATTTATTTCAGAGTCGCCACTTGGAATAAATTATGGTGTTCCAAGTCACCGATTTATTTAAATCCCAAATCGAGGAAATTTTTGACTTTCCAAATGAAAGTCTGCGAACCAGAAATTCTAAGTAAGGAATTCTGTTGACCCGAGGGAAGGTGTTAGGCACCCCCGGATCCCGTGGTTCTAGCACGGTCGCTTAAATTATTGTAATGGCTAAATATTTGATTTTAAAATATATTCAATACTATAATGCAATTTAAAATCATTTACCGGGTTTGATTATTTTTTAAGAAAAAGTGAGCATTCTTATTGAGGGGCCCCGCGATTTTATTTTTCTATTTAGCAAGGCTCGTAACATTTTTTATTTAAAAGGATAATCCTAAAGTGACTACATTTTTTTTTATTTAGTTTATCTTTAAAAGAAAAGAAAAGTCCTAATTAATTACATGCTTAAAATGCTATTCTGTATTAGTACAAAAGGTGTTCCCTCACAAGCCGACTAAACGACAAATTTATTCTTCAAAATATAGAACTAACTACAATTTGACAAAACTAATAAAATGGAAAATAACAACAAATATTAATCAACAACTTCTCTATTTCATTTCAAAACTTCAACTTCCAATTCGATCTTATATCAACACATAATTTTTAGAATGTGTACCTGGTATTGAAAAGAAGGGGAAGATGGAAAATCGACAGGCCGGTGAAAGTACAACAACAACAACAACAATAACAACCAGCAGTAGCTTCAACACCTCAATCCAGAATATCCCAGCAATATGGAGAAAAACCAAAAAATAGAGAAGAAAAATATATTCCGAAATTTCTCTTTGCTTTCTCTCTCTTGCTTTGAACTCTCTTCAATTCTCAAAAGAAACTCTCAAAAATTAAATTCTGTCAGTGTATATTTCTGTATCCAGAGTGTATATTGAGTGTATACTGCTCTCTTTTTTTCCTTATTTTTCTTCTCTTCCTATTGTTTCCTCTCTTTTTTCCACCCCTTTTTTTCATAAATCCTCTCTTCTATTTATAGGCAAGAATTTCGAAAATTTTCAGATTTTTTATTAAAAAGAAAAATATTTTTTTAATTTAAAGAAAACCCACTAATCCATGTTTTCCTCTCCTTGTTTTCTTCCTTGATTTCCTTGCTCCCCACTACTTTATGTCATGTGATTATGATTATTTTTTGGCTAAAAAAAATCTGAAATTTTCTTCTTGGGCCAAGGGGTTTTGGGTTGGGTAAGGGTGCTTAGGATTGGGCTTGTAACTTAATTTGCAAGATGGCCCAATCCAACTTTTTCTATTTTGTTCTTCTCCATTATTCAACTTCCTAATTAATAAAGCCCAAAATACTAAGATTAATTTATAAAAACTAAAAATTTTCTTGAAATACTAATTAACTCATAATAACAATTATCACACAAAATTAAACATTAATAAAAATTGCACGATTTGGACATTAAATGCTTAAAAATGCAAAATACATATTTTTATGACTTTTCATTTCTGTAAAATAAACTTAATCGTAAACTTGAATTTTATATACATATGCAACATATTTTTTTGTATATTTTATTTATTTAAACAAGCAAATATGCACGGATAAAAATGCAAATAATACAAGAAAAATAACACAAAATTCACAACAATTACAAGAAAACTAAAATTATTTTATTTTGAATCTTTGGGAGTATTTCTCTTATAGGGCAAAAATCACGTGCTCACAACTAGTCCCATAAGAGGTGATAATTAATTCAACCCAGTAGGTTGTAGCATTTGTAATAATTCTTCATACTAGGCTAGCCAACGTATATAGATTCTTATCATAACATTATGAATAGCTAGGCAACCATTTGATTTTGATTGGCATAGTGTGGACAATATAACTAGATGCATTTTTCTTTTTTCTAATGTGCTTCCCCATATAAAATTCCTTTAAATTTTATCAATTTTATTGAGGATATTATTTGGAAGTAAGGTGTACTGCATATAGTGATTGGGGATTGTATTCAAGCAATAGTGGGATAGGGTTGTCCTTCCTACTATGTTGATGAATTTCAGTTAATGCTAGTTTAGCTCTCATTTTATCAATTAAGAATTGAAATCTCTGGGCCTTGAACAATTGTTTAAAATTGGGAATCCTAGATATATGCCAAAGTTGTCAAATTTTTTTATACCTAGCCTAGTCGTAATGTTTTTGATGAGAGAAGTGGAACATTTTTCAGAGAAGAGAATATTTAATTTGGTACTATTGATGCTTTGGCCTGATAGAGCCAAAACTATTCTAGAACATTTCTAATGGCATGTCATGATTTATCATTTACCTTTGCCATCAAGGTAAGATCGTCCGCAAAAAATAAGTGAGAAAATTTGGGGCATTCATTTCCTAAGGTTAGAGGATCCCATTTCCCAATATCTACTTGGTGTTCTATGTATGTAGTTAGCAATTCCAAGCAAATGATAAAAATATACGGTGTATTGGGATCTCCTTTCCAAATGTCCTGACTTCGTTCAAAGTATTTTTTGACAGATCCATTAACTAAAATGACTATATTGCTTGTTCAAATACAACTTATTAAAAATTTAGAGAATTTGGGAGGGACTTTAAACTATTCAAGAGTATGACGAACAAACGACCATTCCAAATGGTCAAAAGCCTTTTTAGGTTAATTTTTAATATCATTTGGTCATGTTTTCCTTTTATCTTTTTTAAATTGGAAACAAATTATTGGATAATGATTGCATTACCAGAAGCTCTTCTATTATTCATGAAACTAGCCTGGAAGGGGCTAATCAACTGCTTAAGAATGATTTCAAACGATTTTCTAGGTTTTTTGTAATTAATTTATATATAATATTGCAAAGTCCAGTTGGTCTGAAATTTCTAATTGTGAGCACGTGATTTTTGCCACGCTTAAATTACTCCTATAAATTCCATAGAATTAGAATTTTTCTTTATTATTTGAATTAATTGCATGATTTTTGTGTCTTGTTTGCATTTTTGTGTGCATTTTTAGTTGCTGTAATTCATAAAAAGTACAAAAATATTGTATTCTCATTTAGAATTTGATATTATATTTTTATTTTTACTAGTTAATTAATAGTACTAAAATAAGAGAAAAAATAACAGAAATAGTCCTTTTACTATTTTAAATTCTATATTTTACATTTTTTTATTTATTAAATTAGAAATTAGTTAATTAGCATAATGTTGGAATTAATTTGGGTATTTTATTTTACATATTAATAAAATCAAAAAATTGAAAAAAAAATAATAAATAAATAAATAAATAAATAAAGGGAAAACAAATGAAAAGAGTGAATTAACAAAAAAAAATTAGGCCGGCTTGAATTGGGCCAAATTTGGCTCAGCCCAAACGACCCCACTCCAATCCGCTCCAGCCCAGACCAATTCCACCTGGTCCAAACCCCACCCCTACGAAAATCATAAAACGACGTAGTACGGAGAGATTACTACGTCATTTTGGGTCTAATTAGTGACAAATTAATCTTGAGCCATAATTAATTTGTCTATTTACATAAAAATGGCCATGAATATCCATCAAACCCTAGACATAATCCTCTTCCTCGTACCCTGTAACACTAGTGTATAGCCACCGTTCTCCCACCATGTCTCCACTATACTCCCATCATCCGCCGCCGATTAGAAATTTCCGGTCGGCGGCGGCAAAGCTCCAACCTACTCTAAAAATACACCCTTTGCTCCTCTCTTCCTCCTCTTTTCATATCCACAACTCGTTTCTCTCAAATCCTAGCCAATTCGCTAGAATTTTAAATTGAAGTTTTCCTGCCAAAACAAAAAACCATCAGAACTCAATTAAATTAACAACATAGGGTCGCCGTGACCCCTTCTATCAAACCCCCAAAACCCAATCCCAAAAATCTGGCCGAAACTACTCGAATATCCGGTCAAACATCCGGTCAAAACCCTAATTCACCCAATTATCCCCAAATTTGTACCACACGACCCCCTCACTTCCCTCGTGCCAAGTCCATCATTGGAAACATTCAATTCTCGCTGAAAATCGGTAGGGGCAGCAGAAACCTAGAATTAGTCATATAAGTTTTCCAATTCTTTTCTTTCTTTTGTTTTTCGACTTTATATGTGTTTGTTTTTCTATGCATTTGTTTGTTTGTGTTTAACTCAATTTTCAGTAATTAGATCCTATTAATTAAGTTTTCGATTATTCTGTTTTGGTTAGTTTTTTTAAAGTATTAGTTTAGGTATAATTAGTTAAATCGTTAATTGATAAATAGTATAGTATTTAGTTTGAACACGTGATTATTAGTTTTGTAATATGTTTTCTGCTAGACTCTAGCTTCAATTTTGTTTTAGGTATTCGTTTGGTTCTGTGTTGATTAATATTTTTTCAGTTATAATTAGTTTAATTATTGATTGATCTTTGATTCTGTATTTTTGGTCCATTAATTCAGACTTTAGGTTTGTTGGTTATAGCTGGTAGATTTTAGCTAGGATGGTAATTCTAGGGGGTGGTTAGGGGTATTTTGGGGGCATTGAAAATGGCACAGTATGTTAAAGTTAGGAATTCCAAAATTCTAATAAAGGTAGTATAGTTATATTATAGGTAGGAAAACCAAGCTAGAACACCCTAAATTCCTCTAGAAGGGGTCTAGATGTAAGTTTTAGAGTTCTAAAAGCTATAGCTTGAGAAACGAGTAAAAACTTTAGGACTAATATGTAATTTCTGAAAATAAAAAGGGGGGGGGGGATGAGTAAACTCTTCAAGAACATTCTGTCCCTTTTCTTTGCCTATAAAAGGTAGCCCTAGAGGTTTGAAAATTCCAAAATCCTTTCCAGCTTTAAATTCCACCTAAGAATCCATTTCATCAAGTCTGAAATTCTAATTTGAACCTGTCACGACCCGGATTTCCCACCATCAGAGTCGTGATGGCGCCTAATCGCGCTAGCTAGGCAAGCCAACTTATTTACCTTTTCATCACTAAACAATTATCTTAATAATTTATAGCATCCATATAGAACATAAAATCTACTAAGCACAATAGCGGAAGTTTTATTTTGTAAAAATGAGTCAAAATGCAAAATCGTCAATAATAGACTCTACCCAAGATTTGGTGTCACGTTACTCACGAACCTCTAAGAATAAGCTAAATACAAAGGTCTGAAAGAAATATAACAGATGTCTGTCTCGAAAATAATGAGGCAACAGTCAAAAAGAAAACATCAACAAGAGATGTCGGGCCTACGGATGCCTGCAAGGCTACCTCAGTTCTTGATAATGAAATCCTGCTCCCGTACAACTGCTGCAGCTGCTCCTCAAAACCTGGACCTGTGTAAAATTACACAGAAGTGTAGCATCAGCACAACCGACCCTGTGTGCTGGTAAGCGTCTACTGTAACCCCAACAAAGTAGTAACGAGGCTAGATTGGATACCATATAAACCTGTGCAGTTATAAATATACATCGGAAATCAAATACCAAGCAACTTATCACATGGGAGGGGAAAACATGCTATGGGGAGATACAATATTAACAGTAATCCAGAATAATGAACTAATATAACTTAGATTCACCATGAACAAGGAATCAATACTTAATATAAACAAAGAGCATCAATTAACTATTGCAGCGTGCAACCTGCTCCATAATTACCATTGTTGCGGCGTGTAACCCGCTCCATATCATTTATCACGTATTATTGTTACGGCATGCAACCCGATACTCATATATTATTATTGCAGCATTCAACCCGATCCTCAATATCATTGTTGCGGCGCGCAACCCGATCCTCAATATCATTAACAATTTGATTCCCCAAAAACAGTCACAATTAAAGGGCATAAAATAAGCAAATACATGGCAAACATCCCAGCAAAAGAAAGAATCAACAAGTTCAACCAAACATATCGGCAAGGGAATAATCTTATCACCGTTCACATATTATTCACAACATACAAAAATCCTTCAATAATCACGGAGATTACAACCAAGTCAGGATAATCACATAATAAGGACTCATGGTCATGCTAGACAACGATGTATAGATACTAGTCACCATGCCTATACATCGTACTCGATCATATAGCAATTAGAAACAAGACTTAACTCATATTCCCTCAAGCTAGGGTTACACCAAACACTTACCTCAAAGCCTTGAAATCCACTTAATCCTCAACTATTGCTTTACCTCACGGTTCCACTTCCAATTCGCTCAAACCTAATCACAAATTGCTTGAATTTATCAACAAATGCTAATCGAATCAATTTGAATGCATAATAATGGATTTCCTAAAGTTTCACTCAAAAATTCCCAAACCATCCTTGGCCCACGTGGTCAAAACTCGAGGTTCGAAATAAAATCCAGTTCCCTATTCCCCCACAAACTCAAATAGTAATTTGTTTTGAAATCAGACCTCAAATCGAGGTACAGCGCCCCACTTTATAGAAAACCTAGGTTCTATCCAAAACCCCATTTCACCCAGGAAAATCCTTGATTTCAAGTGGAAAACATGTTTAATGAAATCAACTTACAAATTATTTGTGATGAAGTTGCTCTTGAAAAATCGCCTATGGTTTTTGGGTTTCGAAAGAATGGTGAAAAGTGGTAAAAATTCAATGAAGTATAAAATTTGCTGGGCATTGCTTGTGGTAATTGCGAACTTGTGACGACCCAAAGCGTCATCACCTGTTTTCCTCACTTATGCCGCGCTTCCGAGGCCTTCAAAACCTCATTTTATGTGGCCTCGATTTACGTGCATAATCTGGGCATGTAGCCGGAAAGATTTTGTGCTAGAATATGTGAATTCTATGAAAAATTTGAAGAAAATTGATATTAATATTGGTATAGTTGACTTCGGTCAATATTTTTGGTAAATGTACCCGGACCCAAGATCGGACGGTCCCGAAAGGTCCGTAGGAAAATACGGGATTCGGACATGTGTCCGGAGTCGAATTCGGAGGCCTAGAGCCCAAGATATGAATTTTTATATTAAATTATTTTTGCGGAAATTATTAAAAGAGAATGGATTAAACGACCGTGGTATCGGGCTCGTATTTTGGTTCCGACGCCCGGTACAAGTCTTAAATATTATATGAGTGCTTTCTGCAAAGTTTGACAACATTTGGATGTCGTTTGATGTGTTTTGAACCTTCAGTTCTAAAATTGAAAGTTTATGAAACTAAAGAAAGATAATCATGAACTTGAGGCTTGATTTGATGAAAACGATGTTATATTAGCAATTTGATCGCATGAGCAAGTTCGTAATATGTTTTTGAAGTTATGTGCATGTTTTGTTTGGAGCCCGAGGGCTCGAGTAAAGATCTGATAGGCCGTTAGAGCATATTTTGAAAAATAACACAGCTGGTAATTTTTCCCCAGCTGATATCTTCGCAATTGCGAAGAAACACTCGCAATTGCGATGTCTCCCAGAAATGGGCTAAGTTCGCAAAAGCGAACAAGTAGTCGCAAATGCGAAAAGGGCTTAGGCTGGTCTTCGTTTGCAAATGTGAACTATATCTCGCAAATGCAAGGAGCATAACATCCAGCCCAGTTTGCAAATGCGAAACTAATATCGCAAATGCGATGAATTCAGAAATCACCCTAAGTTTGCAAATGCGAACAAAGTCTCGCAAATGCGAGGATGGCAGGCCTGGGCCAGAGTTCGCAAATGTGAACTTTTTCTCGCAAATGCGAGAGCAACAGTCAAAAAAACCTGCTATGTTCGCATTTGCGAACAAATGTTCGCAATTCCCATAACCGCAGCTGTGCAATCTGATACTTAAACGAATTTTACACCTCTTTTCTTCATTCTTTCAAAACCCAACACACCACACACGATTCTCCAAGAGCAAAATCACTCCAAAATACTTGTAAGTCACTTTTTACTTAATTCTTTCAATTCCTAACATCATTAAACATGTTTTTCAAGAGAAATCAAAAGTTTTCATGGTGGAAATTCTTATTTTTGGGTAGAACCTAGGTTTTTCATGAATTGGAGAATTAGACCTCGATTTGAGGTCCAATTTTGAAACAAATCATATATTTGAACTCGTGAGGGAATGGGTAACCGGATTTTGGTCCGAACCCCGAGTTCCGACCATGTGGGACCAGGGGCGTTTTGGGGAATTTTGGTTTAAACTATGATAAAACTATTTTTAAGCATCCAAACTAATTTATATAGTATTTATTATGTAATTGAACCGATTATGATTAGATTCGAGCAAGTCGAAAGCTGAAATTCGAGCTAAAGCTATAATTGAAGGATAATTGGACTTCAAGGCTTAGAGGTAAGTGTTTGATCTGTCCTAGCTTGAGGGAATAGGATTAATGTGCTAATTGCTATGTGATCGAGTGCGGTGTATGGGTTGTGGTGATGAGCATCCATATACTGGCGTCTAGCATGACCGTTAGTCGTTTGTTGACATATATTGTGGGATGTTTTTAAGATATAATCTTGAACCCTTGCCGGGTTGTGAAGTTGATTATTGTTTTCCCTTGCCGGGTTGTGAAGTTGATTATTGTTTTCACTTGACGGGACTTTATTGTGAAGTTGATTATTGTTTCCCTTGCCAGGACTTTACTGTGATGATTATTGTGCCCCTTGCCGGGATGGTTCATGTTAATTGTTTCATTCTTTTGCCCTTAACTGTGATTGTTATTTGGGTGAGGAAGAGTGATAATGCACGAAGGGTGATGTCATGCCTTGTTTATTGATTATGCATGAAGGGTAATGTTGTGCCTTGTTTTATTGATTATGCACGAAGGATCATGTCGTGCCTTATTTTATTGATTATGCACGAAGGATAATGCCATGCCTTGTTATTGATTATGCACGAAGGATCATGTCGTGCCTTGTGACATTGATTATGCACGAAGGAACATTCCGTGCAATTATTATTTGAACCATGCACGAAGGATCATGTCGTGCCATGGATGTGAGGATGAGAGTAAAAGTACGAAGGGTGATGCCATGCAACTATTTGAAATTTCCTTGTTTTGATACCATTTGTTTTTATCATACTTTGATTTTTCTTTACTGATTTAATATATGATGCTGATTGTGTTTCCCCCAGTATGATACTTCTTTGTTAATTTCGTTACTTGATAATCCTGTTGTTTTGTGGTATGTACATATATAGAACTGCACAGGTTTATGTGAGTGTCTGGTCCTAGGCTTGTCACTACTTCGCCGGGATAGGCCAGGCACTTACCAGCACATGGGGTCGGATTGTGCTGATACTGCACTTCTGTGCGTTTTTGCACAGGTCCAGGTTTCGAGCAGGAGCAGCAGCAGCAGTAGGGTACTCGTGAGAGTTTTGAGCATTTCGAGACTTAGGTAGCTTGCAGGCGTTCGCAGGCCCGGCGCCTCTTCTATTTACTTATGTTATTTGTTGTGGTCTCATTGTTGTGAGACAGACAAATATTTATTATTTTCTTTCAGACCATTATGTGTAGTATTCTTTAGTATTTCGTGAATTGGTGACTCCACGTCTTGGGTAAAGGATTTTATCAGTGTTTTACCTTAGTATTATTCATCTCTATTTAGAAAGACTTCCGCATTTCTTAAATTGAGTAATCATTTCTCTTGTTATTAAGTATGAGTATAAAAATGATGATATGCACAGGATAATGTTAAATGAATTAGCTTGCCTAGCTACCACGAGTAGGCGCCATCACGATCTCGATGACGGCAGAAAATCCGGGTCGTGACAAGTTGGTATCAGAGTTCTAGGTTACATAGGTCTCCCCACTCACGAACAAGCTTAGTAGAGTTTGAGGGGTAGGTACGAAGACGTCTGTACCTGTCCTTTAGAGTCTATTGAGTTAGGAAAAAGTTTCTCATTTGTTCTTTCTTATCGTGCGAATTCGTTCTTCAAAATGTTAAGTTGAATTTCCACTCTTGTCTTCCCATGAATGGCGAAGTCACGTACCGCTTCTCCAGCCGAACAATGACACGGTCTGGTGATAGATCAACTACGCCTTCAAAAGTCTTACGGAGGACGGATAGGTTTCACCAAACTCTTCTCTACCACCTTCAGCGGTGCATCTTTTGAGGACCCACGGGATTGTGCTTGACGTTATTGTGAGGAAATACAGAATATGGGAATACTCAAATGCGAGGGAGTTGGCTTTACTGTTGTCACGACCCTAGTTCACCAATCGTGAACCTGTCATGACGGCACCCAGTCCCCGCGACTAGGTAAGCCTAACACATTGCAGAATATATAAGATTATGAACATTAAACAAGGAATAATAGAAAAACGATATAATATAAAAAGGAATATAATCCGTGCCGCTTGGCACATACACCCGTCAAACACACCGTATAAAGATACCACCAAGATCCGAAATCCCACGGGTAACACAGACTAAAAAAGAATATACAACTGTGGCTCTATGTGTAAAGAGTATCTAACAATGAAATGAAGGAAGACATCTACTAATACTATAAGAATAGAAGGAAGGCCTCCGGATCCGCGGACGTAGCAGATCATACCTCGAGGTCTCCCAAAGTGCTACTGAATCACCTGGAATGAGACTGACCTGATGTACCTGGAGCTGCACAACAAAACTGTGCAGAAGAGTAGCATGAGTACACCACGGCGGTACTCAGTAAGTGCCAAGCCTAACCTCGATGGAGTAGTGACGAGGAAGGTCAGGGCCCTACTGAGAAAAACAATTACAAAATGATAATGACAAAATAAGCAGTTTAAGTGAGAATAACTCTGAAATAACAACAATAAAGTGATTACTGCAACCGTCTACAATTAAGCTAACAACGAGTAACAAAACACAATCAACAAGTCCAGGACTTGTAGGAATTGAACCCACAGTCCCATCAACAGTACCCCTGGGTCTCCGGGAATCGAACCCGCAGCCCATGTCTCAATAAATCTCAGAATCTCCGGGAATCGAACCCGCAGTCCACATCTTAATAATATATCAATAGCTCATCGAACCCGCAGTCCATATCTCAATAACTCAGGATCTCCGGGAATCGTACCCGCAATCCATATCTCAATAACTCGGGATCTCCGGGAATCGAACCCGCAGTCCATATCTCGATAACTCAGGATCTCCGGGAATCGGACCCGCAGTCCACAAACACAACAAATAAAGAAATACACAGACAGAATCGCTGTCCTCATCTCAATAAATATATCAATAAACTCCGAGTCTCTGGGAATCGAACCCGCAGCCCTTGGATCTCCGGGAATTGAACCCGCAGTCTACAAACAATACCACTCCGGGTCTCTGGGAATCGAACCCACAGCCCTGGGATCTCCGGGAATCGAACCCGCAGTCCACCAACACAACAAATAAAGAAAACGCACAGAGAAAACATAATATGCTTAACTACAACTTCACCGAAAACTAGTGCCAACAATTATCTAGAAGTTCAAGTAAGACAATTTGGCAATTAGACAGATAAATCCTATCTAATCATGCTTCCCTAACAAATGCCAGGTAAATATCATAAATTAATCAACTAAGGACAGGAATATCACGAATTTGACGATTCAAGTAAAGTGAGTTACAACAACCAGCGCATGTACACGCCTGTCACCTCGCGTACAAGGCATTTAAAATATCACATAATATCTTAGGGGTGAAGGTTTCCCCCACACGAGATTAGACAAGCCACTTACCTCAATTCCGGTACAAAACCGCTAAGAAACAACTCTCTTGCCACGAGTATCCGACTTCAAATGGCTCAAATCTATTCAATTAAATTTTATAACGTAAATAATAATTCAAGTAATTTATTCAACAAATAAATTCTAAGCTAATACGTGAAATTATGTAAAATGACCAAAATGCCATCGGATCCACGTGCTCGGAATCTGAAATTTTTTGAAGATAAAGATTACCCATGACCTTAGGAACTCAAATATATAATTTTCTCTTAATTTCTTACTCAAAATCGTAGTTAAAATCCAAAAATCTCAATTTCTAGGTTTTTCTTTAAAACCCAAATTCTCCTTTTGATTCTCATGAATTTTGAGGTTAAATCTAAGGTATAAACACAAAATAAAAATTGAAAACTAGTTAGAAGAACTTACCCAATGATTTGGTACGAAAATCCACTCTCAAAATCACCCATTCTCGGACCTAGGGCTCAAAATATGGTAAAATAAAGCAAAAACTCGAGGTTCACAGCTAAAATCAAGCTACAGAAGTCGCATTTGCGATCCAAGGTTCGCAATTGCGAACCCTCACAAAAACGAAGAAGTTCTTCGCAATTGCGAACAAAGAGAGGCTGGGAAGGGTCGCATTTGCGACAAAAAATTCGCAATTGCGAACAGGCATCGCAATTGCGATGGAAATGTTCGCAATTGCGAGCATACCAGAAGCAACAGTTTTTCCCCGACACAAAAATAAGCATAACTTTCTCATACAATGTCCAAATTCGATGATTCTTTTTCATATGGCTCCGTAATTTTGATACGGATCTAATGCTTCAAACAAAATTGAATTTGGAGCTCGTTAGCTTAATTTAGTACTCTTTTATGTCCAAAGAAATGACGTTGAAACATCAAATAAGAGCGTGATCACAACCCGAAACACACCCGAGGCCCCCGGGACCCCGACCAATAACACCAATCAGTCCCAAAACACATTATGGAATTGCTATCGGCCTCAAATCACAACAAACAATGCTAAAATCATGAATTACACCTCAATTCAAGCTTGAAGAACTTTGAAGTTTCCAACTTCTATTTCCGATGCCGAAACCTATCAAATCACGTCCGATTAACTTACAATTTTGCACACAAGTCCAAAATGACATAATTAAGCTATAGCAACTCTCGGAATCCCATTCCGACCCTCGGATCAAAATCTCACCTATCAACCAGAATTCGCCAAAATACTAACTTTGCCAATTCAAGCTTAATTCTACACTGGTTATCACAAAAATATTCCTGACACACTCCTAATTACCAAATTACCTAGCGAAGCTATACGAACCATAAGATTTGCATTTTGAGTCCGATATCAAAATTTCCACTTCCGGTCAAATTTTCTCAAAAATCTTCAATTTTCTATCTTTAGCCAAACGACTCCAAAATGACCTACGGACCTCCGAATTCACTTCCGATCGCGCTTCCAAATCCAGAATAACCATACGGAGCTACTCCCAGTCTCGGAATCCCAAACGGACATCAATAACACTAAAATGCATTTTAAGCCAAACTGATGCAATTTCTTCTAAAATGCTATCTTCCATAATATGCGCCAAAACGCTCCCGGGTTATCCAAAACCCGATCCGGGCATACGCCCAAATCCGAAATCATCATATGAACCTGTTGGAACCTTCAAATCCCAATTCCGAGGTTGTATACTCAAAATTCCACTCCTAGTTCATTTCTTCAATTTTAAGCTTCGGAAATGAGAATTTTCATTTAAATTTTACTCCAAACTTCTTAAATTTTAATTCTGACCATACACACAAGTCAATATACCTGAGATGAAGCTGTTCATGGCCTCAAACTGCTGAATGACACGCAGTATCTCAAAATGACCGGTTGGGTCGTTACTACTGTGCTTCGTATGGCAGACAGAAGTAGTAGGAAGATAATGTATTTACCACGCCAGTTGTGGTTCCAACGGAAGATGCAATTATATAAGGAAATCACCTAATGCATCGTGTGGGGTTTCAACGGACCTTAACATCCGGTGGATTTGTTGGAGTTGTGAAGGACAAATATTATGAACTATTGGGATGCCTATATACGGTAGGGAAAGGTCCTCCAAATAACTTATACATATTTAAGGTTGGTTCCTTTCATGGTGTAAGAATCGCCCCAGAGAATAACGAAGGGTATGTGATTCAATGGGGTAGCTCAGCAGTGTTAAGCCAACATAGCCAAAGAAGAAATTGGCCGTCGATGGTTGCGACAAGTCCACGAAGAAGGCAGTCTGGCCAACGCAACGCTAGTTACTAAACTCTATTTTAAGAAAATGTTCTGAAGACGTCACCTCCCAGATTATCTGCAATATGTAGCATATGTGATCTGAACGGTTGTACCAGGTCACAATGACTGTGTCCGAATATGTATATTGTCATGACCAATAAGTTAACTGAGCCTTAAAGGAATTGTTGTGAATGTGGAGTTTTGGAGAAATGTTATTTTAGGAAAGCACTCAGGCTACACGCTCCATTGTAGTTAATATTTATCCTACATGGCCAGCCAGATGTAGAGGTCAGGATGTTAGAGGTGGAGGTGAAAACCCTAGAGGTGGAGACCCAACCATTGATATAATTTTTATGATATGAGGGAGGTCACTACACCAAATGGGGTCATCACACATATAATTCAGATTGTTATAGACAGAATAATTTTCCCTTAATTTGAATTGGATTTTGAAAGAAAATTTAGGCGAGTCCTTTTAACATGCTCCATTCATGAGCGAGCATCGTAATCATCAAATCTGCTTATGGAAATACTCACGTTGGGATACTACATAAGGATAGACATTCCTATTATTAGGTGTTAGTCACTAAATTATCCATAAGGCTAAGAGTGACTTTATATTACTTATTACAGTGGGTTTTGATATAATTCTCGGAATAACTAAATCTAATCGTTAATTGTGCGCCCTATCAGTATGAGGGTTCATTTTTTGTCGTGATTATCTTTGACGGACAATTATTAAAAGGAAGAAAGAAAGGAAATGAAAATTTTCAGATGATATAATGTGCAAATACTGTGATTCAGAGTTGAGTATGAGATCCTCAAATTTTTGGCATAATGTGAAATATTTCTAAGCCGAGCTTCAAGCTGCGGTGGATATTATGTGAGGACTAGGTCCTGGTAGTAAGAATTTATGAGTTTAAAATTCTTCTTTTATGAAATTAATATTTTTGGTATTACGTTTGTATAGCTCCTACTCATATCTATCCATCTCTATTTTTAAACCGTTGAGTTTAGCCTTTGAGACGAGCACCCAGGTGCGGATAAATATGACTCATTAATTTGAAAAAGTAATCACGGGGTCTCCATACCTCGTTCTGAGTAATGTGAGAGCTTTGGAATAAGGTATTTGATAGCACGTAGTTAATTGGCAATGTCTGTAATTTAGGGACGACTCTTATGGCCAAAGTCATGGTTACGTGTATAAGTACGGGGTGTTCATGCCCTAATTAGACTGGATCGTGATAGTACCCATGGATAACGTATCGATATGCTCCCGCAGTCAGGAAGAGCATACACAGCATCTTAGAGTGGCTCTACAGACTCTAGAAAAGGTAGTCAGCTATATGCAGATATCTCAAGAGTGTGAGTTCTGGCTAAGTACAATTGCATTACTGGGTCATGTTGTGACGGTAGAAGGTATACAGGTCGATCCAAGGAAGATGGAGGCAGTCAAGGACTCGACTAGACTAAGATCAGCCACAAAGATCCGAAGTTTCTTGGGGTTAGCAAATTATCATTGGCGGTTTGTGGAGGGGTATTCATCTATTACGACCCCGATGACCAAATTGACCCAGAAGGGTGCCCAGTTCAAGTGGTCAGATGAGTGTGAGGTGAGCTTTCAGAAGCTCAATACAGCCTTGACTACAACACCAGTGCTGATATTACCTACGGGTGCAGGGTCGTACACAGTTTACTATGATGCATCCCGTACGGGGCTTGGAGCGGTATTAACGCGGGATGGTAAGGTTATTGCTTACGCTTCGAGATAGTTGAAAATACATGAGAAGAATTATCCAGTTCATGATCTTAAGCTGGCAGCAGTAGTTCATGACTTAAAAATCTGGAGGCATTATCTATATGGTGTGGCGTGTGAGGTATACATGGATAACAAAAGCCTACAGTACTTATTCAAGCAAAATGAGTTGAATTTGCGACAGAGGAGATGGTTAGAGTTGCTGAAGGACTATGATGTTACTATCCTATATCACCCAGGTAAGACCAATGTGGTGGCTGATGCATTGAGCAGAAAGTCTGCCAGCATGGGTAGTCTCGCATACATTCTGGTCAGTCAGAGACCACTTGCTCTAGATGTCCAGGCCTTAGCCAACCAGTTCGTGAGACTAGACATTTTTGAGCCTACCAGGGTGTTAGCCTGCACGATCGCTCATTCTTCTCTATTAGAGCGTATCCGTGAGAGGCAATTTGATGATCCTCATTTGCGTGACTTGATGGATACCGTATAGCGGGGAGGTGCTACGAAGGTAACTCTAGATGATGACGGAGTATTGAGATTGCAGGGGCGCGTTTGTGTGCCCAATGTGGAGGGGATTCGAGAGTTGATCCTAGCGGAGGCCCACAGTTCGTGGTATTCTATTCACCCGGGTGCCGCGAAGATGTATCAGGATTTACTACAGCACTATTGGTGGTGCAGGATGAAGAAGGACATCATTGCGTATGTCGCTCGGTGTCTACATTGTCAGCAGGTGAAATATGAGCACTAGAGGCCTGGTGGTATATTCAAGAGAATTGAAATTCCCGAGTGGAAATGGGAGCGGATCACAATGGACTTCAATATTGGACTTCCTTTGACTCGGAGGAAATTTGATGCTATTTGGGTCATTGTTGATAGGTTGACCAAGTCAGCAAACTTCATTCCAGTATCTGTCTCTACTCATCGAAGAGGCTAGCAGAGATTTATATTAGGGAGATTGTTCGCCTTCATGGGGTGCCGGTGTCTATTATCTCTTATCGGGGTACGTAGTTCACCTCGCATTTCTAGATAGCGGTCCAGCAAGAGTTAGGCACCCAGGTCCAGTTGAGTACAGCTTTTCATCCTCAGACGGACGTTCAGTCCGAGAGGACTATTTAGATCCTAGAGGACATGCTCTGAGCCTGTGTCATTGATTTTGGAGGCTCGTGGGACCAGTTTCTGCCATTAGCAGAGTTCACCTACAATAGCAGCTACCAGTCTAGCATTCAGATGGCCCCGTATGAGGCGTTGTATGGTAGGCAATGTCGGTCTCCATTCGGATGGTTTGAGCCAGGAGAGGCTCGGTTGTTGGGTACAGACTTAGTTCAGGAGGCCTTAGACAAGGTCAAGACTATCCAGGAGAGATTGCGTACAGCTCAGTCCAGACAGAAGACTTATACGGATCGTAAGGTTCGAGATGTAGATTTCATCGTTGGCGAGCGGGTATTGCTCCGAGTATCGCCTATGAAGGGCGTGACGAGGTTCGGAAAGAAGGGCAAACTCAGCCCTAGGTATATTGGTCCATTTGAGATTCTGGACCGAGTGGGAGAGGTGGCTTACAAACTAGTTCTGCCACCTAGCTTATTAGCCGTGCATCCAGTTTGTCATGTATCTATGCTACGGAGGTACCACGACGATCCCACTCATGTGTTAGACTTTAGTATTGTCCAATTGGACAATGATTTATCCTACGAGGAGGAGGCGGTGGCCATTCTAGACCGCCAGATTCGACAGTTGAGGTCGAAGAGTTATCCTTCTGTGAGTGTTAAGTGGAGAGGTCAGCCTCCTGAGGCATCGACCTGGGATTCGGAGTCTGATATGCGGAGCCGCTACCCATATTTGTTCCCCGACTCAGGTACTTCCTTCTCTTGTCCGTTCGAGGACGTACAGTTGTTTTAGAGGTGGAGGATGTGACGATCCAAAGGGTCATCACCTGGTTTCCTCACATGTTTCGCACTTCCGGGGCCTTGAAAACCTTATTTTATGTTGCCTCGATTTACGTGCATAATCCGGGCATGTAGCCAGAAAGATTTTGTGCTAGAATATGTGAATTCTATGAAAACTTTGAAGACAATTGATATTAATATTGGTATAGTTGACTTCGGTCAACATTTTTGGTAAACAGACCCGGACCCGAGATCAGACAGTCCCGGAATGTCCGTAGGAAAATATGGGACTCGGACATGTGTCTAGAGTCGAATTCGGAGGCCCAGAGCCCAAGATATGAATTTTTCTCTTAAATTGTTTTTCCTGAAATTATTAAATAATAATGGATTAAACGACCATGGTATCGGGCTCGTATTTTGGTTCCGACACCCGGTGCAAGTCTTAAATATTATATGAGTGCTTTCTGCAAAGTTTGACGACATTTGGATGTCGTTTGATGTGTTTTGAACCTTGAGTTCCAAATTTAAAAGTTTTGAAACTAAAAGAGAGATAATCATGAACTTGAGGCTTGATTTGATGAAAATGATGTTATATTGGCGATGTGATCGCACAATCAAGTTCGTAATATGTTTTTGAAGTTGTGTGCATGTATGGTTTGGATCCCGAGGGCTCGGGTAAAGATCCGATAGGCCGTTAGAGCATATTTAGAAAAATAACACAGCTGGTATTTTTCCCCAGCTGATATCTTCGCAATTGTGAAGAAATACTCGTAATTGCGATGTCTCCCAGAAATAGGCTAAGTTCGCAAAAGCGAACAAGTAGTCACAAATGCGAAAAGGGCCTGGGCTGGTCTTGGTTTGCAAATGTGAACTATGTCTCGCAAATGCGAGGAGCACAGCATCCAGCCCAGTTCGCAAATGCGAAACTAATATCGCTAATGCGGTGAATTCAGAAATCACCATAAGTTCGCAAATGTGAACAAAGTCTCGCAAATACGAGGATGGCAGGCCTGGGCCAGAGTTCGCAAATGCGAACTTTTTCTCGCAAATGCGAGAGCAACAGTCAAAAAAACCTGCTATGTTCGCAATTGCGAACAAATGTTCGCAATTTCCATAACCGCAGCTGTGCAATCTGATACTTAAAACGAATTTTACACCTATTTTCTTCATTCTTTCAAAACCCAACACACCACACACGATTTTCCAAGAGCAAGATCACTCCAAAACACTTGTAAGTCACTTTTTACTTAATTCTTTCAATTCCTAACATCATTAAACATGTTTTTCAAGAGAAATCAAAGGTTTTCATGGTGGAAATTCTTGTTTTTGGGTAGAACCTAGGTTTTTCATGAATTGGAGAATAAGACCTCGATTTGAGGTCCGATTTTGAAACAAATCATATATTTGAACTCGTGAGGGAATGGGTAACCGGATTTTGGTCCGAACCCCGAGTTCCGACCACGTGCGACCATGGGTGTTTTGGGAAATTTTGGGTTAAACATTGAGAAAACCATTTTTAAGCATCCAAACCAATTTATATAGTATTGATTAATGTAATTGAATCGATTGTGATTAGATTCAAGCAAGTTGAAAGCTGCAATTCGAGGTAAAGTTATAATTGAAGGATAATCGGACTTCAAGTCTTAGAGGTAAGTGTTTGATCTATCCTAACTTGAGGGAATAGGATTAATGTGCTAATTGCTATGTGATCAAGTGTGGTGTATGGGTTGTGGTGACGAGCATCCATATAGTGGCGTCTAGCATGACCGTGAGTTGTTTGTTGACATATATTGTGGGATGTTTTTAATATATAATCTTGAACCCTTGCCGGGTTGTGAAGTTGATTATTGTTTTCCCTTGCCGGGTTGTGAAGTTGATTATTGTTTTCCCTTTCCGGGACTTTATTGTGAAATTGATTATTGTTTCCCTTGCCGGGACTTTACTGTGATGATTATTGCGTCCCTTTCCGGGAGGGTTCATGTTAATTGTTTCATTCTTTTGCCCTTAACTGTGATTGTTATTTGGGTGAGGAAGAGTGATAATGCATGAAGGGTGATGCCATGCCTTGTTTATTGATTATGCACAAAGGGTAATGTCGTGCCTTGTTTTATTGATTATGCACGAAGGATCATGCCGCGTCTTATTTTATTGATTATGCTCGAAGGGTAATGTCGTGCCTTGTTATTGATTATGCACGAAGGATCATGTCGTACCTTGTGGTATTGATTATGCACGAAGGAACATTCCGTGCCGTTGTTATTTAAACCATCCATGAAGGATCATGCCGTGCTATGGATGTGAGGATGAGAGTAAAAGCACGAATGGTAATGCCGTGAAACTATTTGAAATTTCCTTGTTTTGATAACATCTATTTTTATCATACTCTGATTTTTCTTTACTGATTTAATATATGTTGCTGATTGTGTTTCCCCCGGTATGATACTTCTTTGTTAATTTCGTTACTTGATAATCCTGTTGTTTTGTGGTATGTACATATATAGAACAACACAGGTTTAGGTGAGTGTCTGGTCCTAGGCTTGTCACTACTTCGTCGGGGTAGGCCAGGCACTTACCAGCACATGGGGTCGGATTTTGCTGATATTGTACTTCTGTGCGTTTTTGCACAGGTCCAGGTTTCGAGCAGGAGCAGCAGCAGCAGTAGGGTACTCATGAGAGTTTTGAGCATTTCTAGACTGAGGTAGCTTGCAGGCATCCGCAGGCCCGACGTCTCTTCTATTTGCTTATGTTATTTGTTGTGGTCTCATTGTTCCGAGACAGACATATATTTATTATTTTCTTTTAGACCATTATGTGTAGTATTCTTTAGTAGTTCGTGAGTTGGTGACTCCACATCTTGGGTAGAGGATTTTGTCAGTGTTACCTTAGTATTATTCATCTCTATTTAGAAATACTTCCGCATTTCTTAAATTGAGTAATTATTTCTCTTGGTATTAAGTATGAGTATAAAAATGATGATATGCACAGGATAATGTTGAATGAATTGGCTTGCCTAGCTACCACAAGTAGGCGCCATCATGATCCCGATGACGGGGGAAAATCCGGGTCGTGACAGAACCTGGGACTGTTAACTTCGGAAATGTGAAGCCAAGTTCGCATTTGCGAACACTAGGCATTAGCGGACATCGCATTCACGACAAGAGGATCGCATTTGCGATCAAGCCTCCTTCGCATTTGCAAGCTAATAGATTGCATTTTCCATCCCCGGCCAAATCCTCAGACTTTGCATTTGCGACTCAGTGCTCATATTTGCGAGATCGCATTTGTGAGTCTCCCTTCACATTTGCGAAAATTGCAAAAGCCAGCATACCAGATTTTTTTAAAATATGAGAAATGTAATTCGATGCCTATCCAAAACTCACCTGAGCCCTTGGGGATCCAAACCAAACATGCACACAACCTCAAAAACATCCGTCGGACTTACTCGCGCGATCAAATCACCAAAATAACATCATATTTGTAGTATCAATCCTCAAAATTCATGATTTTTCTTCTAGACTTCATGAACTTTCAAATTTGGAACTTATAGTCCATAACACGTCAAACGACATCCAGTTTCGAGAAAACTTCACAGAAAGCACTTAAACAATATATAAGACTCGTATCGAGCGTCGAAACCAAAATACGAGCCTGATACCACAATCTTTTAATCAATTTTCTTTTTCATTTTCCATTATAATTTCAGAAAAACAATATCACAGAAAAATTCTTTCCTCAAGCTCTAGACCTTAGAATTCGACTACGAACACATGCTCGAGTCTCATATTTTTCTACGCATCTTCCGGGACCATCCAATCTCAGGTCCGGGTCCGTTTACCAAAAATATTGACCAAAGTCAGCTTAATCATATTGATATCAAAATTCTTCAAATTTTTCACACAATTCACAGATTTCAACATAAAAGCTTTTCGACTATCTGCCCGAACCGTGCACACAAACCAAAGAAATAGAAAATGAGGTTTTCAAGGCTTCGGAAGCACGGAAAAATGAGGAAAGAGGTGATGACCTTTTGGGTCGTCACATCCTCCACCTCTAAAACAACCATTCGTCCTCGAATGGACAAAAGAAAGAAGTACCTGAGTTAGGGAACATGTGTGGATAACGACTCTGCATATCAGACTCGGACTCTCAGGTCGTGACCTTTTGGGACTGACCTCTCCACTGAACACGAACAGAGAGAATACTCCTAGATCTCAACTGACGGGCCTACCGATCTTGAATAGCTACCAGCTCCTCCTCATAAGATAAATCCTTGTCCAACTGGACAGTGCTTAAGTCTAACATGTGGGTAGCTTCGTCGTGATACTTCCGAAGCATAAACACTTGAAAAACTAGATGCACGGCTGATAAGCTAGGTGGCAATGCAAGTCTATAATCCATCTCTCCAACTCAATCAAGAATCTCAAATGGACCAATGTACCTAGGGGTAAGCTTTCCCTTCTTTCCGAATCTCATCACGCCCTTCATAGGCGACACCCGGAGCAATACCCGCTCACCAACCATAAAATCTATATCTCGGACCTTACGGTCTACATAACTCTTATGCCTAGACCGAGCTAAATGCAACCTCTACTGAATGCTCTTGACCTTATCTAAGGCCTCCTGAACTAATTCTGTACCAAATAACTGAGCCTCTCCCGGCTCAAACCATCCGACGGGAGACCGACATCGCCTACAATACAATGCCTCATATGGAGCCATCTCAATGCTGGACTGGTAGCTCGTGTTGTAGGAGAACTCTGCTAAAGGCAAAAATTGTTCACACGAGCCTCCAAAATCAATGACACAAGCTTGGAGCATATCCTCCAAAATATGAATAGTCCACTCGGATTTACTATCCGTCTAAGGATGGAATGATGTGCTCAACTGAACCTGGTTACCTAACTCCTGTTGAACTGCTCTTTAGAAACGTGAGGCAAACTATGTACCCCTATCCGAAATGATAGATACCAGCACACCATAAAGGCGAAAAATATCCCAGATATAAATCTCAGCTACATCCTCTGATGAATAGGAGACTGCTACTGGAATGAAATGCGCTGACTTGGTTAGCCTATCAATAATGACCCAAATAGCATCAAACTTCTTCGGAGTCAATGGAAGTCCAGTAATGAAATCCATGGTAATATTTTCCTACGTCCACTCGGGAAGCTCGATCCTCTAAAACAAACTATCGGGCCTCTAATGCTCATACTTGACCTGCTGATAGTTCAAGCACCGAGCCACAAACACAACAATATCCTTTTTCATATGCCACCAATAATGTTGGTGCAAGTCATGATACATCTTCGCGATGCCCAGGTGAATAGAATACCGAGAACTATGGGCCTCCGCTAAGATAAACTCTGGAATCCCATCAACATTGGGCGCACAAACTCGCTCATGCTATCTCAAAACACCATTATTATCCAATGTCACCTTCGTGGCACCTCCACATAATAATTTCAACAACAACAAAAAATACTTAACAT
This sequence comes from Nicotiana noctiflora, assembly GCA_032618575.1. Lineage (NCBI taxonomy): Eukaryota > Viridiplantae > Streptophyta > Magnoliopsida > Solanales > Solanaceae > Nicotiana > Nicotiana noctiflora. The sequence goes on from JASVEL010013253.1 coordinate 381,791, forward strand.
TTAACCACATCACTCAACATGTTTTAGAATTCACCTATCTTATTGTTCGACATACAAAGCCTAAATTGCTACAACCAATTAAATGGATTCCTCCTAAACCAAACTACTACAAATTAAACACAGACAGCGTTGTAATAACAACAACCCATAAGGTAGGTATAGGAGGCGTCTTACGAGACTCCCATGACAATTGGATTATAGGGTTTTCATGTAATTTCAACGATGCAAACATAATGCAAACAGAACTGCAAGTTCTTTTCCAGGGACTTGAACTAGCAAAAGCATATCGTTTGGCTCCACTGGAAATTAATGTCGATGCCACAGAGGTAACCACGATTTTAGAACAAGATCACCCACTTTATACTAATTTAATTCATGATTGCAGGCACCTTCTGGACCAACTTCTTAATCCTACTATCACGCATATCTATAGAGATGGAAACGAGGTGGCTGATGGGTGAGCAAAAGCTGGATGCAGCATGGTTTCAACGAGCAACCCTAAATTTTTTGAAAGTCCACCCATTTTCGTAAAAATCTTTTTTCAAAGGGATCAAGCAGGAGATATACAACACCTTCAATGGGACAATGAACAACAACTGCAACATGATTCTACAATACAAGTATTGGATAGTAGTAATAGTTCTAGTGGAAACAATGCCTATATTGATATGATACTTCAAAACTCGAACATAGATGGACCAGCATCACCCCTCTGTTGTTCTTCATTTATGTTTTAATGTAATTATCTTCCCAACCAAAAAAAAGTACTCTAAATTAAAATCATACTCTCCCATAGAGAAGATAAAAACTGCTCGACTACCTACTAACCTTCTATCCTAGTTCTCTACTTCCATGAACTCCTATTAAGGATCATGTTCTCGATGAGCTTAAGACATAATTAAAAAAATAGAGCTGCCCGGTGCACTAAGCTCCCGTTATGAGCAGGGTCTGTCGAAGGGACAAACTACGAGGGTCCATTATACGCAGCATTACCTTGCATTTGTGCAAGAGGTTATTTCCACGGTTTGAATCCGTTATGCAAGGGCGGCTCAGTGGTAAAGCCACTCAAGCAACTTCTTGAGGCTCCATATTTAGGGGGCCCCAAAATTTTCTGATACTGTATTAAATAGTATTAAATAGTCATATCTGTATTTGATGAATTTTTTGAATATATAGTATATCAAAAAAAAACTTTCATAAATAAGGAAACTATGAGACCGATAAAGATAATTTGGGAATAAGAATAATAACTTACGTGTGAATGTATTTCTTGCCTTCGTTATATATTATCATTATTATCACATGCCCCACATTACTTTTATTACTTTCTCTTTTAAACTAGTTATTACTTAATCTTTTATATTTCTTTAATATTCTGTCAAATATGATAGCAGAAAGCAATTGCGAACTCTTTATTTGTCAAGCTTTACTGGCATCACACCAAAAATATTGAAACAACAAAAGTAATATCAAGTTATCTATGACTATTTGTTAAACCGGGTTTAATTGTTTATACTTTTCTTACTATTCCATCTAAAATTTATTATTTTTTGATATATCTTATTTGTAATTATATGTATTATCTTTTTATAATTTATTGGAATTTTAATATGTCAACAAGAAAATATGAATACACATATTAAAAATGCCAAAAAGAGAGAGAAGAATTGAAACTTTAATAAAATCCCCAAGATAGAAAGAATTTATGGTAGATAAACAAATCAATAATATAATTGAGCTAGAAGAGAATGGAATCCAAGAAGAAGAAGAAGTTGGCGAGAGTTTAATAAATACCTTTTAGAAAATAAGAAAATCCTAAAAGAATTGAATAATAATCCTAGAAAGTAGAAATATATATAATCCTAGTTAAGAATTTGATTATAAATAAATTATTAAAATTTTACATCTCAAAAAGCCAGAAAAATAAACTTCAAAATAAAATTTTGACTAAATGGGTGTTTAATTATGAAAAAACTTAGGCCACTCGTTGATGTTTGGCTTTAGGCCCCGAATATTGTTGAGTCGCCCTGCCGTTATGAGCGTAGGACATAAATATATAAATGAAAAACCACTAAAATTTAATAGATAATCTTTAAATTTTAAACTCTTAAATTTAAAATTAGAACGTGTTAATACAAATTTAAAAGTTAGAATCCATCAAATCTAGTTCCCGACTTCCTCTCTAGCTCCGACTAACTCGCCCTGTCTAGTTTCATTGTCATCCCTTAAAAAAATCACAGATCTCAACCGGCTAAAGATATCCTAATTTATTAGAAGCTTAATTAATTAACTAACTAAACCCTAATTAACTCACATGAAAAATTAGTGCGGCATATTTTATGCCCCCTTAGGCTAAAACTTACGTTTGCCTCATACGTACACCAGTGTCTGCAAGTGTACGGCCATCAATTGTCCATGTGCTATGAAGAAGAAGTGTATGTATTTAGGAAGAATAATTAGGTGACAAATGTGTTTGGCGTTTACATTAAATTAATAAATATAGAGTAACAATTAGTGGTGGATCCAAAAATTATACAAAGGGGTGTCAAAATAAAAAAAATTTATTGCTACAAGGAATGGAGCTTGCAAACTTTTCTAAATTTTTAGACCATTTGACCATTCCACCAAGAGTTTGTCTTTTTTCGAGGAGTGCAACCCCTTATATATATTTAATTTTTTTTTAAATACTTATTTATGCGTGTTATTTTCCAGGGAAGGGGTGTCGATAAGGGTGGCACCGCCAATGGTAACAATAGGTTAAGTGATGTATTTTTATTATAATTTTAACTTTTAAGATTAAATTATTAAATTTAATATAAACGTATGATATGGATGAGTATTTATTAGAATCGATACAAGTTGGGAGTGGACACAACAGAAAGAATCAAAGCCACCGAAAGCTTTTCAATTCCTTATAAATCTTTAAGCATAGAATAAAATCCAAGAATATTGGAAAAAGAATCTTAAGAAATTGACTACACATAATATATGGTATAAATTAATGCATCTACAAGAATAACACTTTTATAGTCTAATCTTGCACGATCAGTTGTTTGTCCACGTTTTCTTCAAAATTCCTTATAGTATATGACTAACTCAATAAAGATGAATAATCATCAGTGTAATTAATTATCTTAACATGCACATACAATATTTTGATGGTGATTAAAGAGTTATTTAATAGAGTTTGATTTATCTATATGAATAGTGTTTTTTTTTGTTTTTTTTATTGTTGTGTTTTCATTATTATCGTGTCTATGCTTTTCTCGAGCTATGAGTTTTGGAAACAGTTACTCTATCTCTGCAAAGGTGGGGCCAAGGCCTGCGTAGATACTGTCCTCTCCGACTTACTACGTTAGATTATATTGGGTAAGGTGGTGTTGTTGTATATTGTTGCGACCAAAAATACAAAGTTGATATTTTTCATAAGAATCTGTCGAATCCTTACTCGCCTATTCAAGTAAATTTAATGTCTATATGTCTATGGAATTAAGTTAACATGAATGCATTTACAATTCCTGTATTTCAACCAAGCAAGGGAATTAGGTATATGTCTATCCTAATTGAGAATATGTTCCCTAATGCCCAGGATCAAGATCTTGCTCAATTTAATCTTATATCCAATCTAGAGTTCTCGCTTTCGAATTCAACTCTAGATTCGTAGATAGTATTTCACTGTTAGCTAAGCAGCAAAATAATTAAAAATAGAATTACATAAACAACTCAATATTATAAAATCAACTTCATCAAATTAAACTTCAAACATCAACATTCATGTTTCACCCATGACCCTAAAATAATAGGGTTCTTAGCAACTCATGTTCATACAATCATAAAAAATAAGGTTGTCAAACATAAAATCAATGATTACTAGAAAAAGGATGGAAGAATTGCTCAAATTCGTGCTCCCGAGTGTTTTGCCCTTGTGTTCTCCTCTCAATGTCACGTTCCCCCTCTCAAAATTGATTCAGGTTGGTTTTTATATCAGTTGGGGGCATCCTGGGTTAAAATAACCGAGTCCTAGTTAAAACATGACTACTTCACGTTTCGAGCGTCCAGGAAACGTTGGCCCTGGCGCTCAAAAAATTTGGGTTATGTAAATTGCGCCACAGCTAGCACCCACACTGGTTGTGGCCCTCAACATTCACTTTTTGTTTTTTTCTTCCCAATTTTGCTTCAATCTGTGCCACTTCGTCCTAAATTGTATCCGAATGATTCCTACACATAGAAATACCACAAATAAACACAAAACATCATATTAAACATCTCAAATCATCAAAATATGGGCAAAACTGCGAGGCAATATATATCAAGTATACATACTTTAAGTCGTTTATCATATACTGATAGTCCAAAATAGTTATTACACTATTAACCACTTAAAATATAGGTTACGGTCCATAAAGTTGTGGAAAATAAGACAGATAAAAACATTAACAGGTTAAATTATACCGATAACATAAAAATATTTATAATGTCAATATTCATAAATTAAATCCTAATTAATAATATAGAAAGTGTATATTGGTATAAATTTTCTCGTGGTTTAAACAAGTACATCTCTTTCCCACCACAAAGATTCTAAATCCAAAAAGTTCATGACTAAATTGTTTTTATTCCCCTCTTCCTGAACCGAGGATCGATTTGGAAACAGCCTCTTTGCCCTTTCGGATAGGGGTAAGGCCTGCGTACGTATTATCCTCCCTAGACACCACCTTGTGGGATTATACTGGGTAGTTGTTATTGTTGTACTATATTCTCCAACTTGCTCAATATTGTAATGAAACAGTATCTGTTTTTTTTTTTTTTAGGAAAATTCTTTGTAGTAGAGCTGTACTCCAGTTTTTGGAGCATCTAAATAAAGCACACCATGTTTTGAATCTTTACAATTTAGACAGAGGACTACACTTTCATAACTAAATTAGATGTTCCATTTTACTCTTTTATAAATAGTGTAACAATGAAAACTCTGCATTTCCAAGCAAACCTCTAAAAAACTAACCCTAATAATATTTGTCAAGCTTTTTTCTCGCTCTTTCTTTCTCCTTCATCTCTTCTACCAACAAATTATCAACCATCGGATCGATGTTCGAGTTCAATTGAACTTAGATCCGATGGTATACTAAAAAGTAATTCTATTTTATCCTCCCAAATACCTGAATTTCAAGTATAGGTCGTAATAGCTACGAAGCTTTCAAAGTGCACTGCTTGCGGAATGGAAAGCTTATTACAACCAATATAAATAGCAATAGAGGTGAATTAAACCAAACACAGAAAGCAACCCTAGTTTTTGAAAAACAACCCCTACCGCCTTTTTTCATTGTTATTCCCAAGGGTATAATTAAGGTGAATATATCACGACCTACAATTATCAAGAAATGGACAAAGTACAACGAATGGCGTCAGAGCACGGGGTAGTGATCTTCAGCAAGAGTACATGTTGTTTATGTTACGCGGTTACTATACTATTTCGAGATCTTGGTGTTGATCCATATGTTCATGAACTTGATCATGATTCTGAGGGAAAAGATATGGAGAAAGCTCTTATGAGAATGGGTTGTAATGCCTCAGTTCCAGCAGTTTTCATAGCGGGGAAATTAGTTGGATCTACTAATGAAGTTATGTCTCTTCACCTTAAAGGCTCCCTAATTCAACTGCTCAAGCCTTATCTGCCTCATTAAAACAACTAAATTGAGAGTTGAAGAGTGATGATATATAATTAAGAAAAGAAAGTCTATATATGGGTAGTATGAATTAGGAAGAATATTAAGAAATAGATTAAGGGAATTAACAACAAACAAATAAAAGTTCTTGGCAAGATCGACAGACACTAGTCATGTAGATCATGGTCATTAATTATAGTATATCAATGTTGTAATAGCTAGTAGTTGTTATTATATGTACTTTGTGAGATATTAATTGATCCTAATTAGTCATTTTATTAGCTAGCACGAATTGTATACTTTTCGCTTCTTAAATTCTAAGCTACATCTCGGATTAGATCCATTCATTATTTAACAATTAAAATTTCGATTATAAAAAACTATATGAAAATTACATAATTCTTTTCATGTTTAAACTTATGAGAATATATATATATATATATATATATATATATATATATATATATATATATATATATATATATATATTTTAAAATATTTATCAAAATTCTCATAGTTTAAATTTCGAATAGCATATATATAACATAAATTGGAACAGAGAAATAAATATTTTCTCAACAATTTGTTTGCCCTATACTGGTACTCCAAATAATGCACTTCTATTTATTTGCTCAATATAAAAAGAAAAATTAGCCTGTTACTTTTAACTAATTTCTTTGGTTTGGATTGGGTTTCGTTGTACTTCAATCTCCAAGTATATGTAGCTTAATATTTATATGTATATTCAGATTTAAATTTTTTAGTATTAATAAAACCAAAACGGCTCTTACAAATCACGATAAGCTTAGATAAAGCTATATAAACTGTAATAATTTGTATAATCGACCTCTAACTTGTTTGGATTGAGATGTTACAGTAGTTAATAGTTATGTGATTCTCTTAATCCATTTAGAGAAATCATCATAGTTTTGTCATCTGCCTGTTTTCATTCTTTTCCTTTATTGGCACTTGGGACGTGGTTTAATTTATGTAGCATCCTTTTTAGTATGTTTTGGAAAAAACAGTTTTTTATATTTTGAAATCATTTAGTTTTAAAATTTTCATTTATCCTTAATGACACATACGATATGCTTAATACTGAAAGTTCTAAAGATATTTCTTTTCTATCTCAAACCGAGTGCCTGATCAAATTCTACCACATAAAATAAAGTGAACGAGGTGATAAATTTATCCATTTATTATCACAAATTTTCGGGTGAAGTTTAAAAATAGCGAGATTTATAAGTGATAATTCAAAAATAGCCGCAATATCAAAACTACTCGAAATTTAGTCACTTTTCATGTAAAGATAAATTTTAATAAAAATATTATTCAAAATCCGAAAAATATTTCAGCATGATATACTGGAGTTCCAATATAATATACTGAAATTCCAGCATAATATACTGATTCAACATAATATGGTGGACGTTCATACACAGGTGCCCTAATCTTCAATATATTATGCTAGAACTTTTCGTGTGTTGGAGTTCTAGCATAATATGCTAAAAGTCCAATGCACACATACACCAATCTCCAGTATATTGTACTGGAACTTTTCGTGTTGCATAAAAATAGTGGTTAATTATTTCATTTGTGAACACCTAATTTTGCACTATTTTAATACCTCATAAAGTCATTAGAATTTTTTACACTATGTTAACACCTCATAAATTCATTAATGTTTTGTTATTTTAATTATTTTTCTCAAATTTTGTGTCTTTAATTGCATATTTCCTATCATGAAAATATAAGAAAATAATAATTCTTCTTTCATTTACGCATTTAGGAATTGCCTAACTTTTAAATTGGTGAATCAATCTAGTCAGTTGATCATTTGAATAAGTTATTTAATTAATTTATTTGCTTGTGTAAATTTAGTTTAATAAGTAAGATTAAGAAAGAAATTTGGCCAAATTTAAAAGATAAAATGGTCAAGACTACAAGATAAGAGGTTGCCATTGAAATGACCAAAACGGCGTAGTTTTACTTACCTCAAAACTAAGTCGTTTCATTAAGTGGCCAAGACCCAATCTCAACCCTTCATCTCACTTTGATCCAATGACCTTTATTCAACACCCCAGTAGGTATATAAGGCCCCAAAAATTATATTTTTCGCCATTTACTAAGCCTAAATTTCTCTCTCTTCATTACTCTCATCACTCTCTCTACCGTCGCCCCTCCACCGCCGTCGAAATTCTTTACAGCCGGCGGACCACCTCCGAACACCTTCAAATTGACAACATGTATTCTCCACTGCTTCATCTTTTCATATCTCCAAACCAAATCCTTTAAAACGCCATCAAACTCCCTAAATGTTAGATCTAGAAAACATTTCCGTCACTTTTTTGCACAAATTCTTGAAGTTCCAACCACTACCACCCCACAATACTTGCATCAACGGATATAGCTCCTTAAGACCTAGCTATTAATGCCAATTTCACCTGAAAATCCGGCGACCAAAATTCAACCAAATCTCGGCAACTTCCCCAAACATCCTCGCTTGGCACACCACTATTGTATTGGCCACTTGAATTGTAAAATGGTAAAAATCCTATTTTGTATTGCTAATTTTATGTTATTATTTTTATTTTTTTCAGATTTTATTTTGTCTCTTATTAATTATTTTAGCATTAGTTTTTGATATCTGAAATTCTAAATTCTTTGTTTTGCACTTATTGAAGTAGTATAATAGTTTTGTATCAATGAAAGCGAGATAGTAAGCAATACTTGAGAGATAGGGTACTTGTTTGGAGGCTTATTTACTGCTTCAAGACTTTTTTTGAGTACAAAACTCAAAAGTCTTTTGTTTGGTAAGAAAATATAAGCTTTTGGACAGTTTTGAACAAAAATCTATCTTTGAATAGTGAAGAGCAGATTTTGTTTGAAATACTCTCTTTTGGACAAGATTGAACAAAATAGTCTTACCTTTTAAATTTAAGAGCAGATTTTTGTCGAAAAACTATCAATAAGAGATTGATTTTTATTTTAATTTTGAAAAGCTGGTTGTTTCTCATATAAATAGGAAGACATCTTTTACACACATGGTGGTGGGGAAAAAACATCTTTTTTTTACACATCTGAGAGAGTAAAATAACAGCTGAACACTCATAGTAAGTTGCAAAACCTGAGAGCTGTTTGAGAGTTATCCAATCTTGTGTAAAAACATAGCGAAGATACTTAAAGTGCTTGAAACCAATCTTGTTTCTTTCTTTCTCAAGCTGCTGAATTTTTGTTCAAGTTTTTGATTTACTTTGATTTAAATTGTTGGTGATATTGCTGTTGCCGTTGCTATTCTTGCTGACTTTATTTGTTAAAATCTATTTCGTTCTCGGTTGATATCTTCTTTGCTGTTGACTAATGTACTACTTTTGGGTCAAGAATGAATGAAAATAAGATAGATTCAAGCTTCCTTATTTTAAGTTATGCCTTGAATAACATTCAGTTCATGTATTATGATTGACATATGAATGAGCATTTGTAATACAATAGCTATCACTATGGCAATGCTTTCACTCTGTTTTCTTGGCCAAGTTGTTAGATTGAGAAACACAAGTTATGTTGTTGTTTAAACGGTAAATTTCATGGTGGGCATATTTCAGTTCATTTGTTTCAATTTAAAACTATTTCCATTCAAATGTTGAAAAAATATTTCTCATGTCATTGGATTATTTGTTGATGAATGTGTGGAAAATGTGTAGGTTTAAATAATGAGTATGCTAGTAAGGTTTAAAAAGATTTTTTATTTTGTTGTGATTGAATGAAGTGTTCTGGTGAAGCTTTAATAGAGAGTGTAGACATATAAATTTTATTCAATTTGAATTCATAAAATAATTTGGACCGTATTTTAAATTCAAGATGTTCTAGTCCAACTAAAATATTTTGGGCAAAGGATTAAATAAATAAGTCATAATCCATTGGGCTACCCAATTTAATTAGGGCTAAACTGATGAGCACACTTCATTAAGCCCAAGATGTCATCTTCCTAAAGGCCCAATTTGGTGCCACATGTCAAATGACGTGGCATGCCAAGTCAAGAGAAAGAGCCAATAGGACCATGCCACGTGTTAAAATGACAAGGCATGCCAGTCACACTAAAAGGCCAATAAAAACGTGCCACATGTGCAAATGTCATACTTCAATTTGATTAGTCGGAATGAGTTTGTTCTTATCACAACTCTTCCCTTTCACAACTAGAAATAGGGGTTCATATCCCAGAAAAGGACAGGAAGTTGTAACAAGAAGCAAGAGAGAGCTCATGAATCAAACACCGCAAATTCCTCTTCAAGTTTCAAGTTGTCACGACTCAAAATCTACCACGGTCGTGATGGCGCCTATCGTGTTACAAGGCAAGCCTATTCCCAAAATATTACTACAAAATCGATAATAAGAATTTAATAAAACATTTTCAACATTTGAATTTCTCATAAAATAATCAACTCCAAATATAATTAATATAAAATACGGAAACGAGTCCCAAACATCGGGGTGTCACTAAGTCATGAGCGTCTAAAACTAGGAATTTAGAAATATAATTGTCTAAAATAAGAAATGACAAGATGATTAACAAGGTCATGCGGACGCTAGCAGCTACCTTGCAGTCTTCAAAGATAGTGGGCCTGAATTCAATGATCGTCGCGCTCTAACTCACCTGGATCTGCACATATAATGCAGGGAGTATTATGAGTACTACCACATCAGTAGTAACAAAAATAACTAAGGAACTGAGCAGTATTGATGAGATGAGAAAAATAGTTCAATTATTTATTTTCACAATTTACAATAAACATGAATAAAATAGGTAAAATTTCATAAAACCAACAAATATCACTAAGAAATCTATAGGTAAGTGCAGCAACAACAAAAGTAAATGCAACCTCATAGTAATGTCACTCCATCAATCAGCACTCGCACTCAACAATCCACACTCAACACTCTGCGCTCACTGGGGGTTACAGATTCCGGAGGGGCTCCCAAAGCCCAAGCGCTAAGCACGGACAACTCACGTGCCATCATATCAATACCTGGATCCGCATGGTCAACTCACATGCTACGCCGACAACTCACGCGCTATGGTATTAATACCTGGACCCGCACGGTCAACTCATGTGCTAAGAACTCACGCACTATGGTATCCTCACAACCAGGCCCTCGGCCTCACTCAATCATGTACCTCACTAGCCTTACCAACATCAACAAATAAGGGAACACAGTCCATATCAAGTATCACAACATATTAGCGTATAATAGATAATGAGATAAACAAGTACAATAATTTCTATGACTAAGTACAAATAAAGTGAGCATGAAATAATTAAGCCTAAGCATGATCTTTAACATAAAGCCACACATGTTCAACAACAAGTAACTACGTAAACACAGATGATGGCCATAAGGCCTCACGGGATGGACCAAGTCTCAATCCCTCGCAGTGCACACCCACACGCCCGTCACCTAGTGTGGGTATCACCACTAAACAATCACATGATATTAATTTCTCCAGGTTTATACCCTCAAAGCCAGAGTTAAAATTGTTACTTACCTCAACAACGTCAAATCCTACTCCGGAATGCCCTCGTCTCTGGACTCGATCTCCACAAATTCCAAATCTGTATAAAATCAGAATATTACTAATATTCGTATCCTGAAATAATAATCCTAGAGTATGTGATAGAGTAGTACGATACTGTGATTTATAAATCCAACATTCTGAAATTTGAAAACACCTTAATTGCTCACTAACGTTGACTGCTAATCACTTTTATACCAATTATTATGTCCCACCATCATTACTGTAACTATGTATATTCTCATTGTTACTTAATCAATTGTGAAACAATATTGAATCTATTAGTTAGAACAACTAAAGACCGAAACTGTTTTTAACATAAGAAATATTTGTCCGCGACGTGCTATGAATTCCAATTCTCAACTTCTCCGCAATTATATGGAATGTGTATTATCGTAATAGAATCAATGTAATACCTTATAGATTAGTTTCTCCACCAAATAAGTCTTGTAATTAACTATCCAAAGGGCTCTTGAAGCTTATCGCCAACCTCTTCTTGCCACTGTCAATGTCAATGTTTATGATATTTTTAATGTGCTGTTTTTAACTCTTAATTAACCAAGAATTCAACATTTTTAAACCCTTAGGTCAAACGTGACAGCACCTATTTTAAGAGAATGGGCTTGGCCCACTCCTATTTCTTTAATAGTCTTAAGCAAAATTACAAAATTTAACTACTAGCCCTTTATTTAATATAAATAATATCTTATATATCATAATAAATTTAATTTTACTGGCTTAGTATTTGACCAAATAATTATAAATTAAATTTTTCTCCACTTTTCACAACTAATAAGTATATTAAAAAATAAAAATGAGATAAACGAGGCTACAACTCTTAGAACGACTAACCGGGTTGTTACACAAGCTTCAAGTTCAAGCTCAAGAACGAAGAACAAATCAAGTTCAAGCTCAAGAACGAAGAACAAATCAAGTTCAAGCTCAAGAACAAAGAACAAATCAAGTTCAAGCTCAAGAACGAAGACCAAATCTAGTTCAAGTCCAAGCAATCAGCTCAAGCTCAAGAACAAGGTCATCGTTCCTGGCAATAAACATAAATTCAAGATCAAGCTCAAAGTCCCTTGAATTTACTTACTATTGAAAAGAAGAATCAGAGGATTCATAGAGATTGTAACACTTAAATATTCGAAATTAAATACTACGACTGTTGCGATACTTTTTGGTCTTGATTTTTTTTTCTCGAACCAAATTAATTGTCAACAAATTCTGGCACGCCCAGTGGGACAATATTTACCTCTCATCTCAACTTTTCAATCACCAAAGTTCAAGAAGATTGAAATGGCTTCAAAGAAAATCAACTCTGTTTCAACTTCTACCAAGGCTGCTAACTCCAGGTTCTATGTTGATGTGGAAACCATCCTCGATGTCACATTTGGAAGCTTCGGACCAGTTACGAGGGGCAAAGCAAACTCTTTAGGACAACAAGTACCCAAGTGTCATCCGCACCAACCCCTATTTTCGGATCTTCATCCTCAAAAGGAGCAAGATCCGCCACAAACGTATCTGAAATAGGAAGTGATGTTGCCGAAAAGATCAAGAAAACTCTTGCTTTGCTTGACCTTTCCGAATCCAAGCACTCTGTTATGAAGGAAGATGATGATGTTTCAAGTGATGGATCCTCCCCACTTACACCACACAACGTGAGCCAATCAAGGATTAATCTGTGTGAAAATTCATGCTACCCTCCGTCATCCACGACAATCATGCAAGCCATGGTGACAAACACTTCATCTATGGAGGAGTAGTTGGCAAACTTGATGGAAGCAATCATTGGCTTGACCAAATGCATGCAAAATCAAGAGGCTAGAATTGACAAGCTAACAGGCAGGGTGGTAATCTTGATGGAAGAAGAATCTACCCATGCACCCGGCAAGCTCCCAAAAGTTCTATAGAGTGACTCTCCCCAAAGATAAGCAGCATCCACTAAGGCTATCCTTGTGTCATCTGAGGGGATGATTCCAATCGATCAACTGAAGCTGTTCATAGAAGGAGCCATTAAGAACAAATATGAAATTGCTGCCAAATCCTACCTTATATATGCAAAGTCGTACACTGCAAGGGTCGATATGTTGAAGATGTCTACTGGCTATCAACCTCTGAAGTTTCAACAGTTTGATGGTAAAGATAACCCAAAGCAACATGTTGCGCACTTCGTGGAGACGTGCAACAATGCTGGGACTTATGGAGATTATCTCATCAAGCAGTTTGTCCGCTCACAAAAAGGAAATGCTTTTGACTGCTACACGAACCTCGAGAATGGATCTATCGACAGTTAGGATCAACAAGAGCAAGAATTCGTAAATCTCTTTTATAGCACAAGACGTACGGTGAGTATGATAGAGCCTACAAATACTCGTCAACGAAAGGGGGAACCAATTATCGACTTTATCAATCGTAGGAGGAATGCAAGCCTCAACTACAAAGATAGGCTTAGTGAAGCTTCAGGCATAGATATGTGCATCCAAGGCATGCATTGAGGATTGTGCTACATCTTGAAAGGTATCAAGCCTAGCATATTTGAAGATCTTGCAACTCGTACCCATGACATGGAATTGAGCATGGCCTCTGCTGGAAATGAAAGGCTGCCCATCTATGAACCTCGCAAAGAAAATGACAAGCAAGAAGTCAGGAAGTGGGGCAAGTTCGTATCCAAGTCTGAAAGCAAAGAGGCTAGAATGTTAATACGTCACTTGTGAAATTCACGGCGAAGGAGTGCAAGAAGCAGAGTATGAAATCCACTTTGTTGCAAGATAAGCCAAGTGGAAAGTTGACTTTGAAAGAAATGCAAGACAAAGAGTACCCATTCCTGGATTTTGATGTGCCAGCCATTTTCGAAGAACTCCTTGAGTTAAATTTCATTGAGCTTCCAGAGATGAAGCGGCCAAATGATGCTAGGAAAACAAATGACCCAAATTACTGCAAATATCACCGACTAGTAAGCAACCCTCTAGAGAAGAGCTTTATTTTCAAGGATAAAGTCATGAACTTGGCTCGCAAAAAGAAGATCGTACTTGAATATGAGTGATCGTTGCAAACTCAACCCTTAGGAAGAGTAGGCTCTAATAACTTCTACCCGATAGTGATTTTTCGGGGTCAATTCCTCAGAGAGCTCGATATTAAAGTCAAGTATTTGTGTAGACTAATTAAGCATTGTAGCTCCTAATTTTGCTTCTAACATTTTTGGGTTTCTTCAATTGACAACTAATGATATTTAACTACAATTATAACTAGATTTGCTAAATGATAACACTAAATTGTATGCAAATAGGAAAAAACACTAGGGTCGTAGCACTTGCCTAGGTGGTAATTAACATGTAATGAATCTCAATGTAAGGATGATAAAGTGGGATACATAGCTAACCATTTCACTTAACTCTCACTCTCACACCTCTCGGTAGAGAGAGAGATTTTGCCTAATTGGCTCTCTCGAGACCAATTGAGTAGGCTAATTCACCCAATCAACTAATGGTTCAGGTAGGTTGATTACTCTCTCGAGGTTTAACCCGTTACTTGGGACTACCATTCTCATGGGTCCATCCCAAATTCTTGTTGGGTTGATTGAGAGGACTTAGACTATCTTTCTCAAGCAAAATCTCAACCCACTAAGCTAGACTTAGTGTTTGCAACCACCAAATCTTAGTTAAAACATATAAACAACCCAAATACTATACACCCAATACCATCCCAACATTAATCAACAACACCATTAACTACCCACACTAGGGCTGAGACACAACCCTAGCTAATGGGTTTAGCTACTCTTAGAATCAATAGAAAAAAAGAAAAGAAATAATGGTAGAGAATGACATAATATTGAATTAGAAATCAACTACAATTAATTCCACGTTCAAAACCAGTCAAAATAGCCTAAAATAGGCACAAATATGCTGCCTCGTGCTCAGCTGCTCGTACAGTGTATCTAAACTTAACCTAAAAAAGTAAAATATTCTATTTATACGACCCAAGAAAATTTGGACAAAAATACCCCTAAGGGTCTATCGCGGACCGCATGAAAAATGACATGCGGCCGCATAGGGTAAAAGGCATGCCAAATTTTGGACTTCTGAACCATGAATGTGGACCGCAAAAAAATGTCACACGGCCGCATGGGTTAAGTCACGCGGAATGAACAATGCGGACCGCATGAAAATGCTGCGCGGCCGCACTGCAGTTTGCTCTTCCATGCTGGGTCTTTGATCCTGCTTCCACGCGGACCGCACTAATTTGGAGTGCGGCCGCATGAGAATTTTTCCTTAGAATAATTTTTTCTTGCCCCCAGCATCGCAGACCACATAGAAAGGGATGCGGTCCACGTGAGATTTTCCTCCATTTTCAGCTCTCTGATCCTCACCTGTGCGTCCGCATGGCAAATCAATGCGGACCGCACAGGGTTCTTGACTTAGGTTATTTTCTGAGTCTTCTTGTGCGGCCGCATGACAATTGTGTGCGGTCCGCAATCGCCTCCTAGCTCACATTTCAGTTTCTCTCTTTATGCTTGGCAGATTTCACTCCTTTGTGAGACGATTTGTGATATTTGACATCTAACTGCTCAAACCTTCAATCAAGCGCAATTTGTAAGCAATTGAGGACTGATTTATGTTAATTTATTCACAAAGCTTAGGCAAAGATGGGTATCAATCATTTAAAAATTACAGTTATCAACTCCCCCAAACTTAAATCTTTGCTTGTCCTCAAGCAAACAAGACAAGACCTACCCTTTAATGAAAAACATCCAAGAAAATCCTATTTTGTCCTAGGGGTAACCTCAATTGCATCAATTGGGACTAACAATTGCCCTCAAAGCAAATGCATCATCAACACATTTAAATATTTGAAAACATTGTGGATCAAGTAGGACACAAAAACCTCAAGAGTTGACACATTTCATCACAGAACCTTTTGCAAGTACTATGGTCATTGTGGAACCCAAACTTACACATCCCCGACTCTCTCTAAGTTAACCTCACCATTTAGAGTATTAGCACACAATTTGAGGTGGAATGATTTATCGCTCATCACTCTCAAAGAAGATACCCTAAGTCCGACTCTAGGTACCATATGCTTGCCCTTCATGTAAGTATCCACTAATGAGAGCTTCCCTAAACTCGAGATCATATAGGGCTTTTAAGGAGTCATTGTGAAGGCTTTTGGGTAATGGTGGGATATGCTTAGTTTACATGAGTTCGCTCTTCCCTTAAGCACTTCTTTTGGTGCGCTTTGGCATACCTCATTTGAGTAATCCTTCTTGAAAAGGGGTTACAAGGACACCATGTCACTCTTTCCTGTGCACTTCAACACATTTTCTCCTTTTTGGTCACCTTTTTCACATCTTTTTCCCTTGCTTGATAACTTTGGGCTCCCTTTTTGGGTTTCATTCACTTTTGCATTTCTTTTGCTTATTCTCTTTGTCATTGCCCTTTTTCTTTTTCTTTTTGCTTTTATGCCTTTTTATCACATTGGTGCCTTTCTTGCCTCTCCCCCAAACTTAGATATTTTCCATTACTTAAGGGAAGACTCGGGTGCCAAGAGAGAGTTTCATCAAAGTATAGGCTTATAACTTTTGGTTCATGAAAGAAAAAGTTCAAGGCTCAAAAGGGGTGAACTAGGGATCATTCTATTTGTGGCTCATGAAAAAGGATCAATAGGATATTGTTGGATCAAGGATAGCCTACAATCACTTCACGAGTCATGTTTCACCCATAATTTCGCCTCAACAAACATTCAAGGCAAGTTCTAGACCATTGGAACAGAACTTGGGCTCACAAATTAAGTCCTCACCACACACACTCAATGATTGCCAGGGATGGAGTCAAGGGCCCACAATAACGTTTAGTATACTTCAAGCGCACAACGGTTCAAGATAGCCATATGATGATTGTTTGGTCAACGCAAGAGTCTCAAGGCCAAAACTTTCACCTTCCTAAACAAAACTCAATGTCCTTGACTATTAGATAAAAGGGCAAATGTGCTAGGCCCAAGTGAAGCTTTTCTTGAGGTACCCTTAACTACCAAAAGCTTGAAGAAAAAGAACGAAAATAAGAAAAACTGACTTGACCCTTAAGAAAGTTGTCACACTATCTATCATTGGGAAGAACCACCCAGTTCACACAACACTCTACCCTTGGAAAGAACCGTTGCATAAAGAAAACCAAAGGCTTATTTCAATATCCAAAACAAAAACCAAAACAAGGCCACGAGCCTAACCTTGCAACTATCATGAAAAATCTAACGAAAATAACAAAACCAAAGAAAAACTATCAACTGATAACCAAACGAATATGTACACCAAGATAGTAGAATATACAAATAAAGAGATTCAGAATTAAAGTTTATACACAATCCAACTATGTCTACGAATGTACTGAAAAGAAAGAAAGAGTGAAAAAACATATACAAGCATCCAGTTTTAACAAAAAAGTAGGGCCACACCCCCACGAATAAGAGCTAGCATTGTCCCCAATGCTAATTACCAAATATAACATCAAAAAGGAAAGAGTAAGGGATATAGAAAATGGCCCCTCAAGCCTCATCTGCCTGGCTATGCTGCTCGGTGGCTCCCACGTCCTGTGTGTCGGCATGGACCTCAAACTGGTCTCCAGCCTGCTGCTGTGCTACTAAGACAGGTGCTGGAGGCTCATTTGACTGTGCAGGATGCTCATATAACTGAGTAGGAGGAG
Organism: Nicotiana noctiflora; assembly: GCA_032618575.1. Classification (NCBI taxonomy): domain Eukaryota; kingdom Viridiplantae; phylum Streptophyta; class Magnoliopsida; order Solanales; family Solanaceae; genus Nicotiana; species Nicotiana noctiflora. The sequence goes on from JASVEL010013253.1 coordinate 399,721, forward strand.
GATCTGACTGTGCAGGAGAAGGATCCTCATGCTCAGTGGCTAAAGTAATCACAACTCCCTCAGTGTTGGGGGGTTTCCTCTTCTTCCTGTGCCGAAGCTCCTCAGCTGGTGGCTGCTCGATGGGGGTCTCCATGACAGGCTCCTCAAATAATAAGTCTAGTGGCAGCTGATCCGCCACTAGCCTGTCCACCTGTGTCCTCAATGCTACTACCTCATCCTTTGAGGCTTTTGTCTTCCTAAGCTTCATGTGTTCCTTTGCCAAGCTCTTCAGTGCTTTGTTGTGCTCCCCAACTGACTTAGCTAAGGAATCCTGCGTCTTCATCATTGCTTCCTAGTTTCCTAGGATTTTCTTCAAGGTGTCTTCGATTGAAGCAGGTACCTCAACCGTCATTGGTGCTCTCTCGGCCTGAACAGCTGCTATCAAGGTGGACAACTTGGATATCGCTGCCGACATCTAGTTCAAACTGGCTAGTGAATGAGTGAGCTGGTTGGCCGTGAACTTGTGAGTCTTGGAAACTGGAACTACTGGCTCGGATGAAGTAGAAGGTGGTGCTGTAGAACACCCTGGGGTCAACAAAGGGTTGTACCAAAACAGTTGGCTCTACAGACTGGCTAACTGTGGAGGAAGTGGAGGCCTGACTTTTCTTTGCACTCTTCGGGTTGTTAGAGCCCTTATGATCATACCAAGAGTAGGGGCTCACCGGTTGGACCTTCACATCAAACTTTTTCTTCTGTACCCCCAACACTTGGAAATACATGGTCAATGTGTTTGGGAAGGGGTAGTTGGTTTTGGTCTCATTTCCAACAGTTGAGATCACCATGATGTTTCCCACATTCAATGGGAACCCCGCCATGATGGAAGCAACTAGGATAGCACGATCAATGGGAACAGAATGATCATGTATGGTCGGATCTAGTCAATTGCACACGAATGTCAACCACCCTTTTGCTTCAAAGCTAAGGGCGTTCCTCTATATCTTCTCTTGAGCCCGAAGCCACACTGCCATTATACCTGGAGGTGCTAAAATTTCAGCTAACCATGGGCGAGCTTTTTCCTTCAGTGCCAACTTCTCCAGGTATTGAGACTCATCTTCATCGCGAACCCCAAAAAGTCATTCAGAGATTTCCCATCAAAGAGTACCACCTTGTCCCTCACTTAGTACTTGTAGACCCCCGAACGACATGGTAGATATTGGTGTAGAATTCCTTTACCATATGCTCAGTTGCCAACTCTGCACGTTCTTTTGAAGAAGCCCCAACCCGCCCTCGTACGAAATTGAGCTTCAACATGAGGGTTGTGAGGGAGTTGGTCTACATCAATGAATCACCTTTCTAAGATAAGTTTTCTTTTAGGCCACCATACCCTAAATCGGTGGAAAGCGATTTCACTGACGAACCTATCCTCCCACACTTATGGTTTTCTAGTCCAAGCAATACCCTCTACTTGAGGCCCACCTCCCTCATCCTGCTCTTGGCTATCTCCTGATTGCTCTCCACTCTCCACTAATAGTGAAGCCGTGGGAGATGTGGAGTATTTGTCGTCACTGCCCTTCTTGGATCCGGACTCACCAAACGAGTCCGAAGATACCACATTCATTGCTTTCTTGGAGGTGGCAGCAGTGTCTTGCTCTGGAGACAGGGAGTCACGAAGGCCTTTTGATACTGTCAAGTGTGGGGGCAGATTCTGAGGTTGCACTCCTGAAGGGTGCATACACACTCCCTGTAAAGTGGGAGGCAACCTTATCAGCAGCCCGGATTATCTTCCGGTTTTTTTTATATTTGCTCTTGCCTCGGGAGTGAGTTTATGCACCCTTTTTCCTTTTCCTCCTCGGAAGGAACCACCTCTCCCGGGTTGTTTGTCTTTGCCCCCACGTTGAGATTGCCCACCTCCACGATGTTTCATCATTATCTGCAAAAAATACAAGTCTAAAATTGTTAGTAAAAGCAAGGTAGAAGGGGGCAATAAAACAGTGAAATCACACATTTATTGGTTTGATACCACGCGGATCGCACAAAAATGCCATGCGGTCCACACATACCAAATGAGTTGAAGGACAGGCTGTGTGAATAACCTACGCGGACTGCACACATTTGTCACGCAGCCGCATTGGTCATGGTTCATGAGGATCAACTCTTTGAAGATTGGCCATGCGGTCCGCACTGTTTTGGACCGCGGCCGCGTGGATCCAATGCAGACCGCATACTTTTGGTATGCGACCACATTGATTTTGATTCAGGAAGATGCATTCTTTGAAGATTGGCCACGCGGTCCGCACTGTTTTGGATCGCGGTCGCACTGAAACCACGCGGACCGCACTGAGAGTGTACAATTTTATGAGAAAAATCGTGTGGACCGCACAAGAATGTTGTGCAGCCGCGTAGGTCAAATATCCCTGAGCAATCCAATTTTTCATTATTCACACTGTTATGACCAATTTTGTTAACCTAATTGTCCCTACTCAGTAATTTCATCAAGAAGGTTAAGCCCTAACACCCAGAATTCAATCTCTATATCCCAGTCAATTGAAAACTAGTGGAATTGAGAAATTAAGAAATTATTCTATCATGAATTAACTAAAAATAAAAATAATGTGAATTAACAGATGCATTAGAGGTGAAGTGTTACCATGAATGATGACTAAGTTGATGTGTGTGCAGCTCTGCGTAGATAAACAGTAAAATTTTTGCTTTCAGAGTGAAAAGTGCGAAAAGGATAAAAGGTTGCCCTAGGTCTCTATTTATAGAGAAACGTGGGGCCCATTATTTACCTACCTGCGCGGCCGCACACAAATGGCATGCGGAGCGTGCAGGATTTCTCCGCCCTTTGTTTCTTAAGTCAACCCATGCGGACCACACTGATTTGGTGTGCGGCCGCATGGGAAACTTCAGAGGAGCTCCTTTGCATCATTTTTCCACGCGGACCGCACTGTTTTGGTATGCGGCCGTGTGGGCAAACTTCAGAGCACCTGCTGGTGAGTCCAAACTCATGCGGTCCGCACAAAAATGGTTATGCGGCCATGTGACAACTGGAGAGATACTGTCCAATTTTTTTATTCAACCTGCACTGTTTCAACATCATCCCTGCAACACTTTCCAACACATCAGTTCACAAATCCTACTTTACAATTAGAAAAATGAAGAAACATAAAAGACATGGGTTGCCTCCCAAGAAACACCTGATTTAATGTCGTGGCACGATGCTGGTTACCATCATCTCTACTTCAAATGATTGAGTGCCACCACGTGGCTATCATCGACGTTTCCCAAGTAATTCTTGACTCGATGCCCGTTAACCCGGAATATTTCACCATTTTTTTATTGAGATCATGGGCACCAAAAAGAGTTACACAAACAACTTCAAAGAGCCCACTCCATTTGGATTTGAGTTTCCGTGGGAACAACCTTAGCCTTGAGTTGAAGAGAAGGACCATGTCACCAACCTTGAATTCCTTGCCTCTAGCATATTTGTCATGTAAGTACTTCATTTTGTCCTTGTACAAAGATAATCTAGAGTAAGCATGAAAACGAAATTCGCCAAGCTCATTCAATTGGTCCACTTGGAGGTTGGCTGCAATATCCCATTCCAAATTCAACTTCTTTAAAGTCCACATCACCTTGTGCTCTATCTCCACTGGAAGATGACAAGCCTTACCAAATACCAACTGATATGGAGACATGCTAATTGGAGTTTTGTAAGCCATCCTATAGACCCAAAGAGCATCATCCAACTTCTTTGACCAATCGGTCCTATTTGCATTTACTATTTTGGACAAAATACTCTTGATCTCCCTGTTAGAAACCTCCACTTGACCACTTGCTTGGGGATGGTATGGAGTAGTCACTTTGTGGTTAACTCCATATTTAGTGAGCAAAGAGTCGAAAGCCTTGTTGCAAAAATGGGACCCCCATCACTAATGATAGCACGGGGTTCCGAATCTAGTAAAAATCTGTTTCTTCAAGAATGCCACAACACTACGGGTTTCATTGTTGGGTAGAGCCATAGCTTTCACCCATTTAGAGACATAATCTACCGCCACAAGAATGTACGTGTTCCCACAAGAGCTAACAAACGGTCCGAGGAAGTCAATTCCCCAAACATCAAAAATATCAACCTCCAAAATGGTGTTAAGAGGCCTCTCATCTTTTTTAGAAATCCCGTCGGCTCGTTGACATGCATCACACCTTTTTACTAAATCGCTTGCATCTTGAAACAAGGTGGGCCAATAGAAACCGCAACTTAGAACTTTAGATGCCGTTCTCACCCCCCCCCCCCCCATTATGACCACCATAAAGGGAAGAGTGTCATGCTTCCAATATTCTCAATTGTTCTTCTTCCGGGACACAACGATGAATCACCCTATCGGTGCAAATTTTGAACAAATATGGCTCGTCCCAATATAAATCCAAACTATCCCGCTTGAGCTTCTTCCTTTGGTTAGAAAAGAGCTCATACGGGATGATGTCGGTCACAAGATAATTGGCTACATCTGCAAACCATGGCATGTCATGTATGGACACCGCAAGGAGTTGTTCATCCGGAAAAAGCATCATTAATCTCAACTCCATTGCTTGGTCTTCCTTCTTCCTCTAGCCGGGACAAGTGATCCGCGACTTGATTTTCGCTCCCCTTTCTATCAATAATCTCAAGATCAAATTTTTGCAATAGTAACACCCATCTCATCAATCTTTCTTTTGAGTCTTTCTTTGTCATCAAGTACCTAAGGGCCGCATGATCGGTATGAATAATCACCTTGGCTCCCATAAGGTATGGGCGAAACTTGTCTATGGCAAAAACAATAGCTAGCAATTCCTTCTCGGTGACCTTATTATTCCTTTGAGCCTCATTCATTGTCTTACTTGCATAGTACATCGGGTGGAACATCTTGTTAATTCTTTGACCTAACATCGCACTAACCGCCACATCACTAGCATCACACATTAATTCAAATGGCAAATCCCAATTTGTTGTGGTGATAATAGGAGTGGTAGTCAACTTATGCTTTAACAATTCAAAAGATTCCATGCACTTTTCATCGAACACAAACTTCACGTCCTTCTCCAACAACTTGCACAATGGGTTCAGGCCTTTGAGAAATCCTTGATGAAACGCCGGTAGAATCCGGAATGACCTAAGAAACTCATCACCCCCTTGACAGAGGTGGGGGGAGGTAGCCTCGAGATGACTTCTATTTTTTCTTTGTCCACTTCAGCGCCATTCTTCGAAATTTTATGCTCCAAAACAATTCATTCTTGCACCATAAAATGACATTTCTCCCAATTTAGTACAAGATTAGTCTCTTCGCATCTCTTCAACACTTTGTCCACATTTCCCAAGGAGTCATCAAAAGAATCCCCCACTACATTGAAATCATCCATGAACACTTTCAATATGTCCTCCACCATGTCAGTGAAGATGGCCATCATGCATCGCTGGAAGGTTGCGGGTGCATTGCAAAGTCCGAATGGCATCCTTGAGAATGCGAAAGTGCCATATGGACAAGTGAATGTTGTCTTTTCTTGGTCTTCCGGGACAATGAGAATTTGGTTATACCCCGAGTAGCCATCAAGGAAGCAATAGTAAGCCTGGCCCGCTAAACGATCAAGCATCTGGTCCAAAAATGGTAGAGGGAAATGATCTTTCCTTGTAACCTTGTTGAGCTTTCTATAATCCATGCACACTCTCCACCCCGTGACCGTGCGGGTTGGGATCAACTCATTGTTTGCATTTGTGACCACCGTGATACCACCCTTTTTAGGATTGGACCGGGGAGGTCCATGAACTATCTGATATTGGGTAGACCACACCGGCATCCAACCACTTGATAACCTCCTTCTTGACTGCCTCTTGCATAGCTTCATTTAATCTTCTTTGGTTTTCAAGTGACGGTCGTACATCATCCTCCAAAATGATCTTGTGCATTCAAAAGACGGGGCTTATGCCCCAAATATCCTCCAAGGTCCATCCAATCGCCCGCTTGTGCTTTTGTAAAACCGCCAAAGTGGCGTCCTCCTGCAAGTTAGTTAAGCAAGACGAAAGAATAATAGGTAAAGTGAAATTGGGTCCCAAGTATTCATACTTGAGGTGAGGAGGAAGTGGTTTCAAGTCCAACACTGGTGGCTCCTCAATAGATGGCTTTGTTGGAGGGTTCTTGCGATTCTCAAGATCCAATGACAACTTTCTCGGCTCATAAGAGTACGAGCCCATACCATGCAAAGCATTTACACATTTAATTCTTTCGGCATCATCATTAGTTTCCATGTTCAAGAGTACCGCTTCAAGTGGGTCTTCAACATTGATCATGGCACTTTTGTCATCCACTATCACTGCCGTGACAATGTCAACAAATGAACAAACTTCGGTACTTTTAGGTTGCCTCATCGATTTGCATAAATGAAAAACTACTTTTTCGTCACCAACCCGGAAAGTTAACTCCCCTGCTTCAACGTCCACCAAAGCTTTATCAGTTGCTAAGAAAGGCCTTCCAAGAATGGTAGGAACCTCAAAATCCACTTCATAATCAAGGATTACAAAATCGGCCGGCAAAATGAACTTTCAACTCGAACAAGCACGTCATCAATGATACCCAACGGCCTCTTCATGGATCTATCCGCCATTTGCAACCGCATTGATGTCGGGCGAGATTGCCCGATCCCCATGGTTTTGAACACTAAATATGGCATGAGATTGATGCTTGCCCCAAAGTCACATAGGGATTTGGCAAAATCGGCACTTCCAATAGTACATGGAATGGTGAATGCTCCAGGATCTTCAAGCTTTGGGGCCGTGGAGTGCACTATCGCACTCACTTGATGTGTCATTCTGATCGTTTCACATTCCATCAACCTCTTTTTAGTGACCAACTCCTTCCTGAATTTCGCATATCCGGGCATTTGTTCTAACGCCTCCACCAAGGGCACATTTATGGTTAAGCTCTTCATCATGTCAATGAATTTTTTAAACTGATTATCACTCCTTTGTTTCGCCAGACGTTGGGATAAGGTGGAGGAGGCCTAGGCAATGGTGCCTTGGCCTTTTGCACTTCTGGCTCGGGCATATCTATAACATGTTCCCTAGAAGGGTTCACGTTCTCTTGAGTCTCTTCCTCTGTTTCTTGAATGTCAATTCTCACCTCATCTCTTGCACTTGTCTCTGCAACATCATCAACCCCCGTAGGCATATCACAATTGGGAAACTCATCTTCCTCCACTATGGCTTGATTCTTTCTTGAGGCATTAACTTCACCGCCTCTTCCACTCCGTGTGGTCACCGCCATTACATGGTTGTTTGCCCACCCTTAGGATTCACCATCGTGTCACTAGGTAATGCACCTTTTTGGCGAGTGTTTAGGGATTGTGAAATTTGTCAAGCTATACTTCCAAGTTGCGGATGGAAGTATTGTGAGAAGCTAATTGCGCATCCGAATCTTGATTCCTTTTCATCATTTGTTCAAACGTTACTTCGATCCTTCCAAATTCATTTCCCAATGAGCTTTGCCCTTGTTGTTGATAAGGTGGCTGATTGTTGGGTTGTTGAAACATCGGGGGCCTTTGAAATCCTTGCCCCCAATTACCTTGGCCTCCATTGCTATTATTCCAATTGTTGTTCTAGTTGTTGTTATCTCCACTCCAATTGCCACTATTATTGCCTTGATTTACCCAATTTCTTTGGTTACATCCATTCCAATTTCCGCCGCCTTGGGATTGATTATTAGTGTTCCAATTGTTTCCACTTTGTTGATTATTCCAATTCCCTTGAGACCGCCATTGTTGGTTGCTTTGGTTCCCTCTATTACCTTGGAAATTGTTCACATATTGGCAATCTTCGTCTTGTTCATCATAACACTCATTTGAATACCCACTACCATCATCATAATTGTCACAAGCTCCTTGTTGTTGTGGCCCCCTTTTCCTTCTCTTCATCATGCTTACCCCTTCCATTGCATTAACTTGCCTTGGATTTTGCACTTGTTGCAATTGTGCTTTTGCTAATTGATTCGTGGTGGTAGTAAGTTTGGCTATGGCTTGGCCATGGTCATGTAACTCTTTGTGCATGTGTATTACATTTGGATCGCCTTGAGGAACATTCGCCCGACTTTGCCATGCCGATGAAGTATCGGCCATCTCATCAAGCACGTCACATGCTTCATCATACGGGAGCTTCATTAAATTTGCTCCTGCCAGTTGGTTAACAATGCATTGGTTTGTTGTGTTGATACCTCTATAGAACATTTGTTGGATCATAACATCATTCATGTTGTTGTTCGGATACTCCTTTACCATGGTTCTAAACCTCTCCCATATTTCATGCAATGGCTCCGTCGATTCTTGTTTGAAGGTTAAAATCTCATCACGGAGCGCCGCCATATGACTCAAAGAGAAGAACTTAGCAATGAACTTGTTCGCCAATTCGTCCCATGTAGTAACTGAAGGATTTAGCAACCTCTCCAACCAATCAAGAGCTTTACCCCGGAGAGAGAACGGGAAAATCCTCAACCTTCGAGCATCTTCGGAGATATTGGTTTGCTTACTTCCCCAACAAGTATCCACGAATCCCTTCAAGTGCTTATATGCATTTTGATCTGAGGCACCCGTGAAATACTCACGTTGTTCAAGAAGAGTCAACATCACATTTGTAATTTGGAAGTTCCCCGCTCGGATTCGGGAAGGAACTATTGCACTTGCATAACCTTGGTTGGGAAGAACCCTTGGAGTAATTCTTGGTGGAGGCGGAGGAGGGTCTGGGATTGCTTCATTAGGATTAGAATTTGCATTTCTACCTCTCCGTACTTGTGGAACTTGGAGTTCATCTTGTTCTACGTCATCAACCTCCCCCCCCCCCCCCCGACCACATTATCGAGAGGAATATTCCCGTTCAAAGCCATTTGTACCTGTTGGATTGACACTAATAAAGTTAATATAAAGAAGGAAAAGGAAGCTAAACACTAAACTTGCTACACAAATAGTTGAACACCGTAAGCTCCCTGGCAACGGCGCCAAAAAGTGATCATTGCAAACTCAACCATTTGGAAGAGTAGGATCTAATAACTTTTACCCGATAGTGATTTTTCGGGGTCAATTCCTCAGAGAGCTTGATATTGGAGTCAAGTATTTGTGGAGACTAATTAAGCATTGTAGCTCCTAATTTGGCTTCTAACATTTTTGGGTTTCTTCAATTAACAACTAATGATTTTTAACTACAATTATAACTAGATTTGTTAAATGATAACACTAAGTTGTATGCAAATAGGAAAAAGCACTAGGGTTGTAGCACTTGCCTAGGTGGCTAATTAACAAGTAATGAATCTCAATATAAGGATGATAAAGTGGGATACATAGCTAACCATTGCACTTAACTCTCACTATCACACCTCTTGGTAGAGAGAGTGATTTTGCCCAATTGGATCTCTCGAGACCAATTAAGTAGGCTAATTCGCCCAAGCAACTAATGGTTCAGGTAGGGTGATTACTCTCTCGAGGTTTAATCCGTTACTTGGGACTACCATTCTCATGGGTCCATCCCAAATTTGTTGGGTTGATTGAGAGGACTTAGACTCTCTTTCTCAAGCAAAATCTCAACCCACTAAGCTAGACTTAGTGTTTGCAACCACCAAATCTTAGTTAAAACATACAAACAACCCAAATACTATATACCCAATACCGTCCAAACATTAGTCAACAACACCCATTAATTACCCACACTAGGGTTGAGCCACAAGCCTAGCTAATGGGTTTAGCTACTCATAGAAGACATAATATTGAATTAGAAATCAACTACAATTAATTCCAAAACCAGTCAAAATAGCCTAAATAGGCACAAATACGTTGCCTCGTGCTCAGCTGCTCGTACAGTGTATCTAAACTTAACCTAAAAAGGTAAAATATTCTATTTATACAACCCAGGAAAATCTGGACAAAAATACCCCTGAGGGTCTATCGCAGACCGCATGAAAATGACATGTGGCCGCATAGGGTAAAAGGCCTGCCAAAGTTTGGACTTCTGAACCATGAATGTGGACCACAACAAAATGTCACGCGGCCGCATGGGTTAAGTCACGCGGACCGCACAAAAATGTTGTGCGGCCGCACTGTTGAACAATGCGGACCGCGTGAAAATGCTGCGCGGCCGCACTGCAGTTTGCTCTTCCATGCTAGGTCTCTAATCCTTCTTCCACGCGGACCGCACTATTTTGGAGTGCGGTCGCATGAGAATTTTGCCATTGAATAATTTTTTCTTGCCCCCAGCATCGCGGACCGCGTAGAAAGGGATGCGGTCCATGTGAGATTTTCCTCCATTTTCAGCTCTCTGATCCCCTCCTGTGCGTCTGCATGGCAAATGAGTGCGGACCGCACATGATTCTTGACTTAGGTGGTTTTACGTGTCTTCTTGTGCGGCCGCATGACAAATGTGTGCGGTCCGCAATGGCCTCTTAGCTCACATTTCAGTTTCTCTTTTTATGCTTGGCAGATTTCACTCCTTTGTGAGTCAATTTGTGATCTTTGATATCTAACTGCTCAAACCTACAATCAAGCGCAATTTGTAAGCAATTGAGGACTGATTTATGTTAATTTATTCATAAAGCTTAGGCAAATATGGGTATAAATCATGTAAAAATCACAGTTATCAATGAGAAAGCAAGCGCAAACCAAGTCTCTATCACCTTCGGCTCATTTGGTCTGGATGAATTATGCATTGTTAAAGAAAGTAAAAATAAAGAATTACTGGAGAAAGAAAAATTTGAAGACGATCAACCTGATGATGATGAAGGTTGGACGTTGGTGACTCGTTGTAGGCGCCACAAAATGAGCCCACGAAAAGAATAAGTGGAACAACCAACAAGGAAGATGATGGTAAAAAGACCAATGGAAAAGAATCCAGTTAGGCATTTGAAGAAAGCACGAGTGGAGATGCACCACCCTCAAAAGCCACGAAATCGAGTGACCTTGGAGGAGTTTTTATCAAGTTGGTTCCGCATGAAGCTTTCCCGTGAGGGCATTGATGCATCTTGATGCCACGCTGACAAAGGGGAAGGAAAAAGTGATGACCCACCATTGGCACCATCTTCGGAAAACCCTATCGAGTCCACTCCTCAAGAAGTTAATGATTGTGAGGAAAAGTTCACATTCACAAATGACGATGTTTTGCTAGGTGACACTCCTCATAACCTCCCATTGTAGCTGGTTGTCTATATGCGCGATGAAAAGGTAAATCAGATTTTGGTTGATGGAGGATCCTCAGTGAACATTTTTCCAATCCACACTGTGAAAGAACTTGGTATTCCCATGAACGAACTCTCAGAAAGTCGTGTGATGATCCAAGGATTCAACCAAGGGGGGTAAAGATCCATAAGCGCGATCAGGCTGGGAATCACTATTGAAGTTATGCAATCAAGTGTGTGGCTACATGTGATCGGTGCGAAGACTTCATATAATGTTTTGCTTGGGAGGCCTTGGGTACATGAGAATAAGGTTGTTCCATCTACCTACCATCAATGTTTAAAATACTACGAGGGTGAAGTTGATAAAACGATAGTTGCTGATGATGAGCCATACACCGAGGTTGAGTCACACTTCGCCGATGCAAAATTCTACTTGAAAAACTGCATTGTGAAGGAGCTGAAAGCTAATGATGGTATGAAAAGCAAGAATGACGAGCCCATAACTAAAAGAACTGATATGACTACTGGCAAAGCCAAAGCTATTACTGAAGAGTTACACATCAACGTGAATAAATCTCATAAAGGGGGTATTGCGTCTTATGGTAGGAAAGTAAGTCATGTGCTCCAATATGTACCTAAAAGGAAGCAAGACGAGGGCGAATCATCTAATCTCCAAACCAAGACACTAAAGAAGTTAACATTTTGGGTAAAGCGAATTGAGGCAGAGAAGTTTTCCTTGAAGCTGCTTGCAAGATTTGTAGCTCAAAATCATTGGCAGAATATGGCACTCCCTGCAAAATGAACAAATGAAGGTTTTGATCCTAATGCTTACAAGCTATTTGCAAACGATGGATATTATCCCAATGAGTCATCAAATTTAGGGAAGCTCCCATTAGAAGCTACAACGAGGCAACCACGTAAAGGTTTGGGATATAAGCAATCGTCACCAGTGTGCAACTTAATAAGAAGGGCGAGTAGCAATTATATCAATGTAGAAGATGAATCAGCTGCTTCTAACAAGCCTTTTGTCTTTGATCGGCTTCGAAAATCAACTGTGAGAGTTTATGTGCTATTTGTTATGTGTGGAGTCCGACGTATAGGCATGGCGACGAGTACCAATACATTGGGGGTCGACCATGACCGTGGGTCTTAAATGAATTAGATTTCGAAAATCTTATGTGATTCTATGAAAGAATTAATTGTTGAGCCTTGGCACCGAGTTATTGGTTTCTTGCCGGTAATATATTATTTGATTATTTATTATTGGTTTCTTGCCGGTAATATATTGTTTGATTATTTGTTATTGGTTTCTTGCCGGTAATATATTGTTTGATTATTTGTTATTGGTTTCTTGCAGGTAATATATTGTTTGATTACTTGTTATTGGTTTCTTGCCGGTAACATATTGTTTAATTATTGTTATTGTCCATGGTTGCCGGTGACAAATCGGAAGGTTTGGGATGCACGCCACATCACAACAAATATATTGACTGTTATTATTGGCCATAGTTATCGGTGATATATTGAGGAGTGAGGTTACATTGAAATGGGAGCGAGTGGTACGCCTACCACAGTTTATATTGATTGTTGTTATTGGCCATAGTTGCCGGTGACATATTGAGCAATGATGTTATATTGAAATGGGAGCGAGTGGTACGCCTGTCACAACATATATTGATTATTGTTATTGGCTATAGTTTCCGGTGACATATTGTGCACTAAGATTATATTGAAATGGGAGCGAGTGGTATGCCTACCACATATTATGTTGAAATGGGAGTGGATGGTATGCCTACAACGAGATATGAAATGAAATGGGATTGGATTGCACGCCTGCAACCAGACTAGTTGAACTTGAAAGTGATTTTATTACATTTATCATATTATTTATGATATTATATTTTGTTGTCATCCAGAGTATTTTCTTTTCCCTTTTTAATTATTACATGTCATTTCATGCTGTTTCTTATTGTATATACATATATTTTGAACTCTACAAGTTTATATGGGTGTCTTGTCCTAGCTTTATCACTAGACACTTACAAGCACATAGGGCTGGTAGTGCTGATGTTACACTCTGCGCTCTTTTTACGTGGATACAAGTTTCGGACAGCAGCAGCAGCAGTAGTGCGAGCGTTGGTATTCCAACCTTTGAGATACCGAGGTAGCCTTGCAGGCGTCCGCAGGACCTGTTATCTCTTCTATCTTTACTTTCCAATATGTTAGCTCATGTATTCGAGACAAGTAATTTTATGTTACTTTCAAACAGTTATGTGTAGTATTCTTAGAAGTTCGTGAGTATTGTGACACCAGTTCTTGGGTAGTAATTTATGTTTGGATTTCAGTATCGCACTTAGTAATATATACTTAATCTTTCGCTAAATTAATTTATTCTGTTGTAATCATTTTATTATTGCTAAATGTTTTAAAATGAGCATTTGTAAAAATGAAAAGATAAGTAAGAGTTGGCTTGCCTAGCTCCCATTAGTAGGCGCCATCACGACTCCCGATGGTGGAAAATTTGGGTCGTGATAAATTAGTATCAGAGCACTAGGTTACATAGGTCTCACAACTCACGAACAACTTTAGTAGAGTCTGAGGGATCGGTACATAGACGTATGTATTTATCCTCTAGAGGCTACTGAGTTAGGAAAATTTAACCTTCATTCTTTCCTATCGTGCGAATTTTTTCTTCAAATGCTAATGAATTTCTACTATATTCTTCCACGGATTGAAAGAATATGTGCTTTTCCATCTACTGATCAACAGCCTGAGGTCCCGACAGCAGCTCCCGCTAGGGGCAGAGGCCGAGGTCGAGGCCGTCCTAGAGGCCGAGGTCGAGGCCGTCCTAGAGGTCGAGGTAGAGGCAGAACTCAGCTTTCAGCAACATCACTAGTGGCAGAACCTCAGATTTATGTTAAGGGGGAGGTTCCAGCCCCAGTAGCTCCAGTGGGCCCAGCTTAAGTCCCAAAGAGGTTTATTGCTACCCAAGTTCTTCAGGACGCTCTGGTCCAATTGGTAGACTTTGCGAAAAGTGACATTCGAGCGGGTTTACTTCCAGGGGTTCACCCAGAAGTGGCAGGTCAGCCAGGCACAACGGCTCAGGCTGGAAGTGAATCCATGTTTCAGGAGGCACTCAATGTGGGCCATTGAGTTGATGTGGTTTTGCCACAATAAGGCAGACGAAGGTCAGATAAGAGGCCCCGCCATGGAGGCAGATTCAGTGGTATATCGTCTGGAGGTAGAGGTGCTTATGGTAGGGGCCATGCTCCCAGGCCCTTTCAGTCAGTTTTCCTTGTCACTCAAGGCGCTTCAGGTGGTCGTTTAGGTCGACTGGGTCAACCCTAGTTTCCTCAGCTGCAGCATTCGTGTAGGTGCTATGAGTGTGGATATTTTAGTCACATCAGGAGACATTGACCGAGATTGAGAGGTGCTCAGTTGTAGCAGCAGGGTTTTAATGCTCGCATTCAGGCCCCAGTTTCTCCACAACCTGCCAAACTAGCTAGAGGCGGTGGTAGAGGTATTAAAAGTGGAGGTAGATGTATTAGAGGTGGAGCTCATGTCACTAGAGGTAGGCCAGAGGCTGAGTCTTCAGGTGCAGACCTTACAGGTATCAATTTTGAATTGTATTAGAGATACTTCAGTGCTATTATACTATTGGTATACGTATTCATACGCATCATCCTATTTTGTACCCTACCTGGTTCTGGCAGTGATACTTGAGTATTCATGTTCATGTACCTATACTGGTGGGTAACTCCATAGTAGTCGACCGGGTCTATCATTCCTGTGTGATTGTGTTTGAGGGTCTTGAGACCCGTACTAATTTGTTCCTTTTAGATATGATGGACTTCGATATAATATTAGGAATTGAATAGCTATATTCATATCATGCTATCTTGGGTTGCCCTTCCAGGACTGTGACCTTATCTCTGCTAAAATTGCCCCGCATAGAGTGGAAAGGAATTTCTGGTCATACTAGCTGCAGTGTTATTTCCTATGTTAAGGCTCGGCGTATGGTTGAGAAAGGGTGTTTGGCTTATCTGGCCTATGTCTGTGATTCCAGTATTGCGGTTCACTCTATTGATTCTGTGCCCGCGGTTCACAAGTTTACTTAAGTATTTCCTTCAGGACTGTCGGGTATGCCACCCGACAGGGATATTGATTTTTGCATTGATTTGGCTCCGGATACTCAGCCATTTCTATTTCACCATATCACATGGCTCCGCCAGAGTTAAAGGAATTGAATGAACAATTTCAGCATTTACTTGAAAAGAGTTTCATTAGACCTAGTGTTTCGTCATGGGGTGCACCGATATTATTCGTGAAGAATAAAGATGGTTCGATGAGAATGTGCATTGATTATCGGTAGTTGAAAAAGGTTACTATCAAAAATAAAATATCCACTTCCGCGGATTGATGATTTATTTGATCAGCTTCAGGGTCCCAAGGTATTTTCAAAGATAAACTTGAAATCTGGCTATCATCAGTTGAAGATTAGGGCATATGACATTTCTAAGACAGCATTCTGCACTCGTTAGGAGAAGCATGCGCATCATCTCAAAGTGGCTCTTCAAACTTTGTAAAATATCCAACTATATGCAAAATTCTGAAAGTGTGAGTTTTGACTAAGTTCAGTTGCATTCCTAGGTCATATTGTGACGGCATCAGGTATTCGGGTTGATCCAAAGAAGATTGAGGCAGTCAAGCTCTGTCCTAGACCGACATTAGCCACAAAGATTGGGAGTTTCTTGGGATTAACAGGTTATTATTGTCACGACCCGGATTTCCCATCATCGGGAGTCATGATGGCACCTACTAGTGGAAGCTAGGCAAGCCAATTGTTACTTACATTTTTATTAGTTACAAATCTCTTCTTAAGACTTTAAATAAAATCATGTAATTACAGCGGAATAATTAAACTCAGCGGAAGACTTAGCAAATTTTTCTAAATACAATATAGAAAACCCAAACATGATACACTGCCCAAGACTGGTGTCACAATACTCACGAACGTCTAAGAATAATATACATAATCGTCTGAAAGAAATATAAGTTGTTTATCTCGAATACATGAGATAACAAAATGAAAAATATAGATAGAGGAGACAACGGGTCCTACAGACGCCTGCAAGGCTACCTCGAAGTCTCAGTAGTCAGAATATCCATAATCGTGCTACTGCCGCTGCTGATGTCTGTAACCTATATCTGCGCAAAAAGAGTGCAGAGTGTAGTATCAGCACAACCGACCCCATGTGCTGGTAAGTGCCTGGCCTATCCTGGCGAAGTAGTGACGAGGCTAGGACCAGACACCCACATAAACCTGTACAGTTGAGATATATATACATAATAGCAAGAAAATGTTATCGAACGTTTATAAGGAAAGAATCTGCTCTGAAATAACAATCAATAATTCATAATATCCATAGTAATCTGAACAATGGAACAACACTTACTTGCATGTATCAATTCATTTTTCATTGCATATCTTGTGGTAGGCGTACAACTCGCTCCCAGATTTAACAATGGGCTACCGGCAACTATGGCCAAAGCCAAGATTCAAATCACTTTGTGGTCGGCGTGCCACACAATCCTATTTCTTATTATATAAGTGGTCGTTGTGCCACACGATGCCAATTCTTTAATATTTAAGTGGTCGGCGTGCCACACGATCCCAATTCTTTAACATATAAGTGGTCGGCGCGCCACACGATCCCAATTCTTTAACATATAAGTAGTCGGCGCGCCACACGATCCCAATTCTTTAATAATGTATATTACCGGCATTAAACCAATAATCTCTTATCAACAATAAGTATATAAAAGCATTACCAGTATTAAACCAATAATCTCTTATCAACAGAAAGTATATAAAAGTATTATCGGTATTAAACCAATAATTTTTATTTTCAACAATATTTATATTACCGGTATAAAACCAATAAATAATAATAAATCAACAATATATCTCCGTTACCGGTGTGACACCAATAACTCTTAATCAACAATTTATATGTATTACCGGTATAAAACCAATAATAATTTTCCTTCACATAATCACGTAGGATTAATAAGAATTTAATCCATTTTTAGACCCACGGTCATGCTCGACCCCCAACGTATATATACTCGTCACCATGCCTATACGTCGGACTCCACATATAACAATTTACACATAAACTCAATTCATATTCCCTCAAGCTAGGATAGAACAAACACTTACTTCGAAAGTTTACGAATAATTCAATCTGTAGCAATGCCTTTTCCTTTCGAATTTGGATCCAATCCAATTGTATCTATACACAATTGATTTAATATCATCAATACTACTTAACAAACTAGTTCATATGGCCAAATATAATATTCACCCAATCATCCACGAGTTCAAATATATAATTTGTTCTAAAATCGGACCTCAAATTGAGGTCAAAATCCTAATTTTTATGAAAACCTAAGTTCTACCCAAAACCCCCATTTTTACCCATGAAAAACCTTAAATTTAAGATAAAAACATGATAGATGATGTTAAAGATTGAAGAAATTGAGTAAAAGTTTACTTACAAATGGTTTGGAGGAGAAGAAGTTCTTGAAAAAATGCCAAAGGATGTTTTGGGTTGTGAAAATATGAAAAATTAAGTTAAAATCGTCAAATTCTGGATTTACAGGTCTATCTGTTCGCATTTGCGAACATTTCTTCTAAAATGAAGATGTTCGCATTTGCAAACATTTCTTCGCATTTGCGAACTCTGTGCTAAAATGAAGGAGTTTGCATTTGCGAACATTTCTTCGCATTTGCGAACTCTGGTCAAAAATGAAGGAGTTCGTATTTGCGAACATTTCTTTGCTTTTGCCGAACTCTGGTCAAAATGAAGGAGTTCGCATTTGCGAACTCTAGGAAAAAATGAAGAAGTTCGCATTTGCGAACATTTCTTCGCATTTGCGAACTCTGGTAAAAAATGAAAGAGTTCGCATTTGCGAACATTTCTTCGCATTTGCGAACTCTGGTCAAAATGAAGGAGTTTGCATTTGTGAAGCCTCCAGGTCAGGTACTGACAGCAACTCTCTAACATGAAAAATATAACTCGTGGCCTATCCAAAATTCACCCGAGCTCTCAGGGCTCCAAACCAAATATGTACACTAACTTAAAAACATCATACGAATTTGCTCGCGCAATCTAATCACCAAAATAACATCAAAATCAATGAATTGAGCCTTAAAACTCAAGAATTCTTTCAAAATTTCATAACTTCCAAAATTTCCAATTGAAGGCCGAAACACGTCAAACGACGTCTGTTTTCAACCAAACTTTACAGGAAGTGCTTAACCAATATATATGACTTGTACCGGGTGTCGGAACCAAAATCCGAGCCCGATACCATTACCTTTTAATAAATTTTCAGTTTCATTTTCCTTAAATATTTTTAGAAAATAATTTAATAGAAAAATTCTTTTACCGGGGTTCTAGACCTCGGATTTCGATTCCGGGCATACGCCCGAGTTTTATATTTTTCTACGGATTTTCTGAGACCGTCAAATCACGGGTTTGGGTACATTTACCAAAAATGTTGATCAAAGTCAACCATATCAATATTAATATCAAAATTCTTCAAATTTTCCACATATTTCATATATTTCAACATAAAAAATTTCCAGCTTCGTGCCCGGACTGCGCATGCAAATCGAGGCAACTATAAATCAGGTTTTCAAGACCTGAGAAGCTCGAAATAATTAAAAAAATAAGTGATGACCCTTTGGGTCGTCACAATTATCGGCGGTTTATGGAAGGGTTTTCATCTATTGCGACCCCAATAACCAAATTGACCAAGAAAGTTATTCAGACCAAATGGTCAGATGAGTGTGAGGAGAGATTTCAGAAGCTCAATATAGCCTTGACCACAACACCGGTGTTGGTTTTGCCCACAGGTTCGGGACCTTATATAGTCTATTGTGATGCTTCCCCTATTGAGCTTGGTGCAGTTGATGCAGGATGGCAAGGTCATTGCCTATGCTTTGAGGCAATTGAAAATCCATGAAAATAATTATCCCATTCTTGATCTGGAGTTGGCAGTGATTGTTCATGCATTGAAGATTTAGAAGCATTATATGTATGGCGTGGCAAGTGAAATAATCACTGATCACAAGAGTCGTCAGTACTTGTTTAAACAAAAGGAGTTGAATTTGAGGCAGAGAAGGTGGTTAGAATTGTTGAAGGATTATGATATCACAATTTTATATCACCCAAGGAAAGTAAATATGGTGGCCGATGCTTTGAGTAGGAAGTCAGCCAGTATGGGCAGCCTTTCTTATATTCTAGTCAATCAGAGGTCGCTTGCTTTGGATGTTCACGCCTTAGCCAACCGATTTGCGAGATTGGATATTTCTGAGCCTAGTCGAGTGCTAGCTTGCATGGTCATTCGGTCTTCATTACTGGAGTGTATCCGTGATCAGCAATTTGATGATCCTGATTTATGTGTCCTTAAAGACACAATTCAATGAGGAGGCGCCAAGCAGGTCACCTTAGATGTTGATGGAGTTATGAGATTGAAAAGGGAAAATTTATGTGCCACATGTGGATGGGCTTCAAGAATTGATTCTAGGGGAAGCTTACAGTTCCTGGTATTCTATTCATCCAAGCATAGCAAAAATGTATCAGTATTTGTAGCAACATTATTGGTGAAATATGTAGCACAAGAGATTAGCTGAGATATGTAGCACGGTGTTTGAACTGTCAACAGGTGAAATATGAGCATCAGAGACCTGATGGTCAATTTCAGAGAATTCAGCTTCTCGAATGGAAGTGGGAGCGGATCACTATGGACTTCGTTACTAGCATTCCTATGACTTAGAAAAAGTTTGATGTTGTGTGGGTTATTGTTGATAGGTCGACCAAGTTAATGCATTTTGTTCCGGTTGCCACAACCTATTCGTCCAAGAGATTAGCTGGGATTTATATCAGGAAGATTGTTCGCCTTCATGGTGTGCCTATTTCTATCATTTCGGATTGAGGTGCACAGTTTACCTCGCATTTTTGGAAGGCGTTTCAATGAGAGTTGGGCACCTAACTCCATCTAAGTATAGCATTTCATCCCTGGATGAATGGCAAGGCAGAAAGGAAAATTCAGATATTGGAGGATATGCTCCGAGCCTGAGTTATTGATTTTGGAGGTTCGTGGGATCAGTTCCTACCTTTGGCAGAGTTTGCTTATAGTAATAGCTATCAATCGAGCATTCAAATGGCTCCTTATGAAGCCTTGTATAGTAGGTAGTGTCGTTCTTCTGTTGGATAGTTTGAGCCCGGAGAGGCTCGATTGTTGGGTACGGATTTAGTTCGGGAGGCCTTAGATAAGGTCAAGATCATTCAAGATAGGCTTCATACAGCTAAGTTTAGGCAAAGGGGCTATGCTGATTGTAAGGTTCGAGATATAGCTTTCATGGTTGGTAAGCGAGTATTGTTCCAAGTGTCGCCTATGAAGGGCGTGATGATATTTGGGAAGAAGGGAAAACTTAGCCTTAGGTTTATTGGCCCATTTGAGATTCTTTATCACGCGGGAGTGGTGGCTTATAAACTTGCCTTGCCACCTAGCTTGTCAGCGGTGCATCCAGCGTTTTATGTATCCATGCTCCGAAAGTATCACAGTGATCCATGGCACGCGTTAGATTTCAGCATTGTCCAATGGGACAAGGATCTATCTTATGAGGACGAACCAATAGCTATTCTAGACCAGCAGGTTCGACAGTTGAGGTGGAAGAATTTCCCTTCAGTGCGAGTTCAGTGGAGAGGTCAGCCTCCTGAGGCAACGACCTGGGAGTCCGAGTCTCATATGTGGAGCCGTTACCCTCATCTATTTCCTAACTTAGGTACTTCTTTCTTTTGTCTGTTCGAGGACGAACAGTTGTTTTAGAGGTGGAGAATGTGACGACCCAAAGGTTCATCACTTATTTTCTCAGTCATTTCGATATTCAGAGGCCTTGAAAACCTCATTTATAGTTGTCTCGATTTGTGTGCACAGTCCGAGCGTGAAGCCAAAAAATTTTGATGTTGAAATATATGAATGATGTGAAAAATTTGAAGGATTTTGATATTAATATTGTTAAATTTGACTTCGATCAAAAATTCTGGTAAACGGACCCAAGCACGAGATTTGATGGTCTCGGAAGGTTCGTAGAAAAATATGGGTCTTGGGCGTATACCAAGAATCGAATTCCGGTGTCCCAGGCCCGAGAAATGAATTTTTTGTTAAATTATTTTCTGAAAATATTTAAGAAAAATGAAAATAAAATTTGATAAAAAATTAATGGTACCGGGCACGTATTTTGGTTTTGACGCCCCGTACAGGTCATATATATTAGTTAAGCGCTTCCTGTAAAGTTTGGTTAAAATCAGACGTTGTTTGACGTGTTTCTGGCCTTAAATTGGAGGTTTATGAAATTTTCAAAGATTTCTTGGATTTAAGGCCCAATTCATTGATTATGATGTTATTTTGGCGATTTGATCGCTCGAGCAAGTTCATATGATATTTTTGAGTCAGTGTACATATTTAGTTTGGTTTGGAGACCCGAGGGCTCGGGTGAGTTTTGGATAATCGTCAGAGTGTTTTGGACTTAGAAAATCTGGTATTTTTGCTATTTAGTGGTATCTGGTACATTTCTCTATGCAATCACATAGGTGCCTCCGCGATCACATAGAGTAAATTTTAAGTTGCCCCGTTTGTTCTATGTTATCGCAATAATTCCAGTGCGATCGCGTAGCTTTGCCTAGTCCTTCAATGCGACCGCATCCCTTACTCTGCGATCGCATAACTTTAATATGAACAGCTATATTCTTCCTCTATGCGATCGCATAGAATAGCCTGCCCCTTCTACGTGATTGCAGCTCCACCTATGTGATCGCAGTGGCCAATTTTCTCTTACTCTATGCGATCGCATCCCTTGCTCCGCGATCACATAGAGCAATTTTTCTGCCCATTGATTTAAGTTCTAAAACAGAACAGAAACAGAATAAAAATCCCATTTCTCCAACTCTCTCTTCTCCACGGCTTTTAGGACGATCTTTGGAGCATTTTTTCACCAAAGTTCATTGGGTAAGTATTGTTTACCTCGTCTTCTTCATTTTTCATCAACATCAATCAAATTCTTAGGCCTAAACATGTGAAAATAGGTAGAAAATTAGAGAATTTGGTAGATTTAGGGTTTTCAAAGAATTTGTGATTTAGACCTCGTTTTGAGGTCGAACTTAAGAACAAATTATATATTCGGATTCATGAGTGAATGGGTTATCGGAAAGTGGTTCGAACCTCGTGTTTTGACCACATGGGCTCGGAGTTAATTTTTACTATTCCGGGAAGAATGTTGTAGAAAACATATTTAGCCATTTGAACTAGTTTGTTAAGTAGTATTGATGATATTAAATTAATTGTGCATAGATACGATTGAATTGGAGCCAAATTCGAAAGGAAAAGGCATTGCTAAGGATTTAGTTGGTCGTAAACCTTCGAGGTAAGTATTTTATCTATCCTAACTTGAGGGAATATGAGTTGAGTTTATGTGCTATTTGTTATGTGTGGATTCCGACGTATAGGCATGGCGACGAGTATCTATATGTTGGGGGTCAAGCATGACCGTGGGTCTTAAATGAATTAGATTTCGAAAATCTTATATGATTCAATTAAAGAATTAATTGTTGAGCCTTGGCACCAAGTTATTGGTTACTTACCGATAATATATTGTTTGATTATTTGTTATTGGTTTCTTTCCGGTAATATATTGTTTGATTATTTGTTATTGGTTTTTTGCCAGTAATATATTGTTTGATTATTTGTTATTGGTTTCTTGCCGGTAATATATTATTTGATTATTGTTATTGGCCATGGTTGTCGGTGACATATGATAAGGGTCGGGATGCACACCGCTTCACAACAAATATATTGATTATTGTTATTGGCCATAGTTGACGGTGACATATTGGGCAATGAGGTTACATTGAAATGTGAGCGAGTGGTACAACTACCACAGTTTATATTGATTATTGTTATTGGCCGTAGTTGCCAGTGATATATTGAGCAATGAGGTTATATAGAAATGGGAGCGAGCGGTACGCCTACCATAACTTATGTTGATTATTATTATTGGACATAGTTGCCGGTGACATATTGTGCACTGAGATTATATTGAAATGGGAGCGAGTGGTACGCCTACCACAGATTATGTTGAAATGGGAGCGGGTGGTACATCTACCACGAGATATGAAATGAAATGAGATCGGGTTGCACGCCTGCAACAAGACGAGTTGAACTTGAAAGTGATTTTATTACATTTATCATATTATTTATGATATTATATTTTGTTGTCATCCAGAGTATTTTCTTTTCCCTCTTAAATTATTACATGTCATTTCCCGATGTTTCTTGTTGTATATACATATATTTTGAACTGCACATGTTTATGTGGGTGTCTGGTCCTAGCCTTGTCACTACTTCCCCGGGATACGTCAGATGCTTACCAGCATATGGGGTCGGTTGTGTTGATGCTACACTTTGTGGTCTTTTTGCCTAGATACAGGTTTTGGATAGCAGCAGCAACAGTAGTGTGAGCATTGTATTCCGACCTTCGAGACACCGAGGTAGTCTTGCAGGCATCCGCATGACCCATGTCTTTTCTATCTTTACTTTCCAGTCTGTTATCTCATGTATTCGAGACAAACAATTTTATATTTCTTTCAGACAGTTATGTGTAGTATTCTTAGAAGTTCGTGAGTATTATGACACCAGTTCTTGGATAGTAATTTATGTTTGGATTTCGGTATCGCACCTAGTAATATTTACTAAGTCTTCCGCTAAATTAATTTTTTCCGCTGTAATAATATTATTATTGCTATGTGTTTTAAAATAAGAATTTGTAAAAATAGAAGGATAAGTAAGAGTTGGCTTGCCTAGCTCCCATTAGTAGGCGCCATCACGACTCCCGATGGTGGAAAATCCGGGTCATGACAAGTAACGAGGTAGCTGTTGACGTCTGCAACCATGTTTCCTCCCTTATCTTCGGTTATTTATGATATTTCTGGACTTGTAAGATATTAGTAAACTCTTTAGTAGCTCATGCACTACAAGATAGTATGGAATTTGCAACAATTTTTTTCATTTCCATACATTAGATATTGTTGTAAAAAATAGTTTTGGCAACAACAAAAAGGTTGTTGCATGTCATTGCAATAAATGTTGATGGGAAAAGTTTTTGCAACAACAAAAAATTGTCATTGCCAAAAGATGACTTAACGCAACAAGAAATATTGTTGCCATAAATTATATTTTGATTATACACGTGTGGCTTATAAATATATTTAGCAACAAAAATTCTTGTAGTGATGACTTGTGACACCCCGATTTTAGGCTGCGTTTGGATGGTTTTCCTTATTCTATCATGTTTTTTTTGCATTTATGACTATATTGTCTAGTTGTCGGTAGTTGGTGCGAGTCGTGGCAGAGGGAGGCCCAAAAGGTATTGGGAGGAGGTGATTAGGCGGGACATGACTATTATGCGGATTTCCGAGGACATGGCTCTTGATAGGAAAGCCTGGAGGTCTAGTATCAAGGTTGTAGGTTAGGGGCTTCTATTATCTCGCGGGTTAGGGATGGGTCGAGGGGGGAGGGTTTCCGATAGGTTAATACCTTGGTGAGTACTCCTAGAATTACTACTGTCTTTTGTTCATGTTGTTGCTTTGTTTACTTTGCCCTTTTATACGTCAATTTTTTGGGGTTTACTCTGGAGTCACTAATGCTTTTTCTTTTTGTTTTGTTTTTGTTTTTTTTTCCTTTTCTCGATCTTTCGCCGAGGGTCGATTGGAAACAGCCTCTCTGCCCTGTCGGGTAGGGGTAAGGCCTGCGTACATATTACCCTCCCCAGACCCCACCTTGTGGGACTATACTGGGTAGCTGTTGTTGTTGACTATATGTCTATGATTTAGGCTTATTCCTGCTGAATAATTAATAAGAGATGTGTTATTTTGTTGTTGGCTGCCTTGTCCTCATGAGAGGCGCCATCACGATCGGGTTGGAATTTTGGATCGTGACACATATTAAGCATAATAACTCATAATAAAAGACATAATCGAAATTTTAGATATTAACCTTATAATCCTATTAATTTTAGGACATAATACTACAAATTAGAAATTTTACATGAATACCTTTAAGAATCCTATTATCCTTCAAATATTGAACTATTTTTCAAATATGTTGGATAGAATTGTTATATTTGCGACGTTCAAAAATATAGACTTTAAATTCAATTAAAACTTCGTGGAAATTATTTTAACTTTTAACCACTCAAGTAGATTCCCATAAGAATTTAAAACAAATTCAATGATTCCTATGAGAATTAAACGAAAAAGTGAGCCTCTAATCTGTTAGGTGTTGGAGTGTTTTTCAATTGAAGCTATCAATAGTAATAATATAAAAATAAAAAAATAAGTATTAAAAAGACTTATTAGCGTCGAACATAGTTATGTAATACTACATATTACATGTAAACCTAATATCTTTAGAAACATGTTAGATTTCTTATTAGTATAATTACTTTCCTGATATGGACATATTTTTAGTCATATAATTCTATTACTTTTAAAATATACTTTTTATTATTATAAGAATACGAATACAATATTGATAGACCAAAATAGCCCTAAAATATTAAACAGAAAAACTCATACGAAAATAAAATAAATTTAATAACTTATTTTTTGGACCACGACAACTTCTATGTTAGTTTTTTAATATTTAATATTTTCCCTCCATATTGGTACATTACAGCTCTATATTATCCAATACTAAAAAATAAATAAAAGTAATATTAAACATACTGCATAAAGTGTTGAGATTGAGAAAAAAACTCTCACGATAATATATTATTATATTATATTTGAACTACTTTCCTACTTAAATAATATTATTATTATTATTATTAATTTTTTTATATAATATTTAAAAATATACCCAATTATTAGAGAACAACTAAGAAAGTTTTTATGTCTGTAAATATGTGAGAAAGAAAATTGTTGGTAAGAGTCATACCATTAGTAATTTTACAAACATAAAGATCTAAAAGTATATGACAAATCATCTTTTTACTTTTTGAAAATAAATTTATGGTGGATAAAATTATAATTATCGATATATATTCAAACATGAGATGAACTATTAGGAATCTGAATCAACAGAAATAAATTATTTTTTATATTAAAGATAAATAATCAATTTTGTTAATTAATTATTTAGCAAGAGAATCAAACCAAATTATTTTTTTAAATTCATCATATGAGAAATTATTTTTCAAGTTAAAAAGGATCTTATGGTACATAAATATATTCCATAAAAAGAGTGTTAGAAATTGAAAATAGTAGATCACAAAGTAAAAAAAGATTAGTATAATATTAAGAAGGCCATACAAGTGTTTGAAAAAGTACAATCAAATCAAAATCTTGAGCGAGAATAAACTTTCAAGACTATATTATAAAAAGTTGACTCTGGTAGAGCGTGATTATCTTTTATAGATTTCTCTAGTGGAATCAAAATAATATACATATGTCATGCATTACTTGAAATTTTTATACCAAGAGGCATGTGGTCACGACCCAACCCGGTCGTGATGGCGCACAACCCTAAAGCTAGGCGAGTCAGACCAACAACTGTTTCATGTTTAACAACAAATTCCAAAATGACAATTCAAAAAGAATATGAGAGTTTATAATAATACTCCAATAATAATAGTAGAATGAAAATACTGAGAAGTGCGAACACTGACAATAACATTCCCAAAAGATCTGGGGTCACAAGTCTAGAACCTCTAAGCAAAAACTGAATAATAGTAACAACATCTTAATGAAATACTCAAGTCTCAAAGTATACATATAATAAATTGAAATAAAGAGAGAAGCTAGGTCCTGCAAACGCCAGCAGCTACCTCAGCAACTCGGATAAACTCTGAATAAGACTAAACTGCACGGCTAAACCTCCGGCGTACCTGAATCTGCACACAAAGGTGCAGGGAGTAGGGGTGACTACTAAGTACTCAGTGAGTAAAAATCATATAAAATAGCTGAAAGCAAGAAATCCACAAAATGCCACAGAGAAACTATGTCTAATAATCCGGTAACTACTACAAACTAACAACAACAAGCCACAGATAACACAAGTAATTAACAATGCATGAATGCAATGCAATGCACATGACCGCTACGGCGCATAGCCCGATCCGTTTAATGTCGATGGCACTCACTAGAGATGTGTACATACTCCGGAGGGGCTCTTTCAGCCCAACCGCAATATTCATATCATCCACTGCGGTATGCAGCCCGATCCGTACTCAGTCCACAACATACATATGAGTCACACAACAGTTCAATTTATTTATTTCCAATTTCCAATTAATTAACAAGGAAAATACTTTAGTTTATTTAATTTTCCAAGAACAGATGACTTAGCATTTCATATTAGTGATTTCATCCCAGGACTGAGATTAATGATTTTACAAATCATGCTATCACAAAGATATCTATCCCCTAAGGATACTACAGGTCGGCACAAGGCCACAAACATGGCATAAAGCCCATATATATATTCAACACAAGGTGCGTTTTAGTCGCCAATATAGTATTATTCTTGTTCGGGATGGTCCAAGTCTCAATCCCCAATCATAAACAATCCCGCACCTGTCATGGGATGCGACTCACGCCCTAAATAGCGTCATAATGTGATAATCTGGGGTTTCAAACCCTCAAGCTATCATATATACCAACTACTCACCTCTAACCGGTCGGGGACTCATCCGCAATTCCTTTTCCTTTCGAATTTTCCTTCTCGTGCGTCGAATCTAGTCAAAACCACAGTGAATACATAAATATGGGTCAAAGAAACATAACCCAATCAAAATTACTCGAAAAGTATAACAATTCACGAAGTTGGTAAAACCCGAGCCTCGGGCCCACTTCTCGAAAATTTCTGAAAATCATACCAACAGATTCCTCGTCTCGCCACGAGTCCGTACATATAAAATATTTATCAGAAACGGAGTTCAAATGGTCTTTCCAAATCCAAATATTCATTTTCTAAACTTAAGCCCTAGTTCTTCACAATTTTCTACCCAATTTCATGAATTTTTGTGTTGATTCTTGCATATATTCACGTTTTCTAGTCAAGAGACTTACCTCCAAGCAATAACCGTTGAAAACTCTCTTCAAGTCGCTCAAAACCCTCTCTTGGCAGAGTAAAAATGGTGGAAATATCTTTTGGGTCACGTCTGAAATTAACTTAACTGTTCTGCCCAGACGCCTTCTTCTATGCGATCGCAATGCCTCTCCCGCGATCGCATAGAGTAAATTTTTCCAAGAATATTTTCCTTCCCTGCGGTCGCAGAACACCCTATGCGATCGCATACCTTTATCTTTTTATGCTACGTGATCGCATCACACCTATTGTGATCGCACTGAACATTTTCCTGAACCTATGCGATCGCACACCCCTTCACGCGATCGCATAGAGTAAAATTTCACCCCCCACCCCTTCAGATCCTTCTATGCGATCGCAGACCTGTCTATGCGATCGCATAGAACAAAAACTGTCTGCAATTTTTTTCTGCTGCAATATCATGTTCAAAATTTACCCGTTGCCCATTTAAATTCAACCCGAGACCCTCGGGACCTCAACCAAGTGCACAGATATGTCATATTACTTCATTCAAACTTGCTCGCAACATAAAAATATCATCATAAACATCAAAATCATCGAATTCTCATAGATTCAAGCCTAAGCTTCACTAAAACTTCCGAAACTTGCATTTGATCTAAATCCCGAAGTAAACACCTCCGAATGATCTAAAATTTTGCACGCATATCCAAAATTACTTAACGGAGCTACTGCAACTCTTGAAATTTCATTCCGACCCTCAGATCAAAATCTCACCTACCATCCGAAATTCGCCAAAATCCAACCTTAGCCAATTCAAGCCTAAATCTACACCGGAGCTCCGAATTCAATTTCGATTGTTCTCCTAAGTCATAAATCATCCCCCAAAACTAGTCAAAATCAGAAATCCATTCCGAGCCTTCTAACTCATAGGTCAACATTCGGTTGACTTTTCCAAACTAAGCTTCCCATAAAGAGATTTATTGCCTCATTTCTAACCGAATTGTACCCGATTTACTTCAATTCTCCAAACACATATAATGAAGCCTATAAAAGCATAAAATGGGAAAAACGGGGCGGTAACTCCCGTGACGACGGGTTGGGTCGTTACATCCTCCCCAACTTAAACAAACGCTCGTCATCGAGCATATCGAGAGTTGTTCTAGAAGCCAAGTAGTAGCTGAATGATCTTACCAACCATATACCCGGGGTGATCCCTCGTCACCCTATCTCGCATAGACACGATAACAAAATACAGCCGAACTTTCACAGTCCATTTAATTTATAAACCAAACCATAGAACCATGTCGCATTTTTTGAAAATCATACACATGATCAGAAATTCACATATGAACTTAGAGTAAGCCCAAACTAGCTATAATAACCCATACTTGCACCCTCAGGTGAAAACATATGATGTACCGCCTAAACCAAACACTTGGAATCATAGCTTCTATTCACATCAGTTGTCCCCAATACTAATTAATGGCAGAGAACTGCTTATTAGCAAGAGCCTTATTCCCACACTTTCCTATACTGCCAACGATGAATGAAACACGCTATAAACCGTAATCATCTCTCAGATCAACCATTCATGAAACCACTTCCCTTGACTGATATCACAATAGATTTCCGAGTCAAACGTCGATATTATCTTCCTAACAAGCTGAGTTCAAATTTGTCTGTATTCATTATTGAACTCAACGATCACCTTAAATCCAACACCACTCTGATGGTATGATACCTCAATACAAGTCTAAACCACATCTTACATAATACACGCACCAGTAAGAAACGATCTAAACACACTCACATTATAACAAATGACTCAAACGAAAGAGATGTACCTCAAGCTCATCAATGCCATTACAATACAAGGCTAAGATCCCGTCTCACATCATAGAAAGAGAATACCAGAGTCTACTCTGAAAGGTCATAACTCCCCTAGCCTCGCTATAATACGCGATCTTATTCCAACACCGTTACACCTGAAGCACATCAAGCCATTATGCTCAAAATCAACAACCACGCAAATTTTGATGTCTGAAACTAACGCAATTCATTACACCCACAGTAAACCAGAGAACACACATCACACAACCTGATAGACCATAACCAATGCTCCATACACCGAGTAAACTCTTCTCGCTCGACTTTCTCTATGAATTCTCAACGGAACCGCACCACATGTGCCCACAACTAACAAATCACAATGTCTCACAACATTGAAAAACAACTCATAGCTTTCCTCAGATCGCCAACAAACTCAATAACGATAGACTCAACCTATTCCTCAACAGTACAACTCAGGGTCAACCAAGCTAACTCAAGCTAAATGCGTAGCCATATTGGCCTGCCAACGAATTCAGTACCAAGAAGCCTGAAAATGTTTCTTCCACTTCTATAACTCCTGCCGATGGTACCAAACAAATATCGGAATCCTCAATCTCACTCGGTTACATGCCTGGCCACACGAAATGCATCTGAAAAGTCCCTCAATAACGGAACAGGATCAATGATAGCAACCTCTACACTCACATCTATCACTAATGCCTAATTAAGAAAATACTCCTTACCAGATGTCCGCTGGTTCTTTGAAATATAATTCATTCTGCTAAAACATATTCTAACGCACTTCACCACTTAACCCGTGGCATTTCTACCATAGCTCCTAATACAATAGTTCAAAATCACCCAACACTACGACAACCGATCTGAATTCCCACATCACATCCAAAATAACATACCAGTAAATAAAGATCCAGCACTACAACATAGCCTGTACATCAAAAATCCATATAACACACAAATAATCATACCTGATCCCAGTTTCCACCATGCGAATACCTGCACCCATTTGATACCTAATCATTCCATGACATATAATCAATATTTACCTGTGCTACCAAGCCAACCTGAATACCACTAGTGGACCCAACAAGAATATGCTGCAACACTACTGAAATATACACATGCCTTGTACAAATTCTTACAATACTGACACGACGAATGAGATCTGTATACTTTCTCAGCCACCATCGAGACAACAATTCGTTAGTTTTATGCTCTTGGCGAGAACTATCCCATTATTCTGAACCAAACAATGGTCTTAGTTGCACTAATCTTGAATTCAATGATCTCATCTCACCCAGTACGAACTGCTCAGGTAATAAGCCACTCCAGACATAGTTAAATGTCGCATTATGCCCCAATGTGACAACAGGCTACCAATTCGAATGCGGTACTAAAACAAAACGAGCTCTGGAAGGAATTATCAAATCCTACGCACTAACACAGACTTTCCTTGGAAAACAGGAAGCAAGGCATATAAAGATAGAATATAGAAAACCATACTCGATATAATAATAACATACCCATGGCGGCGTGCCACCCGATCCACACATAAATCTCACATAAGGAGATGCACATCGAGCCAAATTTGCTTATTACAACATAATACCTAGTATCGGTCGAACTCATGCTAAGTGCATAATGATATCTCCGAGGGACATATAGCGTTATAAGCTACAACACTCAAGCACAACTGAGGTGTGATGTACAATCTGAATCTCAAGAGACAGGATGCTCATAAAATGTCATTCCTTCACGGATTCTTAACATAAAGTAATTTCTCAAGCCATTTCACAACTCACCCAGCACAATGCATCACTACGCGAAATATTTGACGATGAAACATCAACCTAACTACTCCTCCACAAGGACCGCGTTATAAAAATGCACACATCTAGCCTGATACAAAGCCATTATTCTTATTAAATCTATCTACCAACTTCAAGCCAATTCGGATCATACTGAACTAGTCTGATAACCTTTCAAAGGTCCATAATAACTACCATTTTCTCATAATGCATAAGAACAACCATCGCAATCAGGGTAATTCTCCCCAGTTTACAACCCAATGTGCCAAGTGCCCTCCAGACATGAATTTTTAATTTAATGACACCATTACAACCTGCATACTTGGTTTACATCATCAACCAATCAAGTGACCACATGCCACACTTATATAATCTTCTAGTGGGACACCCTCCCACAACCTACCGCAACAATATTTGGGGCGTACCTCCAAACCACTGACCTCACTAACGTAGAAGAGCGATTAAGAATCATTAATCAGGACACAACACCGCTCTCAGGTGACACTGACGACGTTACTAATTTATCTTAACCATCGAAACTTCCTTCCTGCTCATCCGATCTGTTGACATCTTATCAAAAAATTCCTTCACTCGTGTCGTTCTCGGCTCAATTTTTGCAATCAGAACTGGTTCACCAGCCTGCGTCAAATCGGAAGTAATATAGTACAAAGCCACACAATCCGATAAACAATAGCAAACTCCCCAATTTGGCTCGAAGCCATATATCACAACACACTATATTCATAACACATATGCTCCATTGCTGTCATAATACCATGGTGAGATTAACTCACTCTTTCATAAGATCGTGGAAACACAAATCATCTAGAATTTTAACTCTTCTGCATTTTCTTGCATTCCCTCACATAACAGTTAAGCCTGCTCTCTAGGCATCCAAATTCTTACTAAGTCCCAATTTTTTCAAAAATTTCTGTAGAGTTTCCTTTGTAATTGGGCCTATCCACCTGCCAGAGAATCACCAAGACCATCCTAACAGCACGACTACAACTTAAAAAAACATCACAATGTATATCAACAACATTAATCTCAATAGTACATGTATTATATAATCAAAATCGATACAGGGACAGGCGTTGCACTTGTTTGAATCATAACACATATAATATACCTTTCAATTACACATAATACCGCCAATTTAGTTGTTCCGAGTCTGAACTCATACCGCCACACATATTGCACTTAACTTTCCAACTAGGAGATACGACAATATTCTTCACGCGCCCATAACTTGGGACTACACAATAGATCACAATAGGAAACGAATCGCTTAATAGTTCATCTATTTTCCCACACACTTCTTCGTCACCACCAAGATCACATAGATACACCTCACAGCACTAACTTACTCATCACGTGGATATCTGACCGCCATCCCGGCTAATGAGGACATTACAACACACATAA
The DNA here is from genome assembly GCA_032618575.1 of Nicotiana noctiflora. Classification (NCBI taxonomy): domain Eukaryota; kingdom Viridiplantae; phylum Streptophyta; class Magnoliopsida; order Solanales; family Solanaceae; genus Nicotiana; species Nicotiana noctiflora. Next base: position 433,136 of record JASVEL010013253.1, read on the forward strand.
GTTCAAAGCACTTACTCGCATAATCAGCACTTCGGTGCTCAAGCCATAGGCGAAGATTCAGCCTTAAGTCCTCTAGACTGGCCCAACATGAACTCACGGAGATTACATCTCGCCCCTCGATCGGGGAATCACAAGCCATCGATGCAGATGTATTACTGAATGCTAGCGTGCGCATACAGACATGTGCAAGGAATTTCAAGAGTTATATCTCAAGCTGAATCAAATACACACGATAAGAATTCCAATAAAGCGAGGTATTTGTTAAACGTTCTGTAGCCTCCCGAGGATAGATACGGACGTCTACGTACCGATCCACAAAATCCTACTAAACCGGCTCATGACTCACGAGGCCTAGTAACGTAGGTTCTGATACCAACTTGTTACGACCCAACCCGGTCGTGATAGTGCCCAACCCTAAAGCTAGGCAAGCCAGACTAACAACTGTTTCATGTTTAAAAAAAAGTCTCAAAATGACAATTCAAGGAGAATATGAGAGTTAATAATAATACTCCAATAATAATAGAAGAATGAAAATACTGAAAAGTGCGAACACTAACAATAACACTCCCAAAAGATCCGGGGTCACGAGTCTAGAGCCTCTAAGGAAAAACTGAATAATAGTAAGAACATCTAAATGAAATACTTAAGTCTAAAAGTGTGTGTGTATATATATATATATATATATATATATATATATATATATATATATATATGTATACTTTTATAATAAACCGAAATAAAGAGAGAAGCTAGGTCATGCGAACGCCGCAGCTACCTCGGTAACTCGGATAAACTCGAATAACACCGAACCGCACTCGCTAAACCTCCAAGCATACTCGAATCCGCACACAAAGGTGCAGGGAGTAGGGTGAGTACTAAGTACTCGGTGAGTAAAAAGCATATAAAATAGCTGAAAGCAAGAAATCCACAAAATGACAGAGTAAAGCTATGTCTAACAGTCTGGTACCTACTACGAACTAACAGCAACAGCAAGCCACAGATAACACAAATAATTAACAATGCATAAATGCAATGCAATGCACATGACCGCTACGGCGCTTAGCCCGATCCGTTTAACTTCGACGGCGCTCACTATGGATGTGTAGAGACTCCGGAGGGGCTACTTCAGCCCAAGCGCAATATTCATATCATCTGCTGCTGTGTGCAGCCCGATCCGTACTCAGTCCACAACATGCATATGAGTCACACAACAGCTCAATTTATTTATTTCCAATTTCCAATTCATTCACAAAGAAATATACTTTAGTTTACTTAATTTTCCTAGAACAGGTGACTTAGCATTTCATAATAGTGATTTCAACCTAGGACGGAGATCAATGATTTTACAAATCATGTTATCACAAAGATATATATCCCTAAGGATACTACAGGTCGGTACAAGGCCCCAAGCCTGGCATACAGCCCAGATATATATTCAAAACAGGGTGTGTTTCAGTCGCCAATATAGTATTATTCTTGTTCGAGATGGACCAAGTCTCAATCCCCAGTCATAAACAATCCTGCACTTGCCATGGGATGCGAGTCATGCCCTAAATAGCATCACCATATGATAAGCCAAGGTTTCAAACCCTCAGGCTATAATATATACCAACTACTCACCACTAACTGACCGTGGACTCATCCGCAATGCCTTTTCCTTTCGAATTTGCCTCCTCGGGCATCGAATCTAGTCAAAACCATAGCGAATACATAAATATGGGTCAATGAAATATAACCCAATCAAAATTACTCGAAAAGTATAACAATTCACGAAGTTGGTAAAACCCGAGCCCCAGGACCACCTCTCGAAAAATCCCAAAAATTATACCAACGGATTCCTCGTCTCGCCACGAGTCCGTACATATAAAGTTTATCAGAAACGGAGTTCGAATGGCCTTTCAAAATCCAAAAATTCATTTTCTAAACGTAAGCCCTAGGTCTTCACAATTTCTACCCAATTTCATGAATTTTTGTGTTGATTCTTACATAAAATCACATTTTCTAGTCAAGAGACTTACCTCCAAGCAATACCTGTTGAAAACTCTCTTCAAGTCGCTCAAAACCCTCTCTTGGCGGAGTAAAAATTATGGAAATATGTTTTGGGTCGCGTCTGAAATTAACTTAACTGTTCTGCCCAGACGCCTTCTTCTATGCGATCGCAATGCCTCTCCTGCAATCGCATAGAGTAAATTTTTCCAGCCCCAAATTCCTTCTCTGCGGGTCGCAGAACACCCTATGCGATTGCATACATTTAACTTTTTATGCTACGCGATCGCATCACCCCTATTGCGATCGCACTGAACATTTTCCTGAACCTATGCAATCGCACACCCCTTCACGTGATCGCATAGAGTAAAATTTCACCCCCCCCCCCCTTCAGATCCTTCTATGCGATCGCAAACCTGTCTGTACGATCGCATAGAACAAAAACTATCTGCAATTTTTTTTTGCTGCAATATCATGTTCAAAATTTGCCCGTTGGCCATCCGAATTCACCCTGAGACCCTCGGGACCTCAACCAAGTACACAGATATGTCATATTACTTCATTCAAACTTGCTCGCAACATAAAAACGCGATTATAAACATCAAAATCATCGAATTCTCATGGATTCAAGCCTAAGTTTCACTAAAACTTCCGATACGTTCATTTGATCTAAAACCCAACCTAAACACCTCCGAATGATCTGAAATTTTTCACGCATATGCAAAATCACCTAACGGAGCTACTGCAACTCTCGAAATTTCATTTCGACCCTCGGATCAAACTCTCACCTACCATCCGGTATTCACCAAAATCCAACCTTAGCCAATTCAAGCCTAAATCTACACCGGACCTTCGAATTCAATTTCGATTGTTCTCCTAAGTCATAAATCATCCCCCGAAACTAGTTGAATTATCAGAAATCTATTCTGAGCCTTCTAACTCATAGATCAACATTCGATTGACTTTTCCAAACTAACCTTCCCATAAAGAGGTTTATTGCCTCGTTTCTAACTGAATTGTACCCGATTTACTTCAAATGCTCTAAATACATATAATAAAACCTGCGTACACTCCTCAGAAGAGGGTTCGCACGTGATATTAGTGCACCGGTCATCATATCCATATTCTACCCCTTCCTACCCCGTTAACGGATTAGAGTGCAGAGTATCTCGTTACTTATTGCATGCTAGTACCTATCACAATACTATCAATCCCTGAGGCATTTAGGACTACTAATCCTAAAGGGAAAAGAGATAAGGCTTTTGAGAGTTTTAAAAGGACAAAATACTAGGCGACATTCAAAATACATATACAAGTAAAGGGAAAGCAGATAAGAAAGTAGGGCTCAAGTAAGCCTCCTCAAACCAGACAAAGCCATAGAGTTTAGCATGTCTTGCACGTATTGGTTTGGTCTTTAAAATTAAATTAAAGCGGTAAGCAGACTGGTTTAACACATATTTTTAGATAGGAAGTCAACATTAGGCTCGCTCGAATGCAGTTTTCAAAGACTGATCCACTTGATTAATTAGCCAACCTTTTGTATATGTGTTGAACTACTGATTTCGAAAAGCAAACTAATTATAAAAGAGTTACAAGTTTTATCAGGGTAAAATGAGTTTCAGAAAAGAATGTACTATTTTGAAAAGGTTTAACAGAAAAGAACTGAACTTCAGAGGACATGCAGACTAATTGAAAAAATTTCACGAATCTTATCAGAAAAGAGTGAGTTTCACAAAAATGCCGGTTTGTTTAGAAAAGGTTTCTCAATTTACGAGGTTCAGAAAAATGCAGAAAGCTGCTAGTTTTACCAAATTAAATAATAATTTCAATGGTTGGTACTGTTTTGAACGAATGAAATGGTTTAGATTCGAAGTTCCTATGGCATGCTTTCTTTGCGTTAACTGATTTTAACACTTTTTCAAACGTTAATAGAAGCCATATGAACAATGATAACTATATACCATTTTATTATTAAACCTAACTGTTTGCCTAATGATATTATCATGTGCAGAAATGAAAACCTCTATAAGCATGGTATCTATATGCATAGTCATAGGAAATTAGAAGTTGATCCCTATAGACATGCTTTCTATATGTGAAGTTTCACAAATTAGAAACAAAATCCTATAGGCATGGTTTCTACCCTTTATGCATAAAAGTAACCCCCTCCCTTCTTTCACTAAATCCCCATGAGTTTATACAAATTATTACAGACCAGTGAAACAAACTGAAATTAAAAGTACATCAGAAATTATCAGCTACATCTGAACAGCCTAATTCAAACTTAGTATCTAACCATATGAGATTGAACCGCTTCCGGGATCCATATTTCCAAAGCCTTCTCTTTATCTAGGGTGTTTCAAAGTTACAAGGAATTTTAGGAATTTCAGGCAATGCTCACACCCAAGATATCAACCAGAATGGGTTATACTGCAGCGTAGAAGAGCCAGCCCTCAAGTGTCCAAGTTTAGAGGGAGCTCATGGGTCCCAAGGAAAGGCTCACAAGATGGGGGCAGAACGTAAGTTCTAAGAATGGGTGCAAGTGTAATAGAAGGGGTTAGGGAGTGCCAAGGCAAGCTGGTGGTCATACCTAGTCATAAGGTAGGCTGGTACACCCTTGACCAAGCCTGTTCAGCCAGTCAAACATGAGTACAAACCTATTGAAGGTCGGGCTATGGTCTAGACAATGATTAGGACACTGTTAGACCATAGTTTCAAACTCGGAATACATGTAAAGGGGAAGGGGAAGGGGAATTGAAAAGAGTTTAGGACTCAAGGAGTTCAGTCCATATACATAGGCAACAATATTAGGTGTTGCCATGTTTTTGAACCATAAACTCAACCACACAAGGGGAATTAAGGATTGGGATTCTTATAAGAACATAAATAATGAAAGAAGAGACCTTAAAGAAAGTTACAGTATATAAACAGTAAGCCAAGTAAAAGATGAAATGTAGAGTAAACACATAGAGGGGGAGGCAGAAACTAAACAAAGAACATACTAGTTTTAGAAAAATAAGCAAAAAAGTAGGATTCTTGCAAAGAGAAGCCACAATCAGAGAACCTTTATGCTTATGAGTTCTAAGAACTCGAATGCTTTTTAAAAAATGCTAGTGTATCTGAAAGTAAGATGTAATCAGATTGACTGTGTTAAAGTCGACCTTTTTTTAAAGTACAAAAGGGCAGCCCCCTTTATAGTGTAGAGAAGCAAACAATAAAGGTAAGAAAACCTTTTAAAATTAGTCTCAAATATTCTCCCTTTCGTCAAGGGACTAAATTTCAAATGGAAAAATGTAAACAAGGAAAGGAAATTTGAATAAAATCCTTCACATTAGCATAAGAAGGGAAAATACATGAAGTATATTTACGGAAAAGTTTCAATAGTACTTGATTTGTAAAGAGAAAGAAAATGGGATCAATCAAACAATTAACAAAATCAAAGTACCAGGTTTTAAATCGAATGAACCAAACCATAAATAGGTAAAGAGGGTTTAACCAAAGAAAATCAGTGGCAATCAGTCAAGACCCTATCAAAGGGATCCAAAATCAATCAAGCAATCACCAAAAACCTTGAAAGAGGAGTTTCTCACATATAAAGCAAACACTTCAAACAGAAGAGTCTACCATTGAAGCGTTTAGAATCATAAACAAAGAATACGAATTCAACCAGAGACTTATAGTGAGTCTGAAGGTACAGGGTCCCAAAGTGGAACCCTAATTCAATTTACCAAGACAACCCCCCAAATTCTAGGGTTTCCCTATCGAATCAAACACAGAAATGAGAAGGCAAGTGAACATATTCATGGAGTCTCATGAGAATCAGGTAAATACAATAGCAGGCTTGGAACAATCAAAGAAAGAAAACCACTTTAAGGCATGAAGAACATGTACAGAAAACTTCGTAACTTAAGAAAGGATGTGGGTTTAAACAGAATAGATGAAACATGCTTAACAAGAACATGAACATAGTTCATAAAAGCAAAACATCAAGAAACTCAGTAGTAAATACGCATGGTAGAAGAGCGAGAAAAATAGACTAATCATGTGAGCATACATATAAAAGTAGAAAGACAATACATGAGTAATAGAGGAGGAAAACATAAGAGCATACTACACACAAACATCAAAAAGAAAACAACAACAAGAATCGAAAGACTTTCAGAAACCCTAATTTGAAAAACCAACAATTTTGAAAGGAAATTTGGGAAAAACACTCAAAACGTCAAATATAGCATAGGTTCAACACAGACCTAGGCAAATAAACGAAGAGATAACCTCAAATAATTTAGGGTTTCTAATAAAGGCTTGGAAGAACAAGATCATATATTGAGTTGAAATGGTCAGGAATCAAGCTTTCAGTGCTTGAATATGCCGGAACGTGACCGGAAAACCACATATCTATGGATCTGGGATGGTTCTGAAAGAGGACCATTGAGGTTAAACCTCCACACTTCGAGTAGTTTAGGCTCAGGGGTGAGAGAGGGTGAGCATAGGCCATCCATGGTTGGAAACGCCATGGATTCCGTTGGAAATGAGGTGAAGTGGGGTGGAAGGCGAATAGGGTTTCGAAGGGGCTAGAGAGGATTTGAGAGAGACGAAGGGAGCCAGAGGCAGCGCCCTCATGCAAATGAGGTAAGGTTAGGTAGGTTGGGCGATTAAAAAAGGAAAGAGTGGGTTAGAGTCGTTGATCAAAATGATCAACGGTTGAGATTAAAAATACAAATCAGACGGGTTTTGGTAATCGGGTCAAGATTAAATTTGGGTTGTTTAATTTGGGGGTGGAATTGGGTTAAATAAGGGTATCAATTTGGGATAAAATCGAAATAAAATAGGGCCATATTTTAAATAGCCACTTTTCCCATTGTATTTTATAAATATAATAAAAGGTTTTCTGAAACAAATTGAAGGTACAAAATTAATAAATAATATACAAATATTAAGTTAAAAATACTGGAAGTAATTTTATAATTTTAAATGTTGTAAACCATAAAATAGGCTATAATTGCAATTACATGCAATTTAGCTTTAAAAATGCCAAATCAATTTGTAAAAATGTGCAAAAATCACCTTAATTATATTTTGGTGTAAATATGAGAATGAAATAATTTATTCACCAAAAATGATAATTTTAGAAATAATTATTGAGATTTTTTTGTATTAAAATAGGCAATAAATTTGTTTAAAAATCATAACTCTTGGGTGTGATTATATATGCACATATATGTTGTTTGGAAGTATTTTGGTTATAAAAATATCTAGGGAAAAATTGGGTATCAACAGCATGCCCGACTCGCCCCGATAAAAGCTCTCTCGCATTACGAAGCGCATATCTCATTTATCGACGTCGTCCCATACCTCGGAAGCCTAAAAACTCCCCCTCTCTTCGGAGGGGGAACAACCTTGCCCTTGAGGGACCATCCAATACCAAATAACGACCGAAAAAACGTGGTAGAGGAAGGATGGCATGGCTACTAAAGTCGCCATCGTCGTAAGTAGAGCTAGCAAAACGTGGAGCGTACCGCCTAAAGGGTGTGGTATCAGCGGTTAACACCCGAGTGAAGCAACTCACCCGTGCCCAGACTCTGCCATCCCCCAAATAAATAGTCGTTAAGAGCATAATCCACCGGCACCATGGAGTCAGCAGACCCCGATGACCCCTAAAAGCGGAAGCAGTCTCGCATTACATATGGGAGAGTGAAAATAATTCAAAGCCAACCAAAGATACCAACCATCAATATCGTCTCCGGTTTCGAGATTAGCCTACCGCTTATAAGGACTCCGCCAAAGGAAAATAGCTTGCGAAGAGATAGGCATTTCTAACAAACACCCACACGAAAAAGGCTCTGGGTGCTTACCAGGATATTTCGAGCATGGGCAAGCCTCCGTTTGTAGACCGCCTTCCAAAAATCACCGGCGTCCCTGGTCCGCGGGTCCTCGGGAAAGTTTCTTCTCTAAAGGTTATTATGAGGCATGAGGACATTATCTACGCCTTCACGCAAAGAGAAGGTCCCGGAGGCCCGGGGTTATTGGACTTATTCGGGTTCAACTCGAGGAGTCACGAAGGACCCCGAGCAAAGCCATTTTACCAACAAAAAGGCTGGGAAAAATAATCACGTCTGAGGTTAGAATCACATGCAAGAAAATAAGATTGTACATTCCGGGCTACCAAAAATATAAATAAATATAGAAAGTATCGAAGAAAGGAATCAAGGAAATATCTTGTATTTATAGAAATGTTCACTTACAATGACCCTCGGGGGGTCCTTACATATGATTACGAAAGCCCGCAGGGGGATCCTTACGTTAAATAAAGAAAAACAAAGTATATGCATACAATAAGAGCCTAAGGGTCTAGCCTATTCCCTATATGATGCATCTACGTCATGATCTTCTCATGTGTATGACCTCAAAGATAGTATCATCCAAGTCCTATCCCCTCGGGGACCACATCCTAATCCTCTCGGAATGGCATCTTCAAAAGGAAGGATATAAAAGAGGAAGGCGAGGGAAAAGAGCAAAATGGTGAAGTAGAGGCCAGAAGAAGACAAGAAGTGGATGGATGAAGAATTTGGCTAGTATGAACTCCGTCCGCACTACCATTTTTGAAGCCTCTTTTTTAGACATTGCCTCAGCCTGGGAGGCAACAGCCAGCAGAGATCACCGCCACACCCCCCAGGAATCCAAAAGGGGTGTAATGTGTCGAGCCGAGGGAGGAGGGTGAGCAACAGTGTATAGTCTGAGCTCCCTTTTGAGTAGCGGTGCATAGTCCAAAATATCTCCCAGGGTCAGAGGAAATCGGCCCTCTGCCTCATCGTCCTGAGCCAACATCGACAGCAACAACAACAACAACAATAATGATAATACAATAGCATCACATCGTCACAGCTTCATCCAACTAAAAAAGGATCAAGAGTTAGGTTAAGCCACACATGACGTAATATCTTAAGGCCACGGGCCTCAAACATGATGAGACAGAAAAGACTAAAGATAGCAGGAAAGGGAGAAAAGTTAGGTATCAAAAGAAGTTTGAATGAGAAGCCCCATTTATAGAGGGGGGATAACTAACGGCACCATTACCACCCTCGAAAAGCGTAATAGCAGGAGTTGAGCTGATAGCAATGACATAACTCTAAAGAACGAAGAATTGCAACATTTCGGGTGATCCTGGAGAAATGGAAAGGATAAACACCTTGGTACTTGTAAAAAGGGGGTTGCACCATCGGCACGATGTTGTTATGGGATACCGAGAAGTAGGGTGTCAAAATCATTTCTTATTACTTCCCTCTAAATATGCGGAGACTATCTATGTGCGGTGAAATCTTGGAGGCCAATTTCTCCTTGACAAAATGCTTCTGAGGGTGATCGCAAAAGCCTTGGGACCTCGAGCCAGTCAATTCCATCAAGATAGATCGATGCCATGCCAAGGATAATGCCAGAACGTAGGAATCTCCCGAGGAATGCATCCGGGGATGATCAGGTCTATTCGAGCAGCTCGAAACCCATGCGTACATCATAAAACTAACCGGTTGTCCCATCCTATTTCTTTTGTCACGCAACGTATCTTGTACTGAGTTTGGGCTTCCCTTTCTATAAAAAGGGAGTCGCTAACACCTTGTAAAGAGGATCTCCAACTATTCTATTCAAGTGCAATAATATCCCTCTCTCTTTGTTTTCTCTAACTCGCTTGTTTTTTATTTATCGCCTAGCCTTGGTCGTATAGAGCTTTGTTTGATCATAATCCAATTGTTATCCCATTCTCGACTATCCCCGATAGCTTTCGAGCTCGACTTAGACGTCAACCCCAAGGCCCTTTATCGACCGGTTCTATGCCCAGACAGCACGTTCCTTGGTTTGTTCAACTCCCTTTTTAGCCTGTATCCCCTTGGTAAAACAAGCCCGTACAGTAGACCTTTAGGTTTGATTATCACCCCATTTTTAGCTTTCATTTCATCATCAAACTTCATATTCTTAGCATCAACTTCTCTAAACAACTAGCTCTAAAATAGATCACGTATTTTTAAAATTCCATTTATAAATTTAATTATTGATACCATTTTTACGGTAAACAATGTAACAACTTTTCCGTTATCATGATGTTCTTGTATTTTCATTAGAGGAATCTCACCATTGCTTTCCTTTGTTTTGTCAGTACTAGAAACTACACGAGTTGCACTAATGTGACCTCTATGAATGAATTTTCCAAGAAATAATTCATGCAATGTGATGGACTTTCAGAAGTTCGGCGATAAGGCTTCTTCTATCTAATGGAATATTTGATAATTCTTGGTGGTTATAGCCTATCCACATCGTTTATTTTTGCTCTTGGCTTAGGAAGTGGTAGCCTTAGAACTTCTTGATGTCTTTATTTCTTGTGAGTGACTAGAGTCCAACCCTCATCGTCGTTGTCTTTGGACTGAGTGTCCAGCTCTAGTGAACCTTCAAGAGTATTCTTTGTAAGATCAACTTCAACGGGCTCGAAATTTCCAAATTGTAAGAAGGTAGTGCTTGATGTGTTCTGCAACCTTGAACACTCCTTTTCTTTGAGTGCGATACTTGTATGATTTGCTTCGGCAGTCCATGTCTATGATGATTTTTCCTTCACTTACAAGAGTCATGATTTTCTTCTTCAAGACGAAGCATTTCTCTGTAGGGTGGCTAATTACGCGATAAAACTTGCAGTATTTTGGATCGCCAACTTTACCAATTTCCTCTGGCCTTTTTGATTCAGGGAGATCGATGACTTTCTTGGCGACCAATTCATCAAGGATTGTGGGTACATTTGAATCTGGAAATAGATAAACCTTTTCCTCTAATTCCTTTAAGGTGGGACGACGTTTCTCCTCTTTGGGATATTGACTTGGGCTCTTATCCTCCTTCACCTTTTACTTGGTTGTGACTTTCACGGAAGTTGCTTTCACCGCCATAGATTCTTTGGTTTGGTGCTTTGATGCAATATTTTTCTTGAACTCCTTCTGATCAGCAAATGGAGATGCTTTTCCATGGCTTGCGATGCTTAACTATATGTCGTGCGCCCACGTTGCAAGTTCTTCAAAAGTTTGTGGTTTGATCCCTTATAGGATGTACAAAAGTCCCCAATACATTCCTTGAATGCACATCCCCACAACATATAATTTTGAAAGACGATCGTTCTAGTCCAAACTTAACGCCCTCCAACGATTAATGTAATCCGCCACTGGCTCGTCCTTCCTTTGCTTAGTGATTGTGAACTCTATCATGCTTACATTTCTCCGGTTACTATAAAAACGATTGAGGAATTCCTTCTCAAGTTGCTCCCAGCTATTAATGGACTCGGGCTTTAAGTCAATATGCCAGTCAAATATGTTCCCTTTCAGAGAACAAACAAATTGTTTTAACAAAAGGTCACCATACATTCCAGCATTGCTACAAGTCTCGACAAAGTGGAAAATATGTTGCCTTGGGTTCCCTTTGCAATCAAATTGATGCAGCTTTGGTGGTTGATAATTGGTTGGCATGTTTAAGCAGTCACTCTTTTTAGTAGAAGGCTTAGATTAGTACAACAAACTTTGCGATGGTCCGCCATATTGAGCTCTGAAGGTGTTTATTATCATGTCTTGCAATTGTTGGACAGATAACACCGCAACTGAAGTGGATTGCTTTTCCTTTTGAATGTTGAACTTGGCAAGTGATTCCTCAATAGTAGTTTTTGGCGAGGTGAAGACATGTGAACAAGGAGGGACGTGGCTTGACTCTCTAGGTGCATAGGCCTCCAATTTGTTCATGAGTTGAGCGATTTGAAGGTCATTGTCTTCAACAGATTTCTTCAAGACTTTAATTGTCTGTTCCATCATGGCATACTTCGCATCCACGTTAGTTGCGTCAGTCATTAAGGCATTGACTTTCGTTGAAACGGGAGAATCCACCAAATCCTCAAATTCCCCAAGGATGGAGGCTGTTTGAGAAAATTTGTCAAACAACATGCGTGGGGCCCAAAGATTTCGATTGCAGATGTCGTGTGATATCTGCTCTTCTTTGCTATCTCCAAGGAGGCGAAGTATTTGATTCTATCCGAGCCACTAACCTTGAACTTGATTCGAGTGATTGGGCCAACATGACTGAGCTCAACAGACGTAGCAGCAGTAGCATCTTTGTATGAGACATCACATTTGCGGAAGGCCATTGTAGCAGTAGATCCGAAGTTTGTAGTTTTCAACTTGCAAGAAGGAGAGATGAAGAGCAGAATTGGTCCCACTAGCCATGCCAAAATTTGTTCGAAATAAATTTTTATAGTACGGAAAATAAACCGCAACAAAATAATATGAATAAAAAGAGATTGTATTGATATATATTTGTGAGTACAGTTCTATGTATCCCTTGATTCTCCTCTCTAAAATTCTCCGTGATTCAAGGGTTTGAAAAACGTCTTTCTCGAATATAGGATGATGCACACCTCCTTGTGATGTATTTAATCGTCAAGAATGTCGAGCAACACTTTGTTGTTACAGGTTGATGTCCGAGAAGAACTCCGTTGATCACTCCTTTATTGAAGAACTAAGCACTTGATTGTTGATCTATCTGTTTGTGGATGTCTTCACCAATTGCGGAGTGTTCTGAATGTTTTCTAGAGAGTTATATAACCCCTCTATTTATAATGGTAAAGGATGGACAGTCCAGTTACATATGAACTCTCTTGCTTGATTCTGATTGGCTCATGTGAGTCATCAAACTTATCATATAAGCTAAGTGATAAGCTTGCTTGTGATTAGCCAAGACATGTCATTTTAGACACTTGGCAACTCTTAATTGGTTACTGTTTCGGACTGGGATTGCCACACTATTTAACACGTGGCATCATCTTGTTGGCTTTGAGTTGACTGGACATGCCATGTCACTTGACACATGACATGAGCCTGTGCCTTAAGATGAAATGGACCTTGGGCTTGAAATTAATAATGAACTTATTAATTTGTGAAGTCCAAATTAATTATTTGACCCGTTAATCCAAATTTTATGTGGACTAAACTCAATAATTTTTACATATCTACAGATACAATACAATATATTATGAAACGATATGTAACAACCATCCAAATAAGTTGAAGCGGGTAGAAGATACGAGAAAGAGAAAAGGAAGTGGAGGCTTCCTTTTTTAAGTTGCTTGCTAAGCGTTAAATAAGTGGGCAAAGATCACTTTTATCCCGCAGAAAAAACTATTTACATTTATATATTCTATTTTTTAAAATATATATAATTTGTAAACCTTGATTAGAACTTAAGTAGCAGCCCAAAGACTGGCTATCTGTGCACTACGGACATTTTATAAGCCAGTCCCTTCTAATTTCCCTCCAAAAGTTTGCCTCTTTTGTATTTTTATTTATTTTTTGACGATTCCATTTCCTGTCAGAAGACTCAAAACCTCATTTTTGCCAATTGCCATTGATAAACCTCACGTACTACACCATATTCGGCTTTCTACATATTCCATAGGAAGTTCGATCATTCCGGTTTCTGCAATTTTATTTTATTTTTCGACTTCAATTTCCAATCGTGTAGTATTCAGGTAAATATTGATTCTCGTTACTATTCATCTTATATCGCGAACCAGTACTTTACTGTCCTTTCTTCAATGGATTTTTTGCATTTATTCATGAATTTTTTTTAATATTTTGCACAAAATGATTATTTAGTAGATGCCAGTTCTAGATTATTTGGTAGATATTTGTTGATGATGATCCTGATGAAGATAAAAATAGTTGATTTTTTAACATGATCGTATGTATACCATTTTGTATTTTTCAATTTTTGTTTTTGATTTTGCACGAAAATGTTAAATAATTGAAAAAACAAAAAGGTTTTGGCTCCTTGCATGATAACTAGGTATTTCAAATGGATTGGCAATTGAGTTTGAATTATCCTATAGATGCTTAAATTAACTATCAATTATTTACAAACTCCATGAATTAGGTTATAGATTAAGAGGAATTATGGATCCCTCAAACCTTTCCGTATTTAGTGTGTACTCATAACCCAACCAATCACGTCCTGAACCAGTGTATGCTAGTCAAGGAATCAACTACTGATTTAATGCCAATTTTATTGAGTAGTTGCAGTCAATTATATGAATCTTATATTAAAAGCATAAACCCAAAGGCGAATACCTTTAAAAATCTTAGCCCTGAACTTATTTTAGTTTTGAAATTATGGATTATTTGTTAAAATTTAATGTCTTTTCACACATATATTCATGTTCCGCGTAAAAAATATTGAGTCCGATTGAACCCCTATCTAATAAGCTACATCTACTACTGTATGGACACACACATACATTCATTCATTCTGCTCTATTTATGTCCATTTCATCTTAGAAGTTTTATACATGATCTTGTGATCAGATAGTAAGCAAAAAGCGCTGCAGAATCGGAGCAGAATGGAAGCTGTGAATGCATATACACTTCCCTTGGATGATACTGTTAACATAGAGAGTCCTACATTTGAAATGGAGAACCTTGATTCTCCTGCAAAGATTTTGGATATCCCTGATTGTGTTAAAAATGAGAATTCTTGTTTGGCGAACGACTCTGAGGAAGAGGTTGTCCTTGACAGTGAAGACGAAAGAATGCACTGTGCCGAACTGGAAAGTGTCTCAAAGTGGAGATCTTCTTATGATACAAGGTATACAAAGCAGTCAGATAAGTGGAAACTCTCACAAGTTTCTGAACGAATCTATGTGGGTAAGCATTTGGCTTAGGAACATTACCTTTGGTTCTTTGAGTAAATTTGATTCTTCCAACTAATGATATATGGTTTCTATGATCATCTACTTATTTGGAATCCTACTAAAGCTCTCTAATAGCATCTTCCTAGCTTAAAGTGCTCCTGTTAGCTGTAAACTTTTCAAGGAGGACAATTTATTGTATAGGTTTAGATGCATCATCAATGCCATTGGAAATGTTGGATGGGCTGTAAATTGCTGAATGGACTCATATTTACTTTTGAATAGCACTTTCCTGATTATGCGTCCAATTAAATATTTTTTGCCAACAACGGAATACCATCTTATTCTCACAATTCTCAAAGATAACCATGTGTTTTTAGATAAGAAGGAAGAAGTGTATAGAAATTAGGAAGCCTTTATGACTGAAGCTTAATAATTTTATGACTTCTTAGTGATGTATGGCATAGTTTAATTTTCAGTTTGACTTGAGTTCTTCCAATTGTGTATCTCCTTTTCTTGTTGCACCTTGAATGTTGTCCATATTTTCATCAGGATGTCTACGGAGGTCGAAGAAATTATTTCAGCATGCGGATTCAGCCAGAAGCACCACAGATTTTGATAACACTAGTCAACAGAAGCTGTTTCCTGAATTAAATGGTAGAACATCTGCACAAGTAGATAATATAGCTGCTAGTACAAAATCAAGAGTTGAAGAGGACCATTATTTGTGTCAGGGTGCTGAAATATTCAAGGATGAAATCTTCGAGGGGAATGTGGAAACGGAAGCCTTAACTGGTTATGCTCTTGACAAGGAGAGGGTTTCATCAGTTAATCAAGAGGAGGGTGTGGATGGACATAAAGAGTTTCCAATTCATTCTTTTAGCATAGGTGTTCCCAAGTTAAGCAACACTGAGTCTCAAGTACCTGATGAGCTATCAGAAGCTAACGCTCTTGACTTCGTGGACCACTACCTATCAGTTAACAATGAAGATGTACTCAATGAAGTCAAAGCTGGAGGAGTGAATAAGATCATATCACGTCCCATTTTCAGCCATGGGGGACCTCAGAAGTTGGCAAGCAGAATGAATATTCAAAATGCAGTAAAGAACTCAGGAGCTTTTGACTGGCCTGAGAGCCAAAGAGATGGCACAAAAAGTTCTTTTTCAAGAGACAGAAAGATATTGACCTATGACCGCAAGAACTATAGACTGAAGAACAAAATAGTATCAAGTGTCCAATCCAGTAAGGAGCCAGTGGAAAGTATGGAAGATTTAAGTAAGGAAGAACTGAAGTTTCTAGCAGATGGAGAAGAAGTCAATGAAGTCAAAGCTGGAGGAGTGAATAAAATCATATCAACTCCCATTTTAAGCCGTGGGGAACCTCAAAAGTTGGCAAGCAGAATGAATATTCAAAATGCAGTAAAAAACTTGGGGTTTATTGATTGGCCTGAGAGGCAAAGTGACATTGCAAACGGCTCTTTTTCAAGACACAGAAAGATGTTGACCTTTGACAGCAAGATGTGCAGATTGAAGAAACAAAAGGTATCAAGTATCCAGTCCAGTAAGGAGCCAATGGGAAGTATGACAGACTTAAATAAGGCCGAACCAAAGTTTCTAGTGGAAGGCCATATGAATGTTGAAGACAAAATCCTAAGGAAGTCAGATGAGCAGTTTGATTTGGGGGAATTTGAGCCACAATTTGAAGGAAATCGATCAGACACACTTGATACATATGATGTTGGCTTTGACACTCAACTGGCTGCTGAAGCTATGGAAACCCTACTACATGCCCCTCCTTTGAAATGTGACACTGTTTGTGCCCTTCAAATTCCAGAAACCAGCATACTTAAAGAAGGGGAATATCCTGAGATCGCTTTCTCAAGAGAGTTTAACATTGATAGTAATTCACCAGAACCTACTGAATGTAGCTCAGCTGAAACGGAGCAGTTAAGAGGCAAAACCAGAGATTTTTCTTCGGTTGTTCGTAGAACTAGGCATCAAGTATCTTCAAATTTAAGGAGCCTGGAGAACCAAGCAACCAATCCTAATACAGAGTCTGATTTTACAAAGAAAAGAAGGAAGCCACTTGACCTAGTAGAGTTAAATGACAATTTGTTGAAAGTGGCTGCTGTGAGAGAAAAGGTCTCCAAATCAGGTACTGACACATCAAGGAAAGCTAGGAAAGCTAGAAAAGCTAGCATGCAGAAACAAGGAGAAACCCATCAAAGTTTAGCAGCAATGTTGAGTCAATTGAAATTGGAAAGCTGGGTCTCTAAAGGGAAAAGGACACATAAAGGTGCACGACGGCTATCAAATGGATCAAGCGATCTCTATCCTCTACAAATCTCTGCTGATGAGGATAATGACTTTAAGTATCCTGATTTGAATCATAAGGCAGAGAGGAGACCACAACTCTTAGTATTTAAAAGACGGATTCAGTCTTCATCTGAAAAGAACCACTCAGGACTCTTGGCAATTCAGTGTACAAGTGAACCTTATTCCTCAGCTTGTAAATATTCAGTCACAAGTGAAAAGATGATGTCCATGGATTTCAAGAGAGCCGAATCTACTAAGACTGCCAAATTAAATGAAGTGATATCCATATCCACTAATCTTTTGACAAAAGACGTGAAATTTGACATAACTTCAAGTGGAAACTCAAATCCATCATACAGTCTTAATGATGACAAGAAAGGCAGGCAACACACGAGAAATCTCTCTAGATCAACCCTTACTCAAGAGCTTATTAGATTAGGGTATGCAGAAAAATTACCTGATTTTCTGCCCAGAGGTTCACGACGACGAAAAGGTACAGGTGAAATTCGTGTCTTGTTTAGCCAGAGCCTGGATAGCAAATTAATCAAGCAGCAAAAAAAGGTGGTGCTTCCAATTTCTTGAGTATATTTGACTTTTAACCTAGTGCTTGGCAATAATTCAAGTTTATTCCAATTGCCTGTGAATGCAGATTTTAGCCAGATTGGGATTTATCTCCACATCAAATTGTTCTGATGCCACGCACTTTGTTACTGACAGTTTTGTTAGAACAAGGAATATGCTGGAAGCCATTGCCTGTGGAAACCCAGTTGTAACCCATTTGTGGCTTGAGAGCTGTGGAAGAGCAAGTTGTTTTGTCGATGAGAAAAATTATATCTTGAGAGATGCCAAAAAGGAGAAGGAACTTGGTTTTAATATGCAGGTTTCACTTGCTCATGCTAGAAAGTATCCCCTTCTAAAGGTTTGTGTTTTTACTTACTGCTAGAGAAGTATTCAGGCTATCATTGGTTAACACTTTCCTGTGAATTAACAGGGTCGAAGAATCATTATAACTCCAAGCGTAAAACCTAATAGAGATACCATTCTAAGCTTGGCCATGGCAGTGCACGGTGAGGTACACAACCATGGCATTGATATGACTCCTTTTTGATGTTGTTTTAGTTTCTGCTTTTGATGTGTGACTAATGTGCATGATCAGGATAAAATCATCCAAGCTCATAAATTCTTTTTTATTAATTAGTAATTTGAAATATTATAACAAATTTACGTCAATTAAGGTTCTTTTTTTCCTTTTTTAAATGCTTTTCAGGTGGTCGACGAATCGAATAATAAAGTCACTTGTGATGATCTATTAATTCTTTCCTGCGAAGAGGATTACAAAGTATGCATTCCATATCTAGAAAAAGGTATGATTTCATTTCTTTCTTTCTCCCTTCTGGCAATTAACTGCTACCTTGGAACTGATGGCTATAAGTATCACTGTTGCAGGAACTCTTGTTTATAGTTCGGAGCTCTTGCTTAATGGGATTGTTATCCAGAAACTGGAATACAATAGGTATGTATTGCTAACAGAAAATGACATATATGCCATTTGTTTTCTCTTTAGGGTCAAAATTACCATAATTTTTGGTGCTCTACTTGCTTAAATCCTATTGAATTGTAACTAATATTTGGGCCCTTCTGGCATATCTGCATCAAGTGCTAGCTTGGTTTTTCTGTGCTAAGTGGTTGAAATGTCTGAATTCTTAGCAATGAGCAATTGATCAAAAGGCTTTCAAGTGACATCTCCTTTCATTATCTTTTGAAAGTAATTCTGAAATTCCTAACTCACACTAGCAACAGTCATGCAGAACATCGTTATATCACTAATTTGGAATCAATAAATTTAAACAAAGTCCTTGCTTAATTTGAGTATGTACAGTTACTGCACATCGTTGTTCTAGGATTATTTTTTAGTTCTGCACTTCATTTGGCTTTTGGATCATCGATACTGGTTTACTTCAATTATTGTTATTTCAAGTGCAGGCATCAGCTTTTCACAAAGTTTCATGACAAAAACTGCAAAGGTTGAAAGACACTCTTATATTGACAAGGACAAGCTTTTTGAAGAAAACGCCGTGCCCAACTGCTTGTATATCAATCCAAAATATGCTACTAGTCCAAGTAACAAATGATGATATCCTTGTGTAACAGGAAACTCGGAGCCTTAGATGGGTAGATGTTTGAATATTGGTAAGATGACTAGGCTCTCATAGTTAAGTTGCCATCTTATCTACTCCCTAGTAAATTCACTTGGTTTGCTAATCAATATTATAACGTTCAAACAAATGTGATGCAAAATGTTTTTTTAATTATTATGGAAATTACTCAATTGGAATAACATAGACAACTAGGATTCATATAGTCGATCCTTGCTTGGAATTGAGGCATAGTTGTATTACGAAAAATTCTATGGATTAAAATTAGGCTTATTCAACTCATTCATAGTTAAAAGTCAAAACATCTTCTAATGTAAACAAGATATTTCTTTCTCAATCAAATTAAATTTCACTTGGTAAAAATAAATTGAAATTGTCAAATATACTCTCATATGTGGAATTAAATTGTTTGACCCAAAAGCTATCGGTTGCTTTATGAGTTAGGGACAATCAAAGATTAAAAAAGGGTAAATCGGAATCAATGGTAATAAACTCGAGGATAGATCTATAATTCGTATGTAGTTTGCTCTAGTGAGATCGTAGTAAAACTTATTGGAATATCAAAACTAGTCAACAATAGAGAGATGAGATAGAGAGAGAATGATAGTCAGAAGTTGTACTATTAATGAAAATAACACTTGTCTTACAAATGAGGGAGGCATTTCCTTATATAGAAGGAAGGCCCCCTCGCCAGAATATTACTTTATTCCAGAACTATTGTTATTACAAAAACGTAAATAGGCGAAGGGGACAGAACGCTTGTACGGGCGAGTTTACCAATGCGCTTTTATAGTCAGGGGCGTATTCCTTCTCGTCGTATGGGCGTGAAAGAAGGTATATTTGACTTCAGTGGCCGTGTAGGGGGGTGTGCTCGACTAACATTAATAGTGCCCGATTCGACCTCATACAGTTAGCCCCTCCGCCTGTTGGAGATGTATTCAACATATATCTGCAATGGGCGGAAAAGATCGACCCGTCTCGGATCTATCCGCGTATGCATACGTGGCATGTTCTTTGAACCGTCGTTTGCTGACGACATGCGTCATGATTACAACTGCTCCCGAGGCAGGACAAAAGGTGATTTGATGTTTCAGTTTCCCGCCTCCTTTTCTTACACTAGCCTCTTCGAATCCCATGTACTGGCCTGCTATAAATAGGGAGGGATTTCAAGTTTCTCCATCTTTGGATCCTACAAAAAGTTCTTTGCACTTTTGTCATTCATCTTTTCTTATAGCAATATTTAGCAGCTTTTCATATTGACTTCGGAGCTTGTTAGTATACCTTAAATTTGACATAAAGGTTAACAATGGCTAAAGGCAGTCGTCGCCATGGGACAAATGACGACGAGGCCACTTCCAGGGTTCCTCCGCCCTCGGGAGGTAGGAAGAAATCCCGCAATCCTCTCGTTCCTCTTTCTGTAGACAACCTGCTTCCCCGCGAACTATACGTTCGAAGGGATTTTCCTATGAAGGGAGCTACCCCGGCATGGGAAAGGTCCAAATTCACTGAACCTCTTTTGAATGAACTCCGAGTTTCTTGTCAGATTTCGGAGACGGTCGTTATGCAATTGGCCGAGGGGGACTTTGCTAATGTACACGGAACTGGGTTCTGTGCTTTATACGAATACCCCTTCATAATGGCGTGTGGCCTCCCTATTTATCCATTGGCGGAAGAGTTGTGCCGGTTTTACAATGTATGCCCGGCCCAGCTTACCCCTTATACGTGGAAGATATGACGTATTCTGACGACTTATGCCGAGAGGGCCGGATTAGACGTCACGGTATACCATCTGTTGCAACTGTTCAGTCCCGGGTTTATGAGGGGACGATGCTTCAGTTGAAGAATCGTGGGACGAAGGGATTGGTTGTCGAGACAGACGACAAGCCTAATCGCCAATTCTGGCTGAAATTTTTCTTCGTCCGAACCTCGGATCTAGTGTCGGACCCTACCGGATTCCCTGAGGCATGGAATGCCGAGCGTAAGTGTTATTCCTCGTGCTTAATTATTTTATGCATGCTCGACTTTTCGTCATCTTATTTATATCTTGTTGTTCTCCTGATTTGTCTTACCGGCAGGTGTAGCGGATTGACATTGAGCTTGTGGGTGGCGATGTTTGGCGAGATTCATGGCATGTATGCATGGGAAAAAGCAAATGTGTCTGCATGGTTAGTCAGAAATTCATGATACTTACCCGGGTCGGTGAGCTCGTGGCCGATGTATGCCTTCCTTTCAGGGTTGTTACGATCTAGCTGAACTGGGTTGAGATCTTCGATTATGGCCTTACAGGCTTCCACAATGTCTGGGTCTCTGATAGCGTCGACCGTCGGGTCCGCTTTAGTCCCCAACACGGCTGATTGCTATGTCTCTGCACTCGCCCATTCAGTTGTCGGGCGTGGGCACAGTCTTGTGTTATCTTATAGCATTCTTGCATTGTGCGTGATTCTCCCTTGATGTTGAATATTCCCCATGGAGTAGGGAACTTAACCACTTGGTATAAGCTCGAGGGGACCGCTCGCATGGCATGTATCCATGGGTGCCCGATGATGACATTGTATGTCGTCTCTTGGTTCATCATGTGGAAGGTGGTTTCCAAGGTGACTCCCCCCGCGAGGACGGGTAGAGTCACTTCTCCTGATGTGCATTCCACTACATTGTTAAAACAAGTTAGAGTTATACAGCGGGGGGTTATCCTGTCCTCGAGTCCCATCTACGAGAGGACTCTCGGATGGATGATGCAGGCGCCGTTTCCGTCATCGATTATGACTCTCCTGACATCCGTATCAATAATACGTAAAGTAATAACTAAAGCATCATAATGGGGAAAACACAAACCGTCGGCGTCAGACTTATCGAAGGTGATACTTCCTACGAGGTCATCGTACCGTTCGTGGGAGATGGTCCTCTTCTGTATGTGTGTGTTGGCAAATTTGACATGGTTGATAGAGATGTCACTCCCGTCTCCGATGATTATGTTTACCGTGTGCGTTAGGGAGGGTGGCTTCGGTGGTCCACCGGAATGCTCTCGCCCGTATGCGAAATTGGTTTTCCCTTTGTCCCTGAGCAGCTCATTCAGGTATCCTAGGTTTAGCATCCTGATGACTTCTTGTTGCAGGCCTATGCATTCTTCGGTCATGTGCCCTCGTTCTTGGTGAAATTCACACAGAACGTTTGATTTTCTTGCGGCAAGGTCCAACTTCATTTTCTGAGGCCATTGCACTTTGGTGCCGAGCTTTTCCAGCGCGTACACAATATCTAAAGGGGAAACACAAAAGTTATATGGTGAAAGTAAAGGGTTCATACCGCGTTCGTTTCTGAGTAGGGTGAGATGGCGTTGTAGCGCATCTACATGACGAGGGGACAGAAGAGGAGATCTCATATAAGGCTGATGTCGTTCTTTACTGGGGCGAGGGGGAGTTCCCGGCGTCCCTCGTGTCGTCGATCTGCCCTAGTGTCTGAATGTATGGCTGTCAGTCGTCGGGTTAGTCCATTGAGGTCCTCTCGGTCTGCCCGCACCTCAGCGCAGTAGGCATTATGGATCTCATCCCAAGTTGTGGGGAGATATTTCATGAGCCGGCTTAGCAGTTTCTTGGTTGCTCCGGAGCCGTCCCTGCTGAGTCCGTTCTGGAAATCTGCTACCGCCATGCCCTCAGATATGTTTGGTAGTATCATCCTTACCCTATTGAATCTGGTGAAGAAGTCCCTGAGGACTTCGCCCGTGGTATGTCTGACGGCGAAGATGTCGTTTACCCTCGCTTCTGCCTTCTTAGCGCCGGCGTGTGCAGTAACGAACTTGTCTGCCATTTCTTCGAAGGTTGAGATTGCTTTGGCAGGCAATTGGGAGTACCATGTCAGGGCTCCTCCGGTCAACGTCTCACCGAAATTCTTCAGCAGCACTGATGGTACCTGTTCCTTAGACAGGTCGTTACCTTTCACGACGGTGACATAATGGATGAGATGATCTTCAGGGTCGGTGGTTCCATCGTATACCCTCAGGTAAGGAGGCATCTTGAAAGTCTTCGGGATGGTGTAGGGGGGCGGCTTCCTCGGAGTAGGGTTGCTCTACGAACCTTCCTACATCACGTTTGGGCAACAGTTTAGGCGCTCCGGGGATCTTGTCAACTCTATCCTGATGTTCCTTCATTTGGTCGCGGAGGGCCTGATTTTCACTCTGCATTTCTTCCATTTTTATCAGAATGGATGTCAACATATCGTCATGCATTTACGTTTTGACGGGTTAGTTGTTGGTTCGTGTTTCCTCTTGCTCGTCTGCTGTGTCAGTGTTGCTTGTTGTTGGTGCTGCTTTTTCATGACTCCATGGTTGTTTTTCCACTAGGCCGCTCAAGGCGTTTGTCAGCCATTCTTCCAGTAACTTCCTGACCGCTGATAGTGCTTCTTTTGCAGCGGATGTGGAGGTATCTTTTTCCTGCAAGGTTGCAAGATTTCCGTAGGGGGAAGGTGAGGCTTCCACCTCAGGTGTGATATCAGGGGTGGTGTTGACGGCAGCTCTACCACCGACCTAATTCAGGGAACTCAAGAGGTTGGTGGTGACTTCCGTTATAGCTTTGGACCGGGTGTTGATTTCGGCCAATTTGTTTTAGGTTTTATCTGGTGATCTGATCCTTTGGATGTATACTACATGTTTGATTCTCAAAATCCCCACAGACGGCGCCAAATTATTTGACCCAAAAGCTATCGGTTGTTTTATAAGTTAGGGACAATCAAATATTATAATAGGGTAAATCGGAATCAATGGTAATAAATTCGAGGATAGATCTATAATTCGTATGTAGTTTGCTCTAGTGAGATCGTAGTAAAACTTACTGGAATATCAAAACTAGTCAACAATAGAGAGATGAGATAGAGAGAGAATGATAGTCAGAAGTTGTATTATTAATGAAAATAACACTTGTCTTACAAATGAGGGAGGCCTTTTCCTTATATAAAAGGAAGGCCCCCTCGCTAGAATATTACTTTATTCCAGAACTATTGTTATTACGAAAATATAAATAGGCAGAGGGGACGGAACGTTTGTACGGGCGAGTTTGTCAATGCGCCTTTATAGTTAGAGGCGTATTTCTTTCTCATTATATGGGCGTGGAGGAAGGTATATTTGACTTTAGTGACCGTATAGGGGGGTGTGCTCGACTTACATTTATCGTGTCCGATTCGACCTCATATATAAATAATAACGAATTAGATAATAGGAAAAAATCAGTTTGTATGAGAGTTATTATACACAAACAAAAATTTAAAAAATGTAATAATAATTTTTTATTTTACTTTCAAGGACTTGTTTCTGCAATCGCATAAATGTCTTGACATTTTAACAACACAAATTTCAAAAGTTTTTTTTCCCTTCTTAAATACGTGCCAAGTCACTCTCACTGTTCCACACTTTTGTCACTACCCAAATTGATGGGCTGCGACGGGCACATGGTACCTTACTCAACTGAGAACCAATGTAACGTATCTTTCTTCTCATACTATCATGGGTAAATAAAACGGAAAGGCTACTGTGAGATTACTAGAATGAAACATGAGGGAACATTCGACAGAGGACGACGCAACATGTAATACAAACTTATACATATGACATACGGGCCTATAATGCCAAAATGATCACTCGTACACTGAACATAGGCCGACAATGCCATACAATCTTTCATATACATGACATATGTCTACAAGCCTCTAAGAGTAGATCAATACCATAACGGTCGGGACAAGGCCCCGCCAACTAATCAATACACATCCAAATCCTACTGTCCAAATAAGCAACTCCGGAGCAAATGGAGCGCACTAACACCATCCCCTGAGTTGATAGTCTAATTGGAGGACTTTCGACCTATCTATTGTGAAATGCGAGCATGAAATGCAGCGTCCCCAGGTAAAAGGGACGTTAGTAGAAATGATGTACCGAGTATATAAAGGAACAAAAATCAATAAATAATAGACATGAGGGAAACATGGAATAAAAGACTCAACATGTAAGTCTGAATAACTTCGTGAATCATTAATATTTATAATGCCATGCATATGCGTATAAATGCCATACCATGCATAGGTATATGCGTACATAACATCATCAAGCCTATGAGGGCATCCCATCATATCATCTCGGCAACTGTGGGCAAAATCACCAACGTATACGAGTTGATCAGTTGGTGGTGCGTATATAACGCTGTAACCTTTGTCCATTTCCCACATACATATAATATACACGTATATAACGTCATCTAGTTATAGGTCAATGTACACGTATAAATGAATGAAATGCATAAGAAATACGATAATAAGATTTCTCAAAATGTCATATGATCAATATGTCTTTGATTAATAACATGAAATAAACTTTATCAACTTACCTATTTTCTGAGATCTGCGAACAGATGAAAGAACAATAGGACAATGGAGAATCAAGAGCATAGGCATCTCTAGTATTTCTATGAATAGAGTAATTTATGAAAGTTATACATTTGCACGTTTCTTTTGTATCGTATGGATCATGTCAAAAGGAAAGAAGGGATAACCTTAACATACCTGGATCAGTTCTTTTGACAATCCCTCTAACACACGTTAATTACGACAAAACACGTAACAGCAAATCGAAGTAGGGAAAAATATGTATGTGATTCGTGAGAAAGATTGCATCGTACTCCCTTAGCATCGTGAATCCCATATTGCTAAACTTTTGAATTATGATTTTACACTTGTCATGATATTTCTATGGGTATTAAACTATGATGACGAGGAAATATAGAAATTCTAAGATTAAACTAATTTATAAATATAAAAATATATTATTCTTTTCGAACGAATTAGCAAAGAAATAGTGCAAACATAATAAAGATAATGGAGCACGGGGTGTAGTATACAAATAAAAAAGCCATTGATAAAATGGATTCTAAATGAGAGAATTTCATTTGTAGCCACTCAATGAACATTAATGATAACTGGTACCTATAAAATAAGGCATACAATTCATTGCCCAAAACCAATTATAAGGGCTAGCAAGTGAAAGAAAACCAGCAAAGACTCTAGCTCCTCAATGCATCCTTCTTTTACACTTAATATTAGTAGTCAAAATATTTCAAATCACCAGTAACCTTAAAACCTAGTGAAATCCCATCAAAATCTACCCTTTCAGCCCAAAAATTTTATTAAACCCAATCGTCTTCTCCATAACCACCAAAATCTTTTTTTAATCTTTTACAAAAAAAAATTAAATTTGGAAAATATATTATTTCATAAGAAAAAATATCCATAATATAAGAAGAGTAAGAAGGTGGCGTATAGGTTTACACATTATACACTAGTATAAAGTGCTTCTACACTTTGTATACATTGTTAAATAATATATATATATATATATATATATATATATATATATATAATGTTTTCAACACTCACGATAGTCATCGTAATGTTTCACATCCAATTTTATATTAATATGTGTAGAATAAATGTATCATTGGTTTATAATATATCCATACCGATTATACACTATATTATATAGTTATTATATACTTATTACATAGTGTACAAATAAAGGAGCACTGGCGATAATGGAGGACACCGAACTTGGCTAGAAAAAGCTTTTCTTCAACGGCGATTATTTTATTTTCTTTATTTCTCATCTTTTTGCAAAAGTCATCCGAAAAAATATCATGCAATACTATATATGAAAGTGGGCAAAAAGCGAAGAAACCGGCAACCACCACTAGACCTTTGCCATAAATTACTCAAAGAAGATAGATATTTCTATATCTAAGTAAAAGAGGAGGCGATCACAAAGAAAAAATAGAAAATTAAAAAAAAAGTTTGGTGGTGTCACTATAGGAGAAGAAAAGAAAAAAGAATAAAAAAGGGAGGGAGTGAAGAAGAGAAAAGATAAAGAGGAAAGAGAAAGATGGAATATTGAAGATCGGAGAAGATGAGAAGAGAGATAGAGAAAAAGCGTGCGGTTGAAGGAGAATAGAAGTGTATCAGGAATAGTGACTATAATTTGTCAATAAACCGGGCCTAAAGGCTTAAAAATCACACGGGCTAGCCAGTTTTTGAACTGATATTTATAAAAATAGTTAGCGTTTGCAAAGTTATTAAAAAATATTCATTATTTTGTTCCAACACGAAAAGTTACAATATAATATACTAGATATTGGTGCACATGTATAGAAACTTCCAGCATATTACGCTGAAACTCCAACACGCAGAAAGTTCCAACATAATATACTAGAGATTGAAGCACAGTGTATGAACTTCTAACATATTATGTTGGATCGGTATATTATATTGGAACTCCAATATATTATGCTGGAAGTGTTGTATATTATACTAGAGTTTCAGTATATCATGCTAGAATATTTTTCGGATTTTGAACAATATTTTCGTTCAAATTTATTTTTACATAAAAAATAGCTAAATTTTAAATACTTTTAAAATTGAGACTATTTTTTAATAAACACTTATAAATCTAACTATTTTTGAAAATTTTCCGCTATTTCGGGTCCATAGGGTAAACATGAGCTAGTAAATTGTTAAAAGGGATATATGGTAGTTTTCTCATTCTAAATTGAGAAGCTCATTTTATTATGCATCTGGCCCGCTCCATCTTCTCACTCTTATCCTTCATAGGCTATTCAGAGGTCTTGTCGATTGGAACAACCACCATTTCCCTCGGTTACATTCTATTCTTCTCTCATTCTCTTTCACCGGCGATCTCTTTCTCCGGCGTCTAAATTAAACTCGTAAGTTCCTCTTTTTCTCTCATTTATGACTTAACTTCCAGATTTAACAAAAAACCCTAATTCCTCTTTTCGATGGTTTCTTAATAGTATAATAATTTGGATTTAAGTTCAAATCTCTTCGTATTTACTCATATTGCATTAATTAAAGTATGAATTCCAATTTTGTTATAATAATTTGTGAATATTTTTCCCGCAAAAAGTCGCGTTCAATTTCCTTCCCCTGTATTAAAGGAGCCTGAATTGGAAGGAATTTGATATGGATGATTCTTATATTAGATTATAACTAGTTCGGATCGAAGTGTAGTTGATTGATTAATGTATTGAGAAAAAAAGAGAGGATAAAAATTCTAGGTGATTCTTATGCCACATAAATTGGGAAGAGAGAGTAGTGCTTATGGATCTTTTGGCATGGGAAACCCCATACCAGTCCCCTCTCGTGTAGCGCAACAGCGGCCTTTTCTCACATTGCTCCATCAGCTACTTGAATCCCCAATCTAATGGTTGGAAGAGGGTCCTTACCACTAGGCGACCCCTTTCTACTCAATAATAGTGCTTATAACAAAATTGCAAAAAATTATATTTGTTGCATAAGTGTTTTTGTCCAACTCTGTAGCAGGGAGGAAACCCATTTCTTTTCAATGCAAGGGGAATAAATTCTGTTAGAGGGGATTTATTGATTCCCTTGCATTGCAAGTGTATGGTATTAGTAGCAAGATGTATAAGTTGACATGACTAAATAATGCGAATTGGTTATTCACACTCATTTAGGGTTCATAGGACTAGAGAATATTATTCGTGGATTAGTAACAGTGGGATTGTAATACAAAAATTAGTTACGCATGGATTATGCAAGGAATTGGTATTATAAAGCTTTGCAGGAGAAGGGCAAAAGAGTAGTAGATTGACGTATCGTGATGTGGGAGGCTTATTGGTTGAACAAAGAATTTAAGGGACTTACTTTTTAAATTTTATGGCCAGGTTGTTGGACTGTTCATCCCGATTGACACCAACTTGTAGTTAAGCAAGTGTACATAGTTGTGTGTGAATGCTCTTTCCTGTTAGTCGTGTATTCTTTCTGCTACTTGTAATTCATTCATAAGGGTAAGGAACTTTAGATGAACTCTATAACTGAAAGAGATGCACTACCCAGCATGTAAACCTTGTGTCCCTACTCCTCTTTGTGGCTTCTGGTAGATTCAGAGGATTTGATTGTTTTCGGATTTTGACAGGAGGTTCTATGGCTCCAACAAAAAACAAGAAGCAGAGCAATAATGCTGCTGAATCTAGTTCAAAAAGTGTAGTTGCTGAAAAGAAAACTCCCAAGGCACTGAAGGCTAAACGTAAACTTGTGAAAAAGTTATCTCACTTCAACTCTGAGCAGAGCAATAATGCTGCTGAATCTAGTTCTAAAAGTGTAGTTGCTGAAGAGAAAACTCCCGAGGCACTGAAGGCTAAACGTAAACTTGTGAAAAAGTTCTCTCACTTAAACTCTGAGCAGAGAAATAATGCTGCTGAATCTAGTTCTAAAAGTGTAGTTGCTGAAAAGAAAACCTCAAAGGCACCGAAGGCTAAACGTAAACTTGTGAAAAAGTTCTCTCACTTAGACTCTGCACCAACCGAAGAAGCTGAGATCAGTCGACAAGTGCAAGCCAGAAAGAAAGACAAGAAGGCAAAAGATGGCAACCAAGGAAATTATGTCGGTGGAAAAGATGTGAAGGCTAAACGTAAACTTGTAAAAAATTTCTCTCACTTAAACTCTGCACAAACCAAAGAAGCTGAGATACAAGTGCAAGCCAGAAACAAAGACGAGAAGGCAAAAGATGGCAACGAAGAAAATCATGATGGTGGAAAAGATGCTAATGGGTCTCAGAATAAGAATCCGGGGAACAAAGAAATGGAAAATATGAGTGGAAGATGTGGAGAGGTGAATAAGGATGAAAAAACTAAGAAACACCTTGGTTTAAATAGAGGAAGCGGAGAGGTGAACAACAAGGATATAAAAACTGTAAATAGTCTTGGTGGAATGATTTTCATGTGCAATGCAAAAACCAAAGCAGATTGTTTCAGATATCGTGTGATGGGTGTTCAAGCAAGCAAGCAAGATGTTGTGATGGGAGTAAAACCTGGTCTTAAGATTTTTCTCTTTGATTTTGATCTTAAGCTCATGTATGGTATTTATGAGGCATCTTCTGCTGGTGGAATGAGACTTGAACCAGCAGCATTTGGTGGGAGCTTCCCTGCTCAGGTCAACTATACTGTTCTTATCTTATGATTTCATCTTCTTCCAATCTGTCACGTGTTTTTACTGATGATAGGTCATCCAACAGGTTCCTTTTAAGATTCACAAGGGCTGCATTCCTTTACCAGAAAAGGTGTTCAAGAATGCAATTAAAGACAATTACGATGAAAGGACACGCAAGTTTAAGACTGAGCTGACAGTTACGCAGGTCCTGAGCGATCTCCCTAATTATTAGTTCTTCACTATTTTCCTAAATTTTGATGTCGTATTTTGGCCTGAATTTTCCTTGAGCAGGTAGAGAAGTTGATGGAGCTGTTTAGACCTACACCATTGTTGGATCCAGCTCTCATACCTGTAGTCCAGGATCCTGTGGCTCAGCCAGTTAATCAGAGTGGGGCAGCACCACCTTTATATAGAGCGCATTACAACAGTAGTAAACCTGCACGGAATTTCTCACCACATGATCATCAAAGACAGCAGTGTGCAGACCACTTTGTCATGCCTAGAGAGGTTTCCCATCACCCTAATTTTCTTATTGAGAAAGATTACAGAACCCATGGTCTTCAACCGGCAAAACATTTGCAGCCTTCTACTTCTGCAGTACATGTTAACCATAAATTGGATCACACTGGTTTTCAACAGGCAAAACATCTGCAGCTCTCTACTTCTGCAATACATGTTAACCCTAAATTAGATCATTATGGATCTGAACAAGGAATGCCGCAGCTTCTGAGGGACCCTGCTAGTGTAAGAGGTGATGCAGCTTTTGGGCGGAGTGGACATGTCTACTCTGATCCTGTCTTTCCAAGTGCAAAGGAATACCGTGGTTACGGTCTCAAGAGTTTCCATGGGCAACCTGTTACTGTTGCCCCTGCTGTAGCAAGTAGTAATACAGTGGCCGCAGCTGTCGATCATAGTTTACTAAAAAATGTTAATCCTTACGATGAGAGTACCACCTCACTTGTGAACAAGTATCTTTCTATGCCAAGGGCAACGATAGCACCTGGAGGGTTGCCGTTGATAGGCCGACAGTCTTTTGCTAGTGCTTCCAACTATGTGGGTGACACCAGAGGCCATCCAGGAAGGTTGCTTGCTGAAAATGAAAGATCTTATCCACCAAATGCTCCTCATGTACTATCAAATCATGGCTATATGTATCAGCATCCTAGATATAAACCTGGAAAATCATCGTCAGTCTTATCTCAGTATCCTTTTGCTGGTCCTCCTGCATCTCGCCGCTGAAACTCTGCTGCAAAACACCCATCCCGTAATGTATTTCGCATCTCCTTCCTGTAAAGCTGGGTAATAACCCTGATGGCTTCCAAATATCCAGGCGGAGGGGGTAGTCTTTATATTCAGTTAGTGAGACAAAAAGAAAGACTGGATCGATGGCTTCCCTTCCGACAGTTTGATGTTTGTTCATAATCTTGAAATGCTTGAACTAGAACATCAGGATTCTGATGGGAGTCACTTTAAACTGTAACTTATGTCACAGTGACAAGTTTTGATGCACTCGGTTCCCTTAACTTGTACGAACTTTGTAAATATTTATGGGCAGTGGCGTGTGCTAGTGCAGCAGCTGCTTATTTTGTGAAAGATTTACCCAGAAAGGTCAAGTCGCTGCTATGAATCCCATTTTCAAATTGAACCTCCGCACAACTCCAGTTCTCTCGCTTCGTTTCAGGGTGCCTCGTCGCACACAGTTTGCAAGATGTGCATTTCTGTTAATCTAACTGAAGCTGATGGGCCAAGAAATCAATCTTGGATCCAAAATTTCCTCCTCTTTTTGTTTAAAATTTTTTTTTTATTGTTTCCTATGTACAAAACTTTCTGTTTCTAGTGGAGCATGTGATCTTTAAGGAGTCGTTTGGTTGGAAAAAAGTTATCCCAGGATTAATTATCTCTGAATTAATTATTCTACTTTTTAACAAAACACTATAATTTTGGGATAACTAATTCCGGGGTTAATTATATCACAATTTTCTCCCAGATAGTTCTTAAATTTAGTTCGGAGATTAATTATTTCTTATCCCTCATACCAAACGAGACCTAAAGGTAATATCATAGTCGTTTGCCTGTGCAAAGACATGCGACGTCAATTATATTAGAAAATTTAAATCTATTGTTTAACATAAAATTAGCACGGTATAGTTGGTTTTCGGCCTGATCATTCAAAAATAGTCATTGTTTACCAAGTCAATAAAAAATGACCGCTATTTTGTTGCGACAGAGCTCGGTACAGCATAATATACTGGAGTTTGTTACACGTGTATAAATTCCAGCATATTATGTTGGACCGGTATACTTTGCCGGCTTCAGTATAATATACTAGAGATTGAAACACCGGTGCTCCAAACTCCAGTATATTATGTTAGACTGGTGTACTTGCTACAACTCCAACATAATATACTGGAATTCTAGTGTACTTATGCTAGAACTCTATTATATTATGCTGGAGTTTCAGCATACTTATCCTGGAACTCCAATATAATATGCTGGAGTTTAAGTATACTTAAGCAGGAACTCCAGCATAATATACTGGCGTACTTTTCGAATTTTGAACAGTGCTTTCGCTCAAATTTATCCTTACACGAAAAGTGGCTAAATTTCAATTACTTTTAAAACTAGGCTATTTTTGAACGACTAGTTATAATTTTGATTATTTTTGAATTTAACTGTTGTTTAACAGCTCGAGGGAAATGTCACAAGTGTTTCTGGTATAGTAAGAAAACAATACCAAGAAATCTTAGACTAATGTAACGTCAAACAAATGGTATTTCTGCAAATGGAACTATGACCAAGAAACTATATTTTCCTTAATTATGCATTAAATACCTTCAATGCCTGTTCCTATAAAAGAAAATAGAAACATCAAATCAGTTATATTGAACTAATGAATACCATGCAAGGTATTTTACAGGTACAATCAATCTTGATAGCAAAACTTTCCCTGAGTTAAATGAAATGTCTCTCTTAACCAATTTCTTTCTAAGAACCTTACACCTAAACATATCATGATCTGGTCACTTAACATCACAACAGAAAAAATTCAAAACATGTCGAAACCAGATTAAGAAAATAGCTTCAGGAGAATAGCATCTGGCTTTTATGTACATAGACCAGCCTATTGATTAGAGTCTGCAGCTTGGGCATTGATACTGGAACTATCACCTCCTCCGTTCGCTGGCACAGTGGTACTTCCTTGATACACAGGAGGTGCAAACATTGGAGGGCCACCAGTAGCAGGCATTCCCACACTTCCTGGAATTGCACCTGGTGGTGCGCCAGGCCGTTGCATATTATTGACTTGACCAGGCATAGGAGCACCAGGAGGTGCCAACATCTGAGGCATCGGTGGAGGTGCATAACCTGGAAAGATCAAACGAAGATCCTATAATTTGTAAAGGAAACTTCTCGAGGCAACACCAATATGCAAGCTTTCAGAAACTACAGCATGACAGAGTCATACGTGTATCTCTTTCTATTATTCATCATATCATTCAAACAATCAGAATCCAAGCGGCTAGATAAATAATAATGTAGAAGATATCATCTACAGGACATACAAATACAAGCAAATCTGATATAACCCAAAGGGAATTCAACTAAATTAATCAATTCTGCTCTTTAAAGGAAAATGTCAAAAAGATCTAGTCGTTATTTCCTCCCAAAATAATGAAGCCGTTGGAGAACATGAGTTATCACATCATTCCTTGATAAAGGAGGAGGGTTATGGTAGGTTAACAGCATGCCAAAAAATAGTCAAACTGTGATGAACCCTCAAAATATAAAGAGGATTCATATAGACGAACCCAACTAACGACTGAAATATAGTTGATTCATTATCCAGACCCAGTCTGCACCCTAGAACTAGATTATCCAAATG
This sequence comes from Nicotiana noctiflora, assembly GCA_032618575.1. Lineage (NCBI taxonomy): Eukaryota > Viridiplantae > Streptophyta > Magnoliopsida > Solanales > Solanaceae > Nicotiana > Nicotiana noctiflora. Next base: position 467,159 of record JASVEL010013253.1, read on the forward strand.
CCCATGCTAGATGTAACAACATATTTCCGTTGATACTTTTTTGTAAATTCCGTGATATGAATCAGTTGCAGTTGTTCAAAACTAGTGATAATAGTCAACAACAATAACTCAATATAATCCCACAAGTAGAGTCCCGGGAGGGTAGAGTATACGCATATCTTACCCCTGTCTTTAAGAAGGCAGGGAGGCTGTTTCCAGAAGACCCCCGGCATAGGAAGGGAAAAGGGGAGAAGCAATAACAAGCAAGCCGATCTGACAACCAAAGCAACAACAACAACAACCCAGTATATTCCCACAAAGTGGGGTATGGGTAGGGTAATATGTAGACAGGCCTTACCCCTACCCGAAAGGGCAGGGAGGTTGTTTCCAATCGACCCTCGGCGCAGGGAAGAGAAGGAAAACAAAAACACAAACAGCATTAGTTACTCCAGCAAAAATCGCATAAATAATTATCTAAACATAAAAGTCATAAGAACCATAAATAAACTGACATGCAATAATATTAAAAGTGTAACTACCAGAAATGACTACCATAAGAGGACACAAACCAATGCACGAATCATCTATGGATAGCCCCACCACGCCTCACCCAACCCCGAGGAAGGAGTACGAAAAATCTAGAAGCCTCTATCCTACAACCCTGATACTAAACCTCCAGACTCTCCTATCAAGGGTCATGTCCTCGGAAATCCGCATCTTGGCCATGTCCTGCCTATTTACCTCTCCCTAGTACCTCTTAGGCCTCCCTCTGCCTCGCCTCACACCGACCACCGCTAGCCTCTCACAACTCCTCACCGGGGCATCGGGGCTTCTCCTCCGCACATGCCCGAACCACCCTCGCCTCGCCTCTCGCATCTTCTCATCCACTGGGGCCACCCCCACCTTCTCCCGAATAACTTTATTCCTAATCTTATCTAACCAGGTGAGCCCGCACATCCACCTAAGCATCCTCATCTCCGCAACCTTCATCCTCTGAACATGAAATTTCTTCACCGGCCAACACTCTGCCCCATACAACATGGCAGGTTTAATCAGCGCTCTATAAAACTTCCCCTTGAGTTTCTATGGCATTTTCTCGTCACACAAGACTCCTGATGCAAGCCTCCACTTCGACCACCCCGTCCCTGTAAGGTGGGTGACATCCCCGTCTATCTCTCCATCCCCCTGAATCACCGATCCAAGATATCTGAAACTATCCCTCTTGGCTATGGCCTGAGATCCAATCTTCACGTTCCCTCCCACTTCGCTCGGCTCAACGCTAAACTTGCACTCCAGGTATTTTGTCTTAGATCTGCTTAGTTTGAAACCCTTAGACTCGAGAGTCTGTCTACATTTTATCTTAGACCTGCTTAGTTTGAAACACTCTAGCCTCTCGTTAACACCGAATCTCGTCTCGTCTACTAAGACTATGTCATCAGCAAATAGCATACACCAAGGCACATCCCCTTGAATATGACGTGTTAAAGCATCCATCACCAAGGCAAACAAGAGAGGGCTAAGCGCAGATCCTTGATGGAGCCCCATAACCACCGGGAAATGGTCTGAGTCGCCACCCACTGTCTTGACCCTAGACAACCAAAGCGAAAATACAAAACTAGCTATAGGTAATGCAATCAGAAAATCGAAACAAAGACAACAACAAGTAGCAACAAAGCTAGTTATAACTGTCGAAGATAAAATTGTTTTCTCACCAACTAACTCTTTTACTCCCAATTAAGTAAACACCAAACACCATGGCGTAGCTTTAACAGAATAAACAATATTCTCAACGATTTAAAGTTTAAACACCTTTGTTACAAGGTAAAATTTTATTGAAAAATTTGATGGGGTGAGAGAGGCTCGAACTTTTGACCGCAGGATAACTCAGAAGCTACAAGATTAACGCGCTAACCAACTGCGCCACCAACCCATTTCCTGAACGATTTAAACACTTGAGACTAGGCAACCAATGTTCCTAACAGATCTACTGTCAAATTGTTTTTTCCCCTCATTTTCCTTTATTTGATAAGACCCATTGCCAACCTTAACTAGCCTTAATGCTAAACTGATTAGTAACACAATATGAATCCTCCAAACTTTTATGCACTATTGGGGTGCATTTTATTCCAATAGTAGTACATAGATACGAGATGTTATTGATTGAGTGAACCCACTTGACCAAAAGATGGTGCAGTTGACGGAATTGTTTGGAAGAAACTAATGCCAAAGTGTTCACATAAAAAATTTCCAAACCAGATAAGAAAGAACTACACTCCTTTTTGAAAAGCTAATAGTGTGACCACGGGGATTTCCCACTTCTTGTGGGGGTTTATTTGTCGTAAAATCTTAAACCTACATATGTAGCCAACATCAGTTAGGAGTTAATTCCCCCAAAAAAGTAAGCTTGAAAATCATTGCACAGTCAACAACCATATTTAGAGCTTGATGGAGTGCCTAATATAAAACAAAATATCTTCAAGACGTATGTAAAACAACAAGGTCCTGATAGAATTTTATAATCGTGCTGATACCTGGAACGCCAGGCATGGGCCTTGGAAGCACAGGAGGCCGCATACCAGGGACCCACTGGGAACCGGCTGGCATTTGAGGATTACCTCCCATGGGCATCTGAGGAGTCGGAAGAACAGGAAGACCTGGCCTTAGCTGGGGAAAAGGAAGGCCAACTGGTCTAAAGGCACCTAGATGTTCCTTGACTTTTTGGTCAATTAAACTCTGGTTCAATTGTGCCTCAAATTGTTGATAGTAAGTTCGAACATTTCCCTGACAGTATAATGATGTGAGACTTGTTATATGTGATAATTTGCCTAATCTCCAAGGAAAATAGAAATAATACCTTGTGTTTGTAGCCTGCATTATGCTGCTTTCTCACAGAAGGCTGAAAATAACAAGACAAAAGGTGGTGTTAAAAGTTGAAGGTACACAACAAATGTATCAATACACAATCTTGTTTCTGAAAAAACTCAACAAAGAGTAGTAAAACAAGAAACTAACAATCAACATAAATGTACTTCTATAAAAATATTACATATAGATAAGTTTGTGTCTCATTTGAACGTTCTCTGGTAAACTGTTTTTATTCCCATAGTTTGGCTGCTTCCAAATATTTTCCTAAGAGATAAACTCTTCTTATTACCTCAATTCACTTACCACAATTTCATCAAAACCAACTACACCTAAATCCCAAATTCAAGTTGTTGTCGGCTATATGAATACTCACTGACCATGTCTCTCCATTTACCCTCATCTCAGGCCAATATTATGCACCAAAAAATAAAGACACCAAAAGAACAAGAAGTTCTTTATATTTTCTACCGGAACATAAATCTGTCATGAATAAAGACTCCTGGAAAATATAGTTCTAGGACTTGAAGCAAATGTACTTACATGACTAAAACAAATATTGAACTAACTAATACTCTACTTATCACTTATATAAGATATTTTATTTCATTATGCCCTATTTTCGCTAAGCCTACATGGACTCCAAGAGATTGCAAGTCTTTCTAGGCACTATTGTCTTTAATATTGAAATTTATTACAAAAAGATCACCCCTTAGTCCATCTCCAACATACTATTATGACCTTGGTACTAATCCAAACACCAAAGAACAATCTACAAACTCAAGCTTAACATGTTCCAAAAAAGAGTTCCCATGAACAACACTTTGTCTTTACACACCCATAAAGCAAAAAGAACAATAACAATTACGCGATTGAACAAGCTGATGTTACATAGGGGCGGAGTCACGTTCAAGCAAGGGGTTCAATTGAATTTCCTTAAAATTATACTATGCCATAAGGAACATTCTAGTGTTGATAACCATGGTATCAGAACCCCCAGGGGTTGGCCTGGTGGCAATTGACTTGAGCCTTGGGGTTTGCTCCCTTTCAAGGTCTCAAGTTCGAAACCCACCGGGTGCAAACAATTTCTGAGGGCCATCGGACTGGGTAAAACCTGAATTAACCGTGGTGCACTTGCGAAAAGCTCCTTGCCGAGGGCCTGTGCACCCCCGGGATTAGTCGGGTCTCGAAGAGACTCGGACACCCGATGCAAAATCAAAAAAAATAACCATGGTATCAGAGCCAGCTTTCTCGCACCTCGACTAATTCCATGGGATACCTGCTACCTTCCACTAGCATAGATACCAGCCAAAAGGTAACTCCATCCACCAAGGCTTGGACATATGGGAAATAATCACCTACTCCCTCCGTTTCAATTTATTTGACACACTCTCTTGATTATTTCGTTCTACAAAGAATGACATATTTCTATTTCTGGCAACAATTTAACTTTAAACTTTTAATTTTATGCATTTACTCTTAATGAGAAGCTTTTATAGCCACACAAATGATAGGACCCCACAAACCTTTTACCGTTTAAGCTTTTAAGACCACAAGTTTCAAAAGTCCCTTTTTTTCCTTAAACTCCATCCAAGTCAAACTACAACAACAACTAAACCTCAATCCAAAACAAGTTGGGTCAGCAATATGAATCTTCATTTCTTTCTAAGCTCAACTCATATATATATATATTGAGTCCAACGACTAGGTCTTCAAGACAACTTCTTTCCATGCGATTTCAGGACTACTCCATCCTCTTTTAATACTTATTCCCACCATAGTTTCACACCTACAGACCGGTGTATCGCTAGGTCGGCATAGGACACAACCAAACCATCTCAAGCGGCCTTCTCCGGTTATATCCTCAATGTGTGCTACTTGCACCTTCTGGCGAATATGGTCAATTTTAATCTTATGTAATCTTATATGCACATCTATCTTAACGTTCTTATCTCTGCAACACTTAACTTGTGGATATGTTGAACTTTAGCAACTTAACATTCACTACCATATAACATTGTTGCTCATATAGCTATTCTATAGAACTTATCTTTCACTTAGTAGACATCCTTCTATCACATAACAACCCGATAGCACTTTCCATTTCAACCATATGATTTTAATCCAATGGGCAACATCCTCATTTATCAAACTATGTCACATAAATTAAAACAGAGGGAGAGGGAGTACTATTTTTGCCTGGGCTTGAATTTTCTTTAGGCCATATATATTAATCTTAGGTGTGACACCCTGGATTTTTTTTTTTTTCTGAATTCCTAGTTCTGCCCCTAATATTACGCGTGATCAAAGAAATCTCAATACAAAAAGGGTGACTGTATTTAGACCCCAATAAGCAAATCAAGAACATATCATGAGTTACAAACCTAAGAACAAGTGCCCAAAAAAAGAATCTTGTCTTTCAACATAGTATTAAAAACTCACCAAAGATTATTAGAATATGATTAAGGGTAACTTACAGAATCATGGGTCAAGTAAGTATCACAGTAGTCACAGTAATACCTGAGAATAAAAGGAGAGAGAAAAAGTGGCATCAAATTAAGGAAAATGGGGTGAAGAAATTATACAAAATAATCACATTTATTGACTTAAATTAAAAATACCGAGGCATTTTGTATACAAAAGAACGAAAATCCCTTCAAGAAAAAATGAGGTTCTTGAATAACTTCGCTCGGAACTGAGCCCTAAGACAGCTAAAGTTGGTTTACGGGTTATAAACTGGAAATATCAGGTTTGAGCTGAAATGACAAAAACATCCCTTGTGTTTGGGATATCTTTTTTTCTCATTATTTTATACTAATATACGTACCCGCACGATGCACGGATTAGTTCAATGAGAAAATGAATGGAGAGTGATAATAGAAAAAGATATATATTATATTAAAAATTTAGTGACCGTATTCAAAAGAGTTAAATAAAAACACAAATAAATAAATTTGTTTCACTTGTTTCTAAAAGATTTTTACATGCTATTTATTTGTATTCATCTGTCAAACTACATCTTGAATTGATAAACACTCCATGATTGCGTCGAATTTAATTTCTTTTTTTTTGGTTTCTCTGTTTGATGTTTGCGTAGCAAAGTTGGTTAATTTAAATTTCTTTTTTCAATTTAAATTATGCATTATGGTTATGAAGGTTTAGGTATATGACACACTAATCTTTTAAAGGCAAAGCAGCTTAAGATTTTTGTCCGTAAGAGCAATTTGGGAAGGTTATGCATTATCTTATATAACTTAGAAATTCCAATATTTTATGACTGATAATATACAAAATAATTTAATGTTATTTGGAAGTTATTGATATGGAGAGATTTGTTCTTTGTTTAGTAGTACCCACTATTAGTTGATTCCATTTTTGAGCACAGAACTTAGAAATTATATTGTTTCAATATCATTGCATGCCTGAATGAGGTGTGAATTTTTTTAGTCTACAAAAATGTAAGATAGAATGTTGGGAAGTTAATACGTATGTCATATTACCCCTTGATAAAACATAACATATAAAAGAAATTATTCATAACAATATATATATATATATATATATATATATATATATATATATATATATATATATATATATATATATATATATATATATATATATATATATATATATATATATAAGGATTGCCAAAATATTTGCTTCATCACTAATATCTACTGCCAAACAAAATATTAGAAAAATCCTAAATGAAGAATAAAGAACTAAATTAATCTTTAATTTGTCAAAATGTATAATTACCAAATTAAATATAAGAAAAAGTATATTCTACTTCTAAGAGACTCATAATGGCAAGTAAAGTTGTGGAAACACATTCCTCTAAATATTTAACTCAAATTATCATATATGTTTCATTAAGAATAAATTATGACTAAGAAATAGTGATGCAAAAAATTTCATCAAAAATTGGTGACATATTTATATTTTTGACTTCATCTAAGTTAGAATTAATGTAAATGGAGAATTATTCACGAATCCTATAAATTGAACCATTCTGAAATATTTCTCTCCTATAGAGATAAAAGGGTATAGAGCTAACAACAATAGAATCTCCATGACACATTTTCTGTCAAGTAGTCCAACCAAATAGAATTCAACTTTTAACGGCAATAAAATTGCAGCAACGAAGAAGGCACACTAACTTCCTACTAACTTCCAATATGTTCTTATTGGTGAATGTCATTAGCCGACAATGTCTCAGTTATAAGAGCAGAGGAATTCTCATATTCAGAGACTACCACAAGAATTGGTGGTTTAATTTTTTTTCTTTTGATAGATGGTTGATTACCCGTTCTCCAAGTTGGAGCAAATGTTAATCATCAAATAGTTTTTTAACATAATCGCATCAATTTTTGGTATATGTAAAATAAGTAATAAATCAACTCTTGATTGATAAAGAAAACCTGAAGTTGCATAGGTAGAGTCATTTCACCATATAACATTTAAGCGACAGAAGTACAAAATATTAAAGTGCACTACTTGACGCATTGCAGTAAAACCAATCAGGGATTCTTTTCTTTCTTTATGACCTTGCGAACCTTGAGAAATGAAGTCATCATCAGGTACTACTGCCGATGCCTTATTAACGAATCTAGTCTTCTTGTCATACGTCTTCAAAGAACATATTTTTATATTGCAAGCATCACCATCTTCTAACACCGATGATCCACTTTCTGATACGCTTTTATCGATGGGAGTTTGCAAAATAGAATGCTGACTTTTAACCATTACATCCTTCCAACAACCAAAAAATTTAATACCAGTTAGAGAGCTAAAAAGTTGTTACTTGCATAGTGTTGACTATAATTGTTAAGAAAATAAATAATGCTATTAAACCATAAAATTTCATGGAATTTATCCCGAAAAGCTTATCTCCACTTGAGCTTTGTCCATAAAAATTTTTTGAATCCTGGTAAAAAGAAATTAAATAGAATATTCATTAAAGGAGTGGATTAAACCAATAATTGTTAAGAAAATAAATAATGCTATTAAACCATAAAATTTCATGGAATTTATCCCGAAAAGCTTATCTCCACTTGAGCTTTGTCCATCAAATAATTTTGAATCCTGGTAAAAAGAAATTAAATAGAATATTCATTAAATTAGCGGATATAGTCTTCTTGTCATACGTCTTCAAAGAACATATTTTTATATTGCAAGCATCACCATCTTCTAACACCGATGATCCACTTTCTGATACGCTTTTATCGATGGGAGTTTGCAAAATAGAACGCTGACTTTCAACCATTACATCCTTCCAACAACCAAAAAATTTAATACCAGTAGGAGAGCTAAAAAGTTGTTACTTGCATAGTGTTGACTATAATTGTTAAGAAAATAAATAATGCTATTAAACAATAAAATTTCATGAAATCTATCCCGAAAAGCTTATCTCCACTTGAGCTTTGTCCATCAAGAAATTTTGAATCCTGGTAAAAAGAAATTAAATAAAATATTCATTAAATGAGTGGAAATGAGTTGTGTACTTAAATTGTGTGTTAGAAGTTTTGTGAGTAAAAATATTTACGTTGATATTGTCTTCGAATAAGCTGTGATCGTATTCCTTTAAAAGTTCATCATCATCATCACTAAGTTTAAGAACATTGTAGACTTCGACCTGAGACTTATTCTCATGCTTAATAATAACCTTGAACATTTATTTTTTTATAAAGAATATCGTCCAGTTCACTTGGATAAGAACAGTCAGCATCCGCAAGTGAATTCTACAACAAAATTCATAGGTAAGAAGTATTTTTATAGTTAATCAAAATAAGTTTTGTAGTATACCTCAAGGGAGCTTTCCTTAAGTTCTTTTGCGGACCTCCCTATAAGCTGCATAGCCTCTCGATTCCAAAGCAACAATGAAATAAAAACAGCTTCATCCATAACTCGTACTTGAAGCCTATACCTGCAACTCAATTTTGATTAAAGTTATGGTATTTTTTTAATATATAAAATTTTAAATAAACATAGATACTAATTACTTGTGAGTACATAAAAATTTATCTTTATTGCATTTCTTACAAATGTATTTATTTTTAACTTTATCAACCTTTCGACTATACTTGTTGCATGTCAAGTATGATCATCCTAGGTCAAGTTTCAAACTTACCAATTCTACAGCAATCCTACAGCTAGTTTCCTATTTAAAAAAAACAAAAGTTTATTATAAATGCAAAACAAAAAATATGAAGTACATATAATTGGCAAATTTAATTAAACTCACTTGCATGCACTTAACTAAATCCTTAATAGTTTTGAACTCTACATTTCCTTTGTCTAACTCATCTCTAACAGAGTAATTTTGCTGAGAACTTGTTTGAGTGATTCGCTCAATGTTTGATGGACGTGATGCAAGCAACCTACATAAGAAAAAAATTATTATGTATAAATACTATTGTTATATTTTGTGTGCATAATGAAAGGGAGTATAGACATGACAAACATCGATTTAAATTCAGTAGACTATGTAACGTAGAGTTTATCTATATCTTTGTCTGAATCCAACAACTACGCACAGAGTAATTGCCTAGGATGAAATGAAAAGTAAGTAGTGAATATAAGTGGCAGCTTAATTAAAAATCTGGCTTTGGTTAAAGGTTTGTGAAAATTAAGTATTGTTAAAAATTATTATAGGCATAAAAATATTTATACACTGAGCGTGGAAAAAATATGTTTGTCACGACCCAAATCCGGTTGTGATGGCGCCAACAATCAAGCTAGGCGAGCCAGACCAACAATTTAATTATATCACAATACCAGTCCCCAAATGGACAACCCAAGAAGAATATATGAGTTTAAGAGCTCCAATAATAATAATACTGAACAAAAGTACTGACACTCCCCAAAGATCCGGAGTCACAAGTCTAGAGCCTCTAAACAAACCCAACAGGAAATAGAGAGTACGATATAGAAGTACTCAAGTCTGAATACAAAATATAAAATAACAACTGGAATGAGAGGAGAAGCTAGGTTCTGCGAACGCCGGCAGCTACCTCAGCAACTTGAATAAACTCTGATATAGGCTGGAGTGTTTGTCTAATCCTCCTGTGTACCTGAATCTGCACACAAAGGTGCGAGGAGTAGGGGTGAGTACTAAGTACTCAGTGAGTAAAAATAATAGCTGAAAGCAGGAAATCCACAAAATACCACAATATGAAGCTACACTACAGTCCGAATCTCCTACGAACTAGCAACAATAATACAATACAGCTACCACAGAGTAATTTAACAAATACGGATGCAATGCAATGCACATAACCGCTACGGCGTGTAGCCCGATCCAATTTAACGTCGACGGCGCTCACTGGGGGTGTGTACAGACTCCGGAGGGGCTCCTACAGCCCAAGCGCAATACTGCTGCGGCGTGCAGCCCGACCCTCATATCAACCACCTGCGGCGTGCAGCCCGATCCCATGCTCAGTCCACAATAAGCAAATAAGTCACAAAACAATTCATTATCCTTAATTCCAGTTCTCAATTCATAATTTATGAAAAATACTTTTATCTTTATTAGATTTGTAAAAGCCGATGACTTAGCATTTCAAAAGTGTGATTTCAATTTCCAGGACTGAGATCAGTGATTTAAGCAATTTTAGCTATCACATAAATATTGTCCTTTAAGGACGCTACAGATCGGCACAAGGTCCCAAACAAGGCTTACATCCCACAAATATAGCAAATACAGTGTATTTCCAACACTAACAACATATTATTCATTTCCGGGATGGACCAAGTCTCAATCCCCAATCACAGTCAATCCCGCACCTGCCACGGTGTGCGAGCCACGCCCTATTAGCGTCACAATGTGCTAAGCGGGGTTTCGAACCCTCAGGCTACCATATACACAAACTACTCACCTCTAGCCGGTCGTAGACTCGTCCGCGATGCCTTTTCCTTTGAATTTAGTTGCCTCGTGTGTAGAATCTAGTCAAATAACAATAATTATATCAAATACGGGTCAAAGAATCATAACCCACTTCAATTTATATGAAATCCGCATAATTACACTAAGTTGGTAAAACCCGACCCCGGGCCCCACTGCTCGGAAAATTCCGAAATTAGTACCAACGCGCTCCTTATCTCGCCACGAGTCCGTGTATATAAAATTTATCAAAATCGGAGTTCAAATGGCCTTCCAAATCCAAAAATCCCGTTTTCAATACTTAGGCCACATTTCTTCAAGATTTCAACCCAATTTCATAAAGATTGATGTTAATACTACCATAAAATGATGTTTTTGAGTCAAGAATCTTACCTCCGACGAATACCCGATGACTTCTCAGTGATTTCCTCGAGTTTTCTTCTCTCTAGGGCTCAAATGTGTGTTTTGGGTTAATGAACCCGTAACTCTCTGTTTCTGGATTAAATTCACTGCCAGGACTTTTTCTTCTACGCGATCGCGACTCGCTTCACGCGATCGCGATGTTCAAAAACTCGGCCTCACGCGATCGCGACTTCCCTCACGCGATCGCAATGTACAATCTCCCGGCTTCACGCGATCGCGTCCCTATTCCTGCGATCGCGTAGCACATTTTTTTCCCCGGACCCATTTCTCTTCTACGCGATCGCGTAGATGATCCTGCGATCGCGATGTGTACCCGTTTAATTCTACGCGATCGCGACTCGCTTCACGCGATCGCGATGGTAAAAAACTCGGCCTCACGCGATCGCATCCCCCTCCCCGCGATCGCGGAGAGCAAAAGCCTGCTGCGTTTATGACAGCAATTTTTTTTCTCTTTTCTTCCAAAAAATGGTCCGTTTGGACCCCCGGATTCATCCCGAGACCCCCCGGACCCCAACGAAAACCACCAACATATTCCAAAACATGATACGAACTTGTTCCAATCATAAAAACACCATACTAAACATCAAAATCTCCATTTACTCACGGATTCAAGCCTAAGTTTCTTCAAAACTTCCAAAACTAACATTCAATCCAAAACCCGATCAAACGATGTCCGAATGACCTGAAAATTTGCAGACACATCCAAAATCACATAACGAAGCTACAGAAATTGTCGAATTCCATTCCGACCCCCGGATCAAAATATCACCTACCATCCGGTTTTCGCCAAAAATCAACCTTCGCCAATTCAAGCCTAAAACTACACCGGACCTCCGAATTCAATTCCGATTGTTCTCCTAAGTCATAAATGATCCCCCGGAACTAGTCGAATCATCAGAATCCGATTCCGAGCACTCTAACTCAATAGTCAACTCTTGGTTGACTTTTCATATTCAAGCTTTCTTCAAACATGCTATTTGTTTCATTTTCAATCCAAATCACTCCTAACTCACCCGATATACTCTAATACTGTTTTAAAAGCATAATATATGTAAATCCAAGGTAACGGGGTGGTAATTCCCGTAACGACGGGCCGGGTCGTTACATTCTCCCTAACTTAAACAAACGCTCGTCCGCGAGCGGGTTAAGAAACATACCTGGAGCATCAAATAAGTGTGGATATCTGCTCCGCATTTCCT